>OY987248.1:13486784-13601198 GCA_963920765.1 Ulota crispa | reverse complement strand
GGGATTGGCAATTTTCATTTTTGTAATTAAACTCTTAATAATTTTGTGTTTTGAATCATTTTTTACTTCTTTTCACTTACTATTTTTATCCCCAGTGTTGTAGAGTTCCAAATGATTTGAAAATTTTCAAGTGTGTACCCAATTTGTTTTGGAGAATAGATCCAAAGAGTCACAGCTATTTTGAAAAAATTCATACAAATATGACCTTGTGAAGTGCAGCTGCTTGGGTTTTTGTAGGGACAAAAATGGGCTTTTTGTCAATTCAAACTCAAATATTTAACAATCTACATGGTGGAAATTTCTGAACTTTTTTTCACATCTTTTGAAACTAGTCTACTAAAAGATCTCATGACTATATGGGTCCAAAAATGTTATTTTTCTAAAATTTGGTACATGCGCTAGAAATAGCAGTTCTAGAGCGGTTTTGGTGAAAACTTAGTCAAAATCCTTTAGGGGTTAAAGTAGAATAGAAAAATATTGTATTTTTGTAATATTTTTGCTTTTCTTTGTAAATTTCTTGATGCACTACTTTTGTCACCAATTTTTCCTTTGGAATCTATTGATTGCACCTATTGCCCTATTTTTATCCTTAGACCTAGCTTTTCCTTCCAAATTGGTGAAGTAAAGAACGTAGTTTAATTCTTGGTTGTAATTGGTTCCAGGATTTTAGGTGTGTATGTGTCAAGGTCTTGCTTTGCAATTTGGCTTTGCAATGATTCTTGTAAAGCTTGCAATGTTGCACCCAATGTTGCATTTTGGCTCATTAAAGACATCAATAGTTGATACAAAAACCCTAAATCAAGCTTCATTTTTATTTGACATGGCAATATTGCAAGATATCTTAGATCTTGGTTGCCAAAATTCTGCAATTTGGATCATTCTAAGTAATCAATTCCACTTCAAGCTTGGCAAGGCCAAGAAACTTAACATGGATCAATTAATTTCATGTTAGGTCACTATATAGCATAAGGAAATATATTAGGATTTTTCAAGGTTCAATTTTTTGCAACAATATTTTTTGGCGGAATCAAGTAGAGCCTATTTTAGTGTGCAATTGATTTTGTGACTCATGTACCTATAACTCATTGTATGACATTTTTTTAGATGTAATATTGAGAACTCTCACTAGTTTGGGCTTTTCAATCTCTTATAAAAAATTACAATCCTTGTAAACAAATTGTGAGAGATGGAAATTTTTTATTTATAATTGTCAAATATTGAAACATGCCTCATGTGTTTGCTACTTTGAAAGAACAAGGCAATGTAAAGAAATTGTGCTATAGCTCTCCTAGTATGCAATGCAATAAAATCTTTGAACATGCAATTTTGGATGTCACTAACCCAAGCCACCACTTGGAAAGGCCATGGTGAAACCCTAATAATCAACCTCATATATTTTTACAATCATAAGATGACAAAGGATTCAAGACTTCAACTTGGAAAACATGATTGCACTTTTGTGAATCTTTTTCTCAATACTTGATGTCAAGTTGCTAAGCTTGACATAGAAAGAAAGAAAATGTTGATTTGAAAACATCAAGTTTAAGATGACTTACTTTACTCTCTAACTATGCAAGTAACTATGCTATGCAACATAGGTGATGATTACAACAACGTGAAAATTCCTATTTCACAAATTTTATCAGCATGAACAAAAATGTTGCTACAATGCCTTGTGAAGTATGTGGCGGGCTATTTCCTTTAAAACCAACACACACAAGACGCAGCCAACATTGCTCAAAACCTAACAAAGGAAGAAATGCTCACCATTATCCAACAAAACAAGGATTTACAAATGAATGCAAATGCTTAGAAGAGTGTCTTTTGTTGTCAAATGATTCTAAGATAGAAGAATCAAGTGGCAAAATGCGTAGTTATGACTCCGTCTTAGAAGAAATTCAAGCAATATTTGCCAACCAAAAGGTCAAACGGGAGACAATCTCACCATATATTTATCGAGCTCGCAAATATAGGGAGCATATTCCAAACAAGCCCAAACAACACAAACAAAATCAGGCACATCAACATGCAATTAATCAAAGCAAGCAAAAGCTACCATCAGAATCTCCAAGTCCAATTTATTTGCCGTGTTTTCTTCACACACATCAAGGTTGGCACAACAACAATGAGTTTCCTTGCAAGAGCTCAGTTGCAAGTCAAAGCAATGAGTCTTCTTGCAAGAAATTAATGGTTGGCCATAACAATATTGAGGCTACATCACTTGCAGATCAAAGTAATGAACTTGCTTGCATAAAAAAAATTGGTCAAATTTCAGAAGATAATGCATCAAATTGCAGTTTTGATCCATTGAGATTATCACCTTCATTGCAAATCCATGTTGCTCAATGCTCTACTCACCACTTCAGTGAGCATCACTCAAAGAAGCAAGCACAAGAAAGAGTTGCAACAAGAGGCTCTTCAATTTGTAAAAGCTGCCATGGAGTTGTTGACAATCACCAAGACGCTAAATATTGTCCTGCATTGAACATTTTGGAGCAAAATTCACAGCTTATGATGGAAAATGATTGTAATCATGATGTTTTACAGCTCTACAAAGAATGCCAAATTCATCAAAAAAATGAGCACATAACTACAACTCTAATCATCAATCCAAAAAAGAATGCACAGAGATCTCAAGAACATGTTTGTGTGCAAACAAGACCACAAACTCCGCTATCCCAAAAAATCATGTACAATTGTCATCAACACATTGCTATTCAACACCCTGAAGGATGTCATCTTCATCCACAAGAAGACCATAATTCCTATGCAATTTCAAATCATAAGACAAAGAATCCAAGGCAATGTCAAAGATGCGGTTGTATAGAAGGAGAATTTTGCAATCCAAAAGAGACAATACCTTTTCCAGAATCCGCAAAGCGTCAAGATTGTAAATCTTATATGAAAGTTGCAAGGAGTCCACAACATAAAGTAATAGCTTGCGCCCAAAGGCTCTCTCCAAAATGCAAAATGCATGGAGATTATAGTAAAACTGATGTTTGTGAAATTTGTTGCCATTTAAAAAAGGATCACAAGGACCAGCAAAGAAAGGATTGTGATTTGAGCTTAGAAAAGGAAAACATTGAAGGATGTCATCTTCATAGTCACTTAAGCCCTAAAAGTCAAGAATTGAAGTACATTCCAAATCCTAAATGCCAAGATTCTGTAACTCCAAGATACAAAGATCCATCAGTTTGGGTGCCTAAACGAGTTTGGAAGCAAAAGCCTTGCTCGTCTTTGCATTGGCTAGACCAAATCATTGCTTCTCACAAATATCCATCTAACGTAATTCAACAATTTCTTCAAGGCAAGCGCAGATGTCCTCCGCAAGTGAAGAAGCCTAAGTGTCTTGCTTGTCTAGCAAAGTGCTTGAAGACCCGGCCACAAAAATCCTCATCAATGTTCAATACATAAGACTTTGTCTAAGATTATCAACTGATTTGACTTGCTTTGTTTTTAAATATTGAAATTTAAATTATGCATAAAAATGAATAGATAGACCATTTTTAATTGGTAGCTTTTAGAAAATCATAAATTGGTGTTAAAAACTAAATTGCATTATTTATAAAGAATTATGCTTAGAAAATCAATGTATATAACATTTTGCACAAATTTTGTTTATTCATCAATTTGCAAATATAGTTTTTTCTTTTTCAATATCTACAAGTTTAGCTCACTTGCTTAACATAAGGATATCATGCAGGGATCCGTGTGAGCTTGAAGTAGGCTTGCCTTGGAATTCTGGTTCTAACATAGCTACTACAATTGAGTGCAAGGAGCCCAAAAGAGGAAAGCTATCGCGATTAGTGTTGTCACGAACCTTGATCATAATGCCCGTGGTGAAATTGTCTACTCCGCCAGGACCATGGACAACTCGGAAGGAGTTTCAAATGTGCTCGGAATGTAGAAATCCAATGGTCACTAAGAGCAAGCGCTGGAAGTCTGTATTGGAAGAAATGTCCGATATTCCAATAAAGAAATGTAGCCCAAAATTTGCATGCCAAACAATTCATGGATTGGTCTTACCAAGTGACAATGTCACCCAAGCAATTGACTTGTATCACCCTGAGCTTTATTCAGCCTTTTGTCTTCACTCTAAGCTTCAAAAGGTTCAAATTGAGATGTTTGATAGAAACACCGCTTTACAGGCATGTATTGATTTTTCACCTTTGCTCTTGCATTATACACATCCATGATGCTTTTTGTTTTTTACCTTTCAAAACACAATGGACAATGTCTATTGTGGTTGTTTTTGAGGTGGAGATCTTACTTGTCCTTATCCCCAAGAGGTTTGGTATGGATGTCTATTTATTTAGTAGAGTTTCTTGTAGGTCAAATGTGAATTACAAATAGTCAGTTTTTTTCTAAATTTCACCAATACGTGCGTGCATCAACTTTTTTTTATTGCTCTAGTAATATAAAAAATGGGTTCACATGAATTACTTTTTTTACAATCTATTACTCAAAGCTTTACATTTATTTTCCTTAAAGACTAAGTTTTGATTGATTTGTGCAAATGCAGATAGCTCAAATAGAAGGTATTGAGCTTGATAAGGAGATTTTTGACCAACTTCTACCTAAACCTAAAAAACCAAAAAGAGCAAGTCCACACAAAAACTTCAAAAAGAATTCAAGAACTTATGTGTGCAAACAACAGCAAAAGGAGGTCTATAGAAACCTTTGTAAAATTGTTGACCCTCCAACTCCAATTTATCCAATGCAAGAATGCCCTGTAAGGTAAGGTCAAGTATTTCTTAACAAAATAGATTGGTAAAGGTAGATTGATATTGGTTTTCCATCTGGTTTCATATATTTGTACTTTCAAATTTTACAAAGGTAGTTAATAATTAGTTTGATCTTCATGAATACTAACATGAAATTGTTTTGCTCCAAAAAGTAAGGGCACTTCAATTGAAATTAGTATCTTGTGTTTGTTTTTAGGGATGTTGGAGTGCAAGTTGGTAGTCCAAGTCGACCACTTGAAAACATTTATAATTGGAATCCAAGTGATTTTGGTGCAATGGTAAGACATTTTGCACAGCTACTAAAACATTCTAAAGGATCTACCTGTCATTGGAACTATTCATAAAAATAAATTTGGGGTTGTTTTGGACATAATTTATAGAATCCTAAACCTTGGCAATATCATGTTCTCAATCTTTTAGAATCTTTTTCCTCCATGTGAGAATTTTCTACATGCATTGAATTGTTTTCTTTTTCAACATAAGTTTGTAACTCTAAATTTTTAAACTCTAAATTTTTGTTTTTCACTTCTCAAAGGTTTACAATGAATGAACATTTGCTTAGCAAGCTAATATGTTCTTTTGACTATTGCAGCCTTGTTTGCATTCAAATCAAGCAAGACAATCCAATGTGCAGCCATCCGCTTCCAATCCTAGCTTCCCAACGTGTTGGCTAGAGCAAGAGCAACCTCATTGTCAAGGGCCGGAGAAGTCATGGGATGAACAACATTGGGCTGATCTTGTGGAGGCATGCAAGCAAGTGCGCATGGAGCAAGGCGTGTATGACAATTGTGCTGCTTGTTAATGACTCTTTTCCACAAGTAAATTGCCTCTCATACTTGGCAAGAAGACTTGCATAATTCAAGGTTATTTACAAGGTCTCCAATCAACGCCATTGCATGTGCTTTCTACCCTTTAAAGGCATGCCATTTGAACTTGTTAAAAACATGGAGCATATTTGCATTCAATGCAATCAATACATTCAACTCAATTTATATGTCTAATCCAATTTCTTTGAAGCAACCAAGATTTTGGTATTTAAAAGGTGCGTATTTATATTGAAGATTCATTTTGTAGTCTGAAAAAGATGAAAATGCTTAATTGGTGCGTGCATATATCAAGCATGTTTACATATAATGGAATTATGAATTTGATCACGGCTTATAGTAAATTTCATTAGAACATTCAACACCATATTTGATAATTTAGGCAAAATAGGTATTCCACTTTGTACTCCACCTCAAACCCAAAAAGTTACTTTAAATCAAATTTGAAGGTACCAAAATTCAGTTTGAGCCACTAAGATTTGTTCCCTTGCAAATGCCTCCTCTCAGGTGAGGACACGTGTACAAAAAAAATGCTACGGGCTAAGTTTGAGGAGACCTCCTCAAACTTTCACCTCACAATTTGAAAGTCCCGAAATGTACGATTTTTCCCAAATTAATGAATATGATGATATTCTATTCAAAATGATTAACCACTTCATGAACGGATGGAGCTTAAAATAATAGTGGATCATTTTAATCCGGAATATTTTGCTAAAGTCATAATATTGGTAGGACATTCTTGTGATGATGATTCTACAAAGAAAATATCATTTTTCATTTCAATTGTACTATTGTATAGCTAGTAGACAAATTTTCTATTTCTTTTCAAGTTTTTCAATGTCCATTTGCCTATACATGACCAGGAAAAACACCAATGGCTTGTTATGAAACTCAATCAATGACCTTTTGTGGAATTACCAAAGAATCCATCTCAATAGTTACGGCCATTTTTGATGAAGACACAGCGCCATATTTAGATGACAAATGCAATGGAAAAGGTTGGATTATGATTGCAAAAGTGAGTATTTTTCATGTTTAGAATGACTTATGCACAATTTAAATTTCCAAATTTTGCACATTATGTATTGCTAGTAACATCTATTCATCTTCTGTAGGTTGAGAGCAAATTCAACAGTCACCTACCAAATTAATTATTTTTTGAGAAAATTTGATTTGGCATCAAGTTTAGTAATTAGATAAAGATTAGGCATTTAAAAAAAATTGTTATTATATGGCAATTAACTTTTTTTTTAGTAGAATCAAGCCTTCTTCAAAGCATATTTGACTTTCCAAAATTAAGCCATGGTAAAGAGTTTGCAGTAAATTGAGCCCTCCTAGAATTAGTCTTGACCTTCCAAAATTAGCTAGGTTTAATGATTTTTACAATATTAGGCAATTTATTTTTCTGTTTTACTTGATATTGGCCATTTTTGGAGAATACTATATAGAATAATTGGGCTAAATTTTGGGAACTTTATTTTATGCCAAATCTACTCTCAACCTACACTGTATGCAAAATATTCTATAAAGCCAAAGTTTTATGCAATTTTTTTGATAGACTAGAGCTTTCTTATCAAGGCTTGAAATGTCCTTCTTTAAGATTTATGATAAGTGCTATAAATAATTCTTGACAAGAGAATTTGGTTGAAGTTGCCTATGTGTGATTAATGTGTAACAAGGGTGCTAAAATTAATGGTAGAAGTAATGATAGAATGTGACAAGTTTATAAAACACTCCCCTTTGTAATTTTTGGGTACTTTATCAAAGAGGTTTTCACTAAACTTCTCAATGCATGTAGTTGAAGTGTATATTTCCATTCAAAGCACATGGACTTTGATAAAATCTGTTTTGGAAGAAAAAATCCATTGTATAAAACATTTTATACTTGGTTTCTCAAACATATTGCCTTGGTGGCCATGTGCAGAAATATGTCCTTGCTCTAATAGCAAAATGTCAACGGTTCTTGAAGGCACCAAATCAATAGTACTTGAAAGCAGCAAACCAACAATCTTTGAAGACAACAGATCATGCATTATCTTGACACATGCAATGCTACTGCAATTCTTCTATTGAAGATATGCTATTTTTAGTGGGTGTTTAGGTATTCTACTAACTCCATCCTTCTCCTAATGTATATAAATCTTCAAAAATTCCAATACATGTTTGCTACCTAAGCAAATAAAAAAATATTAAGATGTTTGAAGAATTGCCTCCCTTTGCCACAAGAAACAACTAACCAATGTAAAGTAAGTTCACCTAGTTTGTGGTTTATATCATTAAGTTGTCCTTTTTTCTAGTTTTTCCCTAATGGAATGTTGTTGTCAATTGAAAAACTTTGAAAGTCTACTAGGGATAATTTTTGTAAGATTGAAAGAATGAACTATGATTTCCTAAAACATTGATTACAAGAAGGCATATAAAAATTAGGCAAATGTTTAAAATTATGTTAATGCAAAATGTGCTTGATTTTGGTTAATTTAGGACCAAACTCTAAAGAAATTGGTATATGGTACCAAGCATTGTGTCCAAGGAAGCTTTTAAGATACCTTAAAGAATAACATTTCATGTGTTTCTATAGTTTGCTCCTAGAATTAGGTATGAAATCCTTATAGAACTAGAAAACAAAATTGGACAAAATAGGCCTCTATCATTGAAGTCCGTCACTATAAGTGATTTGATTGTAGATGAATGCTTTTAAAGCATCTCAATTTTAACACACTTCAATGTATGGATGATAGATAAGTGCTCTAGGCTCCTCAAAATTCTCACATTCTCTCATAGCACTCCATCCTAGTGTGCCAAGCAATAACCCTTCAAAACACTTTTCATCTTAAATTTAGTGAGCTTTTTCCTAAATTTCTTGATGAATGGTCAAATGATTATTTATGGGACACATTTGAAGAGCAAGAGTGGAGAACAAGAGTTTTGAGGGCTTTCCAAACATACAAGTAATCTTTTGAATTGCCAAGTTTGAAGTGGAACGCTGAATATGCTCTAATGCTCAAATGGAGGCAAGAATCGGCTGCCTTTGGAAACAAGTTGCTATCAGGTGTATTTGAAGGTAAGCTTCAGCTTGTGGTACAGAACTTGGATACTTTTTCAAGGGTGACGAGGCAGCTCCGCAAGAATGATATAGGGACTGTAACCATAATCAGCTCAAAAAGACATCTTAAAAACAACAAGAAAAGGTACTGAAATCAACAGGCAGAACGCCACGTAGTAGACAAAGCAACACACGCATGACATCAAGTGGGTTGCAACCTTTCTGTGCCAGACAACACACCACAAGGACCACAGGGTAAGTTCTGACCCCTTCAACCCAATAAAAATCTTTTCACCGTACGGAGAAAAGTTCCCAAAAGGACCACATTTGTATATTATCTCTGAATTGCCGCAGTTTGTTAGCAAACACCGTCTCTACTGAGACGCGACGCACAACGGGCGCTCCCTGATGGTCACTTTGCGGCCATTGGAAAGAGATACGCCCCCTTGCAACCCAGGAAAAACCCTATACATTAACATATATGGTATGTTGGTGGAGCTGTCAAGCAAAATAATATAGTAACCCCAAAAATCTGTTACCTGTTGTTCTGTCTGCAAGTCTGCAAGCAAAGGCAAGACACCCCTTCTGGCATGCTTGAATTGTCGGGGTAGAAATGGTATAAATCCACGAGCTCACGTTTTCCACTCACTCTAAAATATCCTGTACATTGGAGTGAAAACTTCAAAACGCTCTAGTCCAGAATGTGTTGAACTCATGTTGGTACATCTGGCTTGCAATACAACAACCAAGGCCACCAGGTCCAGTGCAAACAGCAGGTTAATGGCGTGCTCGGCAAAGATGACCGACCTTTGCAAGAGCGTGCAGACAGTCAAGGATTTGAACTCAAGCTGTTGTGGTGGGGCTTGAACAGGTTGATCGTGAACAGTCGTTTGCTGGTCATTGAAGCTCTGCAGTGTAATTGAATGGGACGTGGTCTATGGACGATTGCTGAGCCAGAGCACTAACTAAAGGGCCTGGCCCAGCGTGCTTGCTGATGCCTCGCTTTTGGGAAGAAGACTTGGCCCTTCCACGATTGCTAGACACATTGTTGTTGCAAGGCCTTTCTCTGAGCATCGTTTGGGCTTCAAACTGGGATAAGTCCGCTGGCAAGCGCCCAATCTGGTGCTGCAAGGACGCAACTGACGTGTCCACTGGAGCTTTAACTCTGCCACTCCTTTTGGAAGCGTCCACCTGCTTGAGCTCCAGTCTGTAGAGAGCACACTCGGTGCACATGGTGAGCTCGTACTCGTACATGTGCCACTCGTTGACGCCTTCTGGCTGGGGGTCCATGTAGTAGGAGCGCTTCAACCCTCCCAAGTCTTTCATCACTTGCTTCCTTGACTCGTGCCAGCCACGTCCCCCATAGTCCGGCAGTGACCGCTGCTTCCGTGTTCCGCTCTCAAACGCTCTCCGAGGCTTGTCGAAAAATAGCCACTCCCGCAAGGTCTCACCGGGATGAACCGCCACGTCGAACAGATCTGCAGGTTATGAAATCGTCATCAAAAAAAATCACAGCATATCCACCATAGAAATAGCTTCAACCAGTTGTCTTAAACACAAAGAAAAATCGCATGCACCGTGCTACACAATCATGTTGTAAATGTGCATACTACAGTCAAGCAACCAGATCAAAAGCCCATTAATTCAAATTTGAGTTGCTTCATTGCCAATACCAGCAGTAAACTTCAGCGTTAATAACTACTCTAGCAGCAAATAAACCCTAACCCTAAACATACAAAGTATTCTTGAATAGTAGTGACAACGCAGGCACCTTTCAAAACAGCGCCAACTTAGAGTTATGTACAGCAAAGGTAAGACAAATCACAGCAATTCAAGCAAAAAATACATACTGCCACATGTGAAGACAATAGCGGAGATCTCACTTAGAGCTTAACTCTGCAAAACGAGGTTCCAGTAAGTGTTCATTTTCATGCGAATTCAGAAGAAGCCGAACAAGGGTTCTCATGAATGCAATACAGGTTATTAATTAGTTTGTTCGGTAAGGGGAGATGTGTTTTCTAGTAACCCTAAATGTGAGAGTGTGTCATAAAATTAGGGTTACCAGAAAGGTTTGTGCACTCACCAGTAGCATTCCAGGGTGACTTGGACGTGGCGGCCCCTTGCAATTCAGGGATTCCAACGGCATGCCCACCAACGCGAGCAGCGAGAGCAGAAAAGAGAGGGCCGTCTTTGAGGTCGATCCCGCCGGGCCTCACAACAGGACAATTGCCGGGAGCACCTTCATTCAGGGCCAGATCCTCATGAAAACTGCTGCAATAGAAAGTGCCCTCACATCCCCCGCGAGCAGGGCGAGGGCAGTCCCACAGAGCGCACTTGGGGTGCAGGTACGCTGCTAACGGAGGAACCATGGCAAAACGATCTGACATGGGATGAACCATGGGATTTTGCATCGGTCCAATAGGCGGGGACTGCAAAAGGTCCTCAATGTACCGCTCCGTGCTTGCTCCAGCTTGAACATCCGGTGGGGAATCATCTTCCTCCTGAAGGGTTTGCTCTAACCTTGCAAAGGCTTCCAACACTACTGAGTCCTACAAACACAACATCGCAAAGTTCAGCAATCCCCCACTGCTAAGATGTTGAATGGACCAAGTACTGTTCCTCCTTGATTTTGCAGGCACTCATGCTTTACATCATACCCTTTTTGACATCCTTCAACCTTCCACTTGTTGCGTCTTTATAAGAAGAATGGGAGGATGAGCATCATGAATACTAAAGATACAGACCATCATGGCCAATTCTGGGCTGTCAAAGAATGTTGAAAAATACGAATGAGCAAATGCATTTATACAACTCTAGATGGATGGATACTCTTGGTTGAATACGTGCCCAGAGCGCACCTAAATTGAGACAACTCCTTATGAGTGGGTGATCTCAGTTGATTGAGGAGCGCTAGGAGTTGTACAATTCTGAATGAATAGGTGATCTCAGAAACAAAAAGGAGAGAGTCCAAAGAAAGACCGACACTTAGGAATTTTATATCCTACACTGTGGTTGACAAAGGCTTTGGAGGACAGAATTAGGGCGATGGAGGCTCAAATGGAAAGCCTAATAGTACCGAGAGAGAAGGGGAGCTCTCGAGATGATCCTGGTTGTAAGGTTGCTGTTGATCCAAATCTGCCGGCGTGAGGGACGCTTTGCTGGTGGCATCATCGTCTTCATCATGCAACTGTAACAGCCTCTCCATGTCCGATGACAGCTCTGAGTTGCAGGGGCTTGCAGCTGCGACTTGCTGCACACCAAAAAAAAAAACAGGGTTCATATGTTGCTGCCATCAGATTCAACCTGCAAGGACTCCGACATTATACCATGTACAACCACCACAGGACAACAACGTCGGTGCCCAAGTTGATTGAGCGTTAACCTTCTCATCTTGAACTTAAACGAAACAGGGCGGTCGGTGAGAACACACATAACCTAATGCATGGTTGCAAGAAAGGCTTACAAACTTGAGATAATTGCAAAAAGCCTTGCATTTGGTTCCATTTGCTTTTAGCAACAATTTTGGGATTCAAAATAATTCTCACCCTGGCCAAGGACGTACCAGCAAGGACGACGCAGGAGACGACTCCCGGAGCTCCGCTTTCCACTCCCGCAGCATCTGATGCATTTGCTCCTCCAGGAGTGCCACGTCATTAAGTCGACCCTCCCGCCGGGCCTGCTGCAATTCAGACACCATGCCTTGCAAATCATCCACCCGGTTGGTGGCCTTCGCCCGGAAGTGCTGGGAGCTTCGGATGCGGCCCTTCTGCTGCTTCACAGCTGCTCCAAGCATCCCCCATTCCACACATAAATTACTCCACAATGCACAACACAAAAAGCAGAACCAAATGCAATTTTCAATCCATACCCACCCCACGAAATCCATCGCCACAAAGACCTCATCTCAATCAACCATTAGCTACTCGTCACTAGCCACAACATCCCCAACAATTCACAAACTCATGGAACAGACCTAAATTAAGTATAAGAGGATGAAGGGAGTGGATTCGGACCCATGGTTTTGTACTGCATCGATTACGAAGAGTGGCAAGGGATTCTTCCTCTCAAGAGAACGACGCAGCGTCCATGGTGAAGATGAGGGGGTTGATGGTACGTGATGGTGTTGCAGCAGCAGCAGCAGTCAGAATTGGCTGATCCTGAGTGTTTTTCTCAGCTCTTTTTTTGCAAAGGTCTGAGTTTGCTAGACTGCTACGCACATCCGAAGAGGAAGAGGGAGAGGGAGAGGGAGAGCAAGGGGAAGAGGGAGATGAGGAGATGAGGAGACTAGTCAGCTACACTCATGCATGGATGGCGTCGCCATGGCCTGCGCTGCTGCTGCGATTGCCTCAGTTGCTGGGCTGACTGCTGTGTTCTCACGCTAACCAGATGCCTAACTTATTCCATGTCCCCAACTCTACTCCTGTCTGGCTGTGACCCTGTCTGGCCTGGCCCTTGATTCCGAATCTTCAACTGCTCCAGTGCTTCCCCTTTTTATCCAGGCCACTCTTTTCTTTAACCCCTAATTGCCTGACGCACCAAAATTCTGGTGGTTTTTATACTAGAATTTGGTGCTTCAGGCATTTAGGGTTTAATCTTGTATGAGGTATCCAAGACTTAACCCCAAAAGGATCAGACTCTCTTTTTTAGCAATATAGCAATTTTGGACAGGTATTTGTGATTGGAGCTTTTCATATTTTAAGCTGAAATTTCAAGAGAATGTGGGAACAAGGTTTATTTTTCATATGCACTAAATTTCATGACATTTTGAATTATGAGTCAAATGTTATGGTTTCATATGTTGTTTTTTTACGTGCGTCGAGAAGCTTGGGCAGATATTTAAAAATCACCTTTTTTCAAAAACAAAAATTTTAAATTGGTTTAGGAGATTTATGTGAATGTAGGAAGCTTTGAACCATTCCGTTTTGATCAACAAGATGAAAGTTATGAGGATTTTTTGTTTGCAGGCGACCATTGGGATTGGCATTTTTTATTTCCGTAATTAAATTTCTTAACAATTTTGTGTTTTGAATCATTCTCTACTTATTTTTACTTACTAATTTTTTTCCATATGTTATACAATTCCAAATGATTTGAAACTTTTTTGACATGTACTTTACTTAGGTGGAATAAGGAATTTAGAGAAGTACCACCCACGTGTCCTTTTTTCCTTAGGAATTTCACCTTTTGAAGGGTAGCTGCCCAGTTTTTCACAAGATGTTTTTGAATATTCAAACCATTGTATTTGCCAATTTAAGCAATGAAAAACTCTGAAATTTTTTCCGCATCTTCTAAAACTATTATTGTACAAGATCCTATGGTCACGTATACATAAAAACATTTTTGTTTTCAAATTTGGTCCATGCTCTAAAAATGACAATTTTGGAGAGTTCTTGGTGAAAACTTTGCTTGGTCATTTAGGAGTTAGCATTTTTTAACCCCTTTGTTTTCTATAAGAGGGTGACTTTTGGTAAATACTGTAGCATGGAGTGTCATGTTTGTTTGTATTGGTCTGCTAAGGTTTAGATTTTTAACAAATGGAAAATATTTACCTCTATTCATTTACTATGAGGGACCATCCTTGACTTACTACCTAAGAGTAGTTTTACGCTTACACGCTATCACTGATGCTCCAAGAGTTTACATCTAGTTTTGAAGAGCCCTCAAAAAAATTGTCCCTCACCCTTGCTCTTCAAGTGTGCCCCACAAGTAGTCAAATGATTAGCCACCAAGTGGAGTATAGAGTAAAGCTCACTAAAGTCAAGATGCATAGTGATTTCAAGGGTCATTGCTTGACACACTTAGTTTGAGTGTCAAGGGAACATTTTGAGGAGCCTTGAGCACTTATCATCCAACTATTGCGTGTGCTATACCCTAAGTGTGTAACAATGCGGATGCTTTAATTTGTATATAGGAAGAGACAAAGATGGAAAACTATGACTTTACTATTAATTGTTAGGAGTTTTTTGATAGTTCTATGAGTTATTTTCAACTCTTTAAGTTCACATTGTTGAATATTGTAAGTTACCAATATGGAGCCAAAATTTTCACATACATTTGGTAAAGATCACATTATTAGTATTGATTGTTTTTTCCAAATTAGATTATTGAAAATTGCTTCTTCTTTCAAAAAAAAACCTAAAATTTAATTAACAACATCAAATTTCAAGAATAATAACGTCTTAATTTAATTTAAAATTCGTTCTGTTTATATGTATATAGATATCAATTTCACACCTTTTGCATTTTGGAAAATAAATGTTGATGAAAACATCTTAAACTTATGCATAGTGAAAATATGTCAAGTTTGAGACATATTTGGCTTACGGCCTGTTTCCACTTCCTTGTAGTAAAAAATTATGATTTTTTGTTAAGAATAACAAAGTAGGTGCACAAATAATACTTACAGCTTGCAAATGTTATTAGCTCTATTTAGCAAGGATGAATAGTAGCATTGGTACTTGTCATTTGATTCACACTATTGGTAGAGTTAAAGCCACTTGTATTAGTTAATCCACCATCCTCACCAACTTCACATAACATCATGGTTAGTACTATCAAATCTTTATTTTATTTTATTTTGAACTTTAAGATTTTTAGCAAAGAATTATTTATGTGGTCATAGTATATTATAATTTCTACATACTAAAACCAATGCTATCTACTATCACCAGCCCCAACAACTAGGTTTGATTTTTTAATTACTAACTTCAGTGAAAATGCCAAATAAAATTAACCATCTAATACTTACCCAACACCGCTCATAAGAACATCATAAGAACAAGTGGAAAGAAGCCTTTACATTTCAAAATTTAGTA
Organism: Ulota crispa; assembly: GCA_963920765.1. Taxonomy (NCBI): domain Eukaryota; kingdom Viridiplantae; phylum Streptophyta; class Bryopsida; order Orthotrichales; family Orthotrichaceae; genus Ulota; species Ulota crispa. Next base: position 13,585,771 of record OY987248.1, on the reverse strand, counting down.
TCTGGAAAATGATTGAGATCACAGAACAAGAATGGGAATCTTCTTAAAAAACAAGTTAACATCAAAGAACTTTGATCTTGTCCTAGGATCAACGTAAATGAATTGTTCTACAAAGATAAGGGAGGAAGTGTTAGATAATTGGGAGTTCCATAAAATTATATGACTATATATGTATGGAGAACTGATACAACAATAAAATGTATCATTAGTGACTTAATCTAAAGCACCTGTGAGTGCGTTTAGAGATTCAAATACCATATTGAGTAAGCAAGCTCCTTGCGTGTAGCTCCTTAGAAAAGAATACCAATGGACAAACACTCTATTCAAACAAGGACAAAACTTTGTTTTGCTACCTCTTTAAAGGACATCCAATTACCTAAAATTCATTGGGCATGAAGAAAAAGCTTCGGAATGCGATTTAATTACTAATGGACTGAAGGTAGTCCAAACTTCAAAATATATAAAAATGTATAGAACAACTTGAATTTGCAATTTACTGGTAGATTCATTGAGAAATAATAAGTCCATAAACACCATAATGTAATTGATTATAGATTGAAAATTATTGGTTTTTTCAAAAAAATATGTGTTACAAGTTTTGAATCAAAACTTCCAATTACGGTTTATCTCAAGACTATTATATGACTCATAACTAGAATAATTGTATTTTAATCATATGTTTAACTGTAAAAATAAGTTATTTAGACACAATATAATCATGTTAAGGTTGGTTTCCATTGGGGGGGTTAGAGGAGTCCAAGCCTAGACTTCCAACCTCCAACTCTGCAAAAGTTGAATTACATTCCTAAATCTTCCAGACCCTAGACCAGAGCTTGCTTTCAAAAATGTACGTCTCATTGAAATTCACTAGTAGAAAAACGGCAATGAACAACTAGCTCACAACAACTACACAAGAACTACACAAGTGTAATTGAGTCATTCTGTAGTTGTTTCACAGTTGTTGTATAGTCGTGCACAAGTTGTACAATTGTTGTCACCTAGTCGTTTATTGTCATTTTTTCTACTAGTGATTTCAAAATTTTTTCTTTTCTATGCATGTGGTCAACTTGGATGGGCCTCCAGTATTGGTTATTAATGGGAACTAGCCCTTATTTGGCATGTAGGTAATTTGTGATGAGGAGTTTGCAAAATCTACTTTCTACAAAAGTTAGAAACCAACACAATTGTTAAATAATAAACACAAATGCATGAAAAGAAGTTGTAACTTGGATTTGACTGTTTTTATGCGGTATTGCAATTTCAACCATTTAGACAGGAAAAATAAACTTGGAATGATCAAATTTGAGTAAAAGGTTGAATGAAGTATCAACAAGGAAATATCTGTTTTATATATTGAATATTTGACTAAATTTGAATAATTCATTACTTTAAATCCTGTTTATAAACGTAGGAAGATTTCCAAATATTGAGATACACGGATGTCACAATGTTTTGCATGTGATCTGCAAATATTTTGGAAATCTCTAACTGTTTTGCATATGATTGTTGATGAACTTTGAATGGTCCATGATTAGTTACATATGCCATGCATGCAAAATTCTTTGCAAAAGAGTATCCCAAACATTCAGCCATTTTTACTTTGTAAAACATGTAGAGGGGGTTTATGATTAAGTTTTTCAAGGATTAAAGAATAAGAAGAGGATCCTAAGTTTCATGAATTGTAGCTGCTTAAGCTTTGTAAACCAACTTTAATGTTACTCATGTCACATCAGAATTTTAGATTGTGTTTTGAACATATGCAAAGACACAAAATTTTACTATGCATTCCTTCAAAATTACTAAATGAATTACTAAATGAGGTTAGGCCAACAATGATGAAGAGATGGTTCTCAACTTTCTAAAAACTTTCAAGTCATCTTCAAAGAACCATCAATAGTACTATCATTTAAGTAATACAATAGACTACAAATGTAGACTTTGATCCATACATGCATCAAGGGGTTTCAGTGCTATTGTTCTTATAATCATGAACCACAATTCTACAAAATGTATTCATAAATACATCAGAAATGATGGGGCCCAACATGCTATCCCAATAAGCACGTGATTAAATACTAATTAAAATAAGTACATTATTTCTTCCAGTGACACCAATGTGCCACTATTGATTTTCACACAAGTTTCATTTTCATACATCAAATACTGTAGTGATTCACATGAAAATTGCCACAATTCTCAACTCCACAGTGTGTTACTGTACATACTCTGATGAGCAAGTGGGCAGATTTCTACAAGGTAAATCGAAACTAAGGACCAACTTCAAAGAATAACGACACTGTTTGAAAAAAAGAAACTCAAAATTTTAATAGAAGTTAATACAAAACGGCGCTTGGGCAGGCTTAGATAACAAAGTCAGAAGAATTTGACAGAAAGTATAACAGAGACAACTTGTTGGAGTTGTTTGCACATTCGACGATGAAGTTCATGCAGAGAGAATCTGCAACTTTATCTACAGCCGGAAAAACTGGCTTTTTACAAGACCTGAATATACTACTTCCAACGTCTACTGGATTTTGACATCATAAATACAGTAGTCAGCGTCAAGCATTCTTAACACACGCAACGTGGAGTTTGATATCTAATGTATGGAACGAGAAAAGGTCGTCACGTTGAAAAGGCCAGTGCATGTACCTTGGGTATATGAATCGTGGCAGCGGTAACGTAAGTGATTCGGAAACTTGTAAGCACGAAGTTAAAGATCACTCCACATGCCATTGAAGAAGTTATCCAAGACGGCATTTCCTGCCGATCCATACAGCAACACCCTCTTTCTGAAGTCTCGCAAGGACCGCTTCTCTGCTGATGAGGATTTCTGCAATCCGCCACTACGAGTAAGAATCTTGGCAACCTTTAACGGACCAAGGTAATGCTTAAATGAATGATGGAGAATAATCACATCAATAAGCAAAGCAGCACAACTTCGACATCTATACTAGTATATCACTCTCCAGAGATAGAACTTCTAAAGTAGAGAATCTGGTTTAAAGAAGGCAGCTTACAAAAGTCTTTTTGCTGAGCAGTGTGTCTGCTACATAGTGAATCCAAATACAATTCGTCTTCAGAAACCTGCAACAACCAATTGAAAAAGGTTATCACTTTAACAAAGAAGAGTGTTTTGTCCTGTAAAATACTTTCAAAGACATATTCGAAGACCCCCGTTCACATCAAATACAAATAATGTGTGGCAACGCGCTTACCGTTGCTCCCACTGACTTCCAGTTACCTTCAGCATTCTTCGATAAGCATTTGCCTGCAGCAACATTGAGATAGTATTAAGATTATCGGCAAATCAAAGAACTGGTCCTACCAGTCAGCAAGCCAGGCTAAATTATCACAAAAATTGCAACCTTGACAGGTAATCATAGCGAATGGCTGGCATGGATGTCTAGGTGTTCACCTGTACATCATTCTTTGGACCTTCAAATAGGGCCGGGTCTGCAGCTAAGTTACAGAATAGCACTTGATTTCCTGGTTCAAGACATCCATAATTAGTCAGGCTCATTTTGCACAACTTACTCGCAACTAATATCTGAGTTTTAAAATCTTACAGAACCTAGATCTATAATGAAAGCTCATCTCTTTGATCTCCTACGTAACCCTCCTCTTCAAAAGCAATGTAACCAAAAATAAAGGAACCTGTATTGAGTCGCGAGAGCGTGAAGTCGATAAGAGACACAGATAGGCCATGCGTTTTTACTCGCTTCTCCTGGCCGAGAAATCGAAAGGATACATGTTCATGTTGATCTCTTGCCAGCACTATATTGCCCCTATAGACCGGTACACACTGTAAATTAGTACAAGACGGCGTAAAAAATTAAAGTCCAATGCGGCTCCTAGATAAGACTTGCCCTGCAACTTGGCCATGAGAGGCTCCAGTACAGACAGTTTGGCCGTCATTTACTCACCAACAATATCTCTTAACTCGATCATAGTATCCATTTCAAGTAATATGTACCAGAAAAGCCTTCGCTACTGTTCAGATTATGTAGTATGAACATAATTATACTCTCAACCCATGAAGTATAGATAGAAATGTTACCAGTGAAGGTCTCGGTGTTCGAACTCGCAAGCCTCCTCAGCTACCGCGAGTGCTAGTACAATCTGCACTCCATTTGATATACATCAAAAAGTTTTTGAGATAAGAAAAAGGATGCCGGTTTTCTAAGATTTCCTAACACAATAATTTAATCACAATCACAGAACAATAACTAGACTTTAAGCAAGCTTTAACAGTTATAAACGGCTGTGATGAAAAGCTAACACCCGAGCAACTCCTGCAGAAACTTTACGATCATTCCTATGCACGCTTCTGTGAGTTCAGGTTGAGTACCGTGTGACCTCAAAGCGAAATATGATGCAAAAGTGCGTCGAAACCTCCAAAAGAAAGAAAATGATGAGAATGTCAAATTGCTAGTGCCAACCTACCTGTAGCAAGAGACTTCGAGCTTCAGTGAAACTTTCGAGAGCGAAACTTTCGAGATCCCTTCCTCCGTCTGTAAGGACAAATAAAACATACAACTGCAACCTGACCTCTGTCAGATGATAGCCTTAGGATCAATATAACTGCAACTAAGGGTAAACTCTTTGTTCAAGCATGGATATAATTGTGAGACGTCTCAGATACAATTCGAAAATGCTTGTGACACAATCCAAGATTTCGGAGCAATATGATGGAAGAGAGAGAGAAAGAAAAGAACCTGTTGATCGGGGAAGATCGACGGGTGATCATTTTCAGACGTGTTTAGGGCATCCCAATCCTCCCAGGCTCGGACAAGCTCAGGGTCATACTTGCCCTGGCAAATCCGCGTGCTGCCAAAACAAAATGATCTTAGTGCCCACTTGAAATCTGAGACTTTCCAGATAATAAACGAAGTACTCGGAAAGCTAGATGAAATGGAGAATGCTATTGGACAAAGAATCAGATTATCATACAGTACTTACTGCATCGAAAGAACCACCGTAACTCTGTTATCCATATCTATTGAGAAACTGAGAATTCATGATAAATTTGTTTGGAATTTAGACAAGAGTCACCTGGAAGTGGGTACAATTTTCAAAACAAAAATGAAAAGGTTCTTACGCTTTTGTCTCAACGAATGTACTGCAGATGTTAGGTTCAACTCTGTTTGGCCCACCTCGCAACTTGTTTAACGCGTTGGACAAAACCACCTCGCTCAACATTTCACCTGTTGTCTGCAACCAGCAGGCACAGGCAATCATGCACATGTCTAGGATGTCAAAATAGTGACCTGGTGCACTTCCTACTTAATCCATTGAATTTATGTGGTCCATGTTCATAAAGAATCCGACCTTCCCAGTACAGTAAACTCAACATGAAAGCTTATGTGTAGTACCTTCTGGGTTTCTCCATTAACTTGAAAGCTTCCATCCATGGGCACAATCTTGAAGACATTCCCACCTCCTCTGAAAGCCTCTCCAAATGTACCCTCTCCCAGTTTCTTGATCTCCCGTAGATTGCTATCACAAAGGCACAAAGAAGTATATAAAAAGCATTTTGAGAACAGAATTAGTAAGCCTGCGTTTGAGCAAGCATTGCGACATAAAGATAGAGAAATGTTAGGCAAAAATTGGCAGAAGGTAGAGGTTCATTGCTACTCATTTACAGAAAACATTCGCTGATAACAAATAACATCAGCTTTCTCATTCACGTAGACTTACTTGATAAAAAACCCATAGCCACAAAGGATCAAATTCATAATGGAATGTGAGAAGAGGCTATTACCAGAATTCTGAAAGAGCTTCACTCAAGGTCGCGATCTCCGTCTGATGACATTCTTGCAGTAGTGCATCAAACATTGACAAAGGAGCGTCATCCTCTATGTGCCCATCTCTTGGGGAGGTATCGTGTCCGTCCAACTCTTCGAACTCCTCGTCAGACCCCTCGGGCACTGGAGTGCAGTGGCTAATCTTGCGGAACACACCGTGAATTTCCTCTTCATCCTCCTCTGGTACTGGAGTGCAAACGCTCATCTTACTGTACATGTTGATGTTCTCCCCTTCTCGAATATGTAAAGTTTCCATTCGATTGAGCACAGATGCAGTTTCAAAATCAAGAATTGCACTGTCTTCCCTTACAAGAGTGCCCTCTGGAGTTGGCATTTCCTCAGCAATGCTGCTAATACTTCTACTGCTTCTTCCCTGGCTAGCGGAGTCTTCAGAAGATCTACTGCTCCGCCGTCTCAGCGGTTGGTCCCATGCATACACATCTGGAGATGGCCGAGCCAGTTCATTTTCATTGTCGTTGCTGATCCACGAACTAGCAGATAATCGAGAGGAGCTATCCCTCTGGCTAGCAGTCTCTGCAGAAATCCTAGAGCTACGCCGAGTAACGGGTCTGTCTCTCAGTGTTTCAGGTGAGGGGAAGTCTTCATCATCGTTGATGCCAGAAAGCCAGAAGGGATTGTTCAGCGAAATTCTTTCCGCAGTTGTCAACGGTGAAGGAATAGGGGCTCGGAATTTCTTCGGTTCCGCTTTGCCTGGAGCTAGACGAGGAGATCGTAGAGCAGCACTCAACAATTCACTTTCTGAGAGAGCGGAGAGACGTAATGCTTCGTCAAATGCAAAGTCATAGTTTAGCATTTGAGATTTTGCGAAATCGAGACTGTCCCGCATTTGTTGTTGCTGTTGCTGTTTCTTCGCAAAAGGACTACATACAGCCTCCTTCTCAGCCAAATCGAAAGCATCGACATCTGCAAAGATTGCTCGTTGCTCTTTAACATATGAAGATGGAACACCAGCCCAAGTCCTCCTGGGATTCTGTTGCACGAGCAACTACTCGTGTTAGCGATCCCCATATTGCAACGAACACTGGTTTGACATCTTCCAGTACACAAAAGCTTCTGAACGCCAATCACCGAGCTCATAACTTAGGGTATACAAGAATCGTTAGGGACCGGATGTCGTCTCTTATATCAACCCCTGATATCATCAACAACTCATATATCTTGATTGGACATACTAACAATTTGTGCAAGCAGGACTGGCCTAAATGTCTACGGCCACTGATCTTTGATGAAAATGCCGTTGTCTACTGTCATTTCTAGTGGTCGTAGTGCTAAAAGATTGATCTCAACACATCCGGCTCCTGCATCAGAAGATCTCTCTCGCACGTCTACAGATCTCACAAGACTTCAATTCCTAGATAAGTTAAAATGCTTACCATCGTCGTCTGAACTAGCTTTTTCTTAGGAAATCCATATGATGGAGAGCCAAGGATGTTGTTCGTAAGGGACGCCAAAGGCTGTCGGTGAATAGGTACAAGGCTACTTCGTCTTCCTCTGCAATCAAATTGACAAGGCGACATGTCAAAGCCTTAGCACTTCTACAACAACAATCTTCAGCAATCAAATACATACTTGTAGATTGTTCATGACCAGCATTTCTTACCTGAATGAAAGAGACCGACTGAGCCAACTATTTTTCCTCCCCTGGCCGCCATTCTTTCGTGGGACATCCCTCTTTTTCGCCCTACCAATACCAAGATGTTCAAAAGAGTGAGAGACACTTTCGAACTAAACAGCAGACACAAAGATTGATGTAAATTATCTAATTCTTTCACTTTCTTGCCCCCGTTGAATTTCAATAATGCAAGCAACTCACGGTACGTATGAAGCATCCCAGTATACCAATAATGCATTGGTCATCTATCTCGACGACTGTTCTCAGATTGGAAAACTGCATGAACATATACGTACCCTTCATCTCTGAAAACAAATATGCCATCGGTTTTGCTGCTACCAGCGGTCCTCAGCCCCAAGCTCGAAGAATCACGAGCTTGAGGTTCGGCCTGTCTCTCACGGCGTTTATAGACAGCAGTTACTTTTTTCGCTTCAGGATTGAAGCCATCATCTGCACAAAATCACATTTCTCTTAATAAGTCAATTTCACAAAAAAAAATACGGCTGGCTAATTATTAGACATAAATTCTGTCACGTCATCATGGGACTACAAACAAATCGGAACACAATTTATTGAATCGTTACTTGCAGTGAGATAGCTGGCATATCTACTTCGCAACTTGCACCACAATATCGATGCAAACTTCTCTCCTATCATCTACTAATCGTACGATTTCAGTCAGTCACTTACCAAATGCGGCCTCGGTCTCGTCCATCATCTTTCTTGGATTAAAGATTTCTCAATGCTCGAATCTGTTCTTGCGAAAAGAGAATATCCGGCATTTGATTAACGCACTCTCCCCGTGCTGCATTAACGTCCGTAAAGAAGTAGAATCACGGGCTAGTCCAGGAATAAAGATCAATAGTCCTTAATTCAATGTAGGATGACTAACAAGACTTTGTTCTCCCTGAAAGAGAGCGAAATTAGAGAATAAACAGGAGGTCAAGAGCCAGGATTATGAAGAGGACGAAATTTTGAATATCCACCGAACTTGATCTGAATTTCTCAAATATGCAACAGATGATGAACTGTCTCAGTGACAATACACGATATTATAAACCACAATGCACAATGCACGCCAAACTCGGTGCCCTAGGTCCAAGATGGTTTAAAGAATCGGCAAACTAACACGAAATTTGTTTCTGTAAGCTAAAATTTCATTGAAGTTGCTGTGCGAGAAGGAATATTAAGGGAAATTATGACAGCAATCACTGTCGGTCGATCGATCGGTCGGTGAAAGCCCGGAGAATGGCGTCGTTCGTGAATCGTGATGTCTCTCTCTCTGGCTCGCTTCCCGCGCTGTCAGGCTTGTTTGAATTCGTAACGGACAGCAGAACCACGGAGCAGCTATTCTCACTGCTCCCTCTCTAATTGCACACTACGTATATGATCGACATTCTCGAATGTTCTCAAATGGTGTAGGAATGTAGTTGGACAAAGTTCCATATATAAGTTGTAATTGAAAACTCATTGGATCTGGAGTAGTGTAATTAGAAAAGGTTTGCGTATCCAATAACACTTCCTAAAGCGATTTTAATTTCTTCTTACCTAATTGGTTTAGGGGGGATTGATATGTCTACCACACCCTTTCAGCTATCCTACTACACCCCAAGGTAAATTTTAGATTTCTACCATCGAATAGTTGAATTTGAAAATTTGGAATTCAAATTTGGACCCAAAGACCTTGATTTTGTCTAGAACCATTAGAAAAAGGTTGTAATTGAACAACACCCATTGAAAAAGCTTAGCTTGGGGGAAAGTATTACTTTTACTTTTGTTTATAATAAAAGATAAGCTCTTTCATTGAGTGTTTTCAATTAGAACCTTTTTATGATTCTAAACTGAATCACGGTCTCTAAGTCCAAATCTAAATTCCAAATTCTAAAATTTAGCTTTTTGATGGTAGAAATCTAAAATTTACCCAAGGGAGATGGTAGAATACTGTAGGTTGGTAGCAGATTCGCCAAGTCTCTGTCAAATCAATTATTTTTTGAGAAAAATTCAATTAGGCATTTGATTTCATAATTAAACAAGATTAGGCACTTTCAAAAAAAGTTGTTATTATTTGGCATCCAACCAATTTTTTTAATAGAGTTAAGCCTTATTCTAAGCATCTTCCACTTTCTAAAATTAGCCCTTAGTATAAAATTTGCAGTAGATTGAGCCCTCTTGGAATCAACCTTGACCTTCCATTGTTAGTAAGCTTAATGACTTCTATAATATTTGATATTTCAATTTTTTGATTTGTTTGACATTGAGCACTTTTGAAGAATAATTTATAGAATAATTAGGCAAAATTTTGGGAAATTATTTTATGCCAAATCTGCTACCAACCTACAGTAGTTGAAAGGGTATGGTAGACATATCAATCCCCTTGGTTTAGTTTACCTTGGATGATAATTTTAATTAACTACAAATTAATAAAAAAAACTATTAAATTTTTTTTCAGAGAAGATGTACAATACATGTTTTTTTTTTTTTCAAGAAATTCTAGAAATACTACATACCATCAAAGGAAAAGCCTTCATTCATTAAAAAATATAGGTTAATTTAAAGGAACTCTAGTGTGAAATATTGTCCAATGTGGAAAAATAGAGTTTAGATTAACACAAAATATAACTAAATATAACCAAGCAAGGGATGAACTTTTTCTAGGGTGTGGACTAAAATTCATAATGTGTTTGGCTTTCATACCCGCATTACAAGTTTGCTAGCCTTGAATTGCATGGAAGAGGCTTTGTATTAAGAGAAGTTACCTTGAGAAAGTTTGAGTAGATATGATACTCAAAAATTTAATAAATGTTACAAGGATAGAGTCACTTGTAATTTAGCCTTTGGTTTTTTTATTTATGAAATAATTCTACAATGCACATGAAACACATGTACTGTCCAACAAAAGCTAAGCATTAGAGGAAAAAAGCAAAAGTGCAACAAATTGAATTAACAACTAACACAAGATACTAATGTTTCATTTAAAGTTATGATTTTTTTTTTTAAAGTTCATTAACATACCATATTTGCAAATACCATTGTTCTTTTTAGAAGCAAATATTTACAAATAAAAAAAAAACTATCTCAAATATTGATCATTCTAATATTAAGAATAGCCTTTGATTAATTTCATCAATTAAAAAACATGAAAACTTGAACACTTCACCATTATTTGAGCTTACAATCAAGAGTTTACTCTAACTGTTATTTGTAAATTCTTGATTTAAGAATCAAATGCAAATTTTCTTAGAGATTTGGTTTTATTATCACATAAAATTTTGGGTAACAAACATTAGTCAACCACATAAATATGATATAATAGGCATAGTGTGAAAATTCTATTCAATTTTCATCTTTGATTATTTCATTAGGTTGCATTCTACAAATTGTCTTTACATTTTTTAATAGGGAGAATCAAATTGGTTGTTTTATTTATTAATTGTTGGTGAAATTGAGGATTTCTTTTTAGCTATCAATTTCATTTAACAACTTTATTTCATTTATATATTTTTTAATAAGCAAATAATTTCAGTTTCTAATCTACCATTCATAACTGAAATCTCAAATCTCATCCAAGGTCCATCTAAAAGGCAGCAATTACTCAATTAAAGATTCTTGGTTCTCAAGGTTGTTTTCCATATGATTTCTAATGCCTCCAAGCTTTATAAAGTTCATTAAGAGTTTGGTCCTTTTCACTTGATTTTTTTTATCATTGCAAATTCCATATTCACTAAATTTTAATGTAATTGAGCATCTTCAATACAATGATTTGTTTAATTTATATTAAAATAACTTGGACCAATTCATATATATTTAAGTATGAAAGTTGTCTCTGAATGATTAAAGTTTTTCCTCTATATGTGTCCACAAATGCCTACCGACCGTCTAGTAGTCACTTGGCCCTCAACACAAATTGGCCCTTAGGGCATCCTCAATCCACATTTGGCATCATGCCTTGTAGCGTCTAAGTACAAAGCTTTGTTGAGTGGCTTGCAGCAAAGTGGGCAAAACACAAGCATGTGCAATCCAATGCTCACAAGTATAGGGAATTGTGCATTCAAATTTTGTCAGACCATTCTAACAAGATCTCTATTTCTAACTTGTAAAGTAATCATCATTTCTATAACAAATAGTGTAGAGAGCAATTAGAAGGGCTCTTGAAGGATGCTGAAATTATAAGGTGTAGCCAAGGTTTTATTGTCCCCTTCAAGATCAAGTCCCACGTGTCGGATGCATTGGACCAGGGGTAGCACTCAAAATCTAGGGCCCACCTAGAGAGTGGCATTGCAAGGCATGTAAGGTAGTCAGCTCCAAAACCGTTTGGTCATTTTGAACCGACTATTGTATTGGTAGGGTCACAAAAATAGTGCACAAAGGTTGTTAAATGGGTCACATTTTTTTAAGTTCAAAAATTGTACTTGTTCATGCACTGTTTTAGAAATTCAAAAGAGTGACATGAGCTGTCATTAAGTATACTTATTGGTTAAAGCCTTATTGGAGTATTCTTGACTTTGTAGTAGTTGCTTTTAGGACTTATGTGATCCATTTACAAGCCGCCTTTGCATCATGAATGTGACCACCTATGATCAAGAATAGATACTTATGCACCTTTTATTTTGATAAATTGTAGTTAATTCATACCAACTCAAAAAATTTCAAATTAAATAACCATAAAATTGTTCCTTCTTTGAATTTTTAGCAAAAATATTTCTAGGTTGCTAATATGAATTTATTTTAGTACAAACGTCATTTTTTCCCTTATGCCCCATTTGCTTTTGGCATTTGTAAAGAGCGCTATGAAAAAATAAAACTGATCCTTGTACCAAAGACTAGTGGGTTGGCAGAGCAGCTTTTCAAATTTAGGATCCCGTAATCTCAGTATCACTAGTAAGTGAGGGGCATTTACATTTTCACTCCTACTTTAGTATTTCATTGCTCATGAAAGTGCTAGCAAGGCAAATTTCCTAATGGTGGGGAGAGGGTTTGCACATGCTTGTCATTTTGAAGTGGCATGCGTCTTGTAGTCAATTGTTGTTAAGTCTTGGTAAGCTTGTTTCTCAAACATTCTCATCCTTCACAACTCAGGCAAGGTTTTTTTTGGTTTTTCTAGGGTAGAGCAACTCGCACCCCAGAACACACACAAGTAAGGAAAAAATGGTTATAATTGGAATGAATGGATGATGTGTCCACATTCATTCAACAAGTTTGCTAATATAAGCTACTTTCATCCAAAAGATGACAATTTTGGTGTTTGCACAAGGAGGGAGTTGGCAATTTCATCCACTTTACTACCCAAATTTCTTAGTGTACCATTTGCCATGGCCAATTTGAGGTAAGATTTTGGCAAAAATTCGCCAAAAAAATTAACGCTGGTTCAAGAACATTCACAATCCAATTTCAATTTAATTTTGCGATTGGGATTCTCTACAGGAGCAAAGAATACACATAATGGAGAATTGATTAAAGTGAAATTATCAAAAATAGGCCTGACAATTGGCCGTATTTCAAAAACATGCCTCACAATTGAAAAATATCAAAAATAGGCCTCATGGCAAGGTCCATGAAAAGAGTATTTTTAGTTGATTTCCTTCAATTCCCAAATTGGTTTATCAAGGATTTTTTTCCATTATTTTCTCTAATTCATACTATAAATGTAAAACAAAGATTTTGAATCAAATTTTTAGCCAATGCTTACAAATTGCAAACGGCCTTTTCTCATTTCAACCAGCTAGCTTTGAACTAGCCATTGTTTCTTCCAAGACCTTGGGCCTCATCATTTATCAAAAGTAGGCCGTGCAACTAAGGTGACCAAAATTTTGTGCATGTTTATTTATGGGAATTGATATGAGCACACCCAGGGCTTGATATATGCACACTAGGGGAGGGGTAAATTTTAAATGTTTTCCATTAAAAAGCTAAATTTGGAAAACTTTAATTCAATTTTGGATTTGAGGACCTTGATTTAGTCTAGAACCACAATGGAGGTTCCAATTAACTACGCCCAATGGAGAAGCTTAGCTTTCTTTACAAACACATGTAATAGTAATTAATTGCCCCCTAGCTAAGCTTTTCCATTGGGCGTAGTTAATTGGAACCTCCATTGTGGTTCTAGACTAAATCAAGGTCCTCAAATCCAAAATTGAATTAAAGTTTTCCAAATTTAGCTTTTAATGGAAAACATTTAAAATTTACCCCTCCCCTAGTGTGCATATATCAAGCCCTGGGTGTGCTCATATCAATTCCCATAAATAAACATGCACAAAATTTTGGTCACCTTAGTTGCACGGCCTACTTTTGATAAATGATGAGGCCCAAGGTCTTGGAAGAAACAATGGCTAGTTCAAAGCTAGCTGGTTGAAATGAGAAAAGGCCGTTTGCAATTTGTAAGCATTGGCTAAAAATTTGATTCAAAATCTTTGTTTTACATTTATAGTATGAATTAGAGAAAATAATGGAAAAAAATCCTTGATAAACCAATTTGGGAATTGAAGGAAATCAACTAAAAATACTCTTTTCATGGACCTTGCCATGAGGCCTATTTTTGATATTTTTCAATTGTGAGGCATGTTTTTGAAATACGGCCAATTGTCAAGCCTATTTTTGATAATTTCCTTTGATTAAATTAAAGCACATGCTTATACAAAAAGCAGAGGTATACATTGAGCTTACAATCACACTATGCAAATGCACAAACATTGCAAGAAAGTGTATTCTACGACTTTCGGAATTGCAGTGATAAAACAATGAAAGAAAACAACCCTAGGGAGTTTCAACATAAAAACAAAATAGACTGCATTGTACTCTAAATTTTACATGCGAAAGTGTAGAAGGAGAGAATATTGAACAAGAATTGCTGAAGCAAAAGACGTACCTGAGAGCTCTAGATGGTTTTCTAGAAAAGCCTTGCACATGCATTTGTTTAACCCCTAAATGCCAAAGGCATCACATTTTGGTGTTCACAATACTTTGGACTTCTATAAAACTTAAATAATTTGCTATTTTTATTGTATTTAAAATTTTGACTATTCTTTCTAAAGTCTAATTTTAGCATCAAAAATCTATATTGTAAATGATTGATTATGATTTATCTATTTAAGATTTTGTGCAAGGGTGTCCATTGCAATTTTGATTTTTTTTAGTGTTGAGAGCTCTTGGAATTGTGCCTCAAATAGGCTAGACCTTGGAAAAACATTTAAACTAGAAACTTATTTTAAAAAAATGTAAAGGAGATTTTGAAAAACTATAAATTGATTGGAGTTATGTATGTTATGTCTTTTAACCTCATATTTTTCATGTTTCTATTTTTATAGATTTGACATGTGAAAAGGGGATTAAAAGACTTCAAGTTATTTTCATAGTTTTAACACCCTCTTGATCAAACATTCTAATCTTTCAATCCATAAGTGATATTGTTGAGTGTAATTTTCCTATGTGATCTCTAACATATTTAGTTTGATTTTGTAAGGTTAGAATATTAAAAAAAACCAATACAACTTATCAATAATTTGACTTTTTGTTCAACTTCGAACATATTCCTAGAAGCTCAAAAAGTGCCTTGGGCATTTAGGAGTTAACAGCCAATTACCGTTGTAGGAATGGAAACAACATCAAAACTTCAGCTGGTAATTTTGCAGCCGCTATTTCGTATCTCAAGGCCAAAGCCCATATTACAAAAGACCGCAGATAAGAGCTCAATAATCTCTAAAATCTTCATTTTGACAAGCATTTACAAGTACTAAAAACCTGCAAGCTCTGCTAAAATTCCTGGGAAGTTAATGGGTGTTGTGCAACTAGCACCGCTCTTTCCACCTTGCCAACAAGGATGCCAGCTAGGCTCAGGGGTAAGAGCGCCTGCTGGTGGGAACACTTGCGCCATAAATTGCAAATACACCAGTTTTGTTCACCTGTAATTCCAAGTGCAAATAGACCTTTAGCATAACATTGTTTACCAGCGAGTATACCTCCCCGGTGGAGGTATATTCCTCCCTTGATACCTGGAGGAAGTTTTAGTTATAGATTTCTGAAAGCTGGTTGGTGCAAACCTTGAGCCACTAGTGTTCATTTGCTGAGAACATCCTCATATTAGGGGAGGAAAAGGGACCCCAAGAAGGGTTAACAATGTTATGTAGATGGTCAATTTACGAGCCGACTACCTTAGAAATTACCTGTTGGATTGAGGATGCTCTCAACACAAACTGGCTCTCAACACAAACTGGCCCTCAACACAAACTGGCCCTCAACACAAATTGGCCCTCAACACAAATTTTCCTGATAACAACTGTATTTCATCCCAAGCCTTCTTGCAGTCCAGTTTTAGGTCGGGAGACTCGCGAGACTCAGGCAAGTTAACCTCTAGCTCGGGCCACAGCTTCGACGGCGTTGCTTTTTTTGCAGCCAGGGCTTGAAAGAAAGAGATCTGCTGCAGCGATGGCCCGTGCGAGCTTGGCACTCGGTGGAGTGTCTGCTTTCCACCAACTCAACCAGCCTGCCGATTTCTTGCCTTCCTCCACCTTCGGTAAGTTCTATTTCAATTTTGAGAACTGAAAAGAGGCGGACTCGACAGGGATTTTGCAGCAGTGAACCTTGAGGGAGCAGATATCGACCTGCTCAAGAAACTCGCCTATGTTGCCTATCTCGCGTTCAAATGGCGCTTCTAGCTCAAGAGCAGTGCAAGATTTAGGGATTATCCAGCTTTTCTATAAAAAAAATACCCGGGGTGGAGAATTCTTGTGCGTGTCTCGTTTATAAATTGCGTATTCTTTATTCAATTTTATTCGTTTCCTGAAAGAGATTTGGCACTATCAATTGTCTGAGATTTTTATCTTAGGACCTGGAGTCAATTTCTTGTGCCTTGTCGTCCTGGACGCTTGCATTTCGTACCTTGCTTAAAGCCTAGGTTTTTAAGTTGATCGAAAATATGTGTTGTGTATGTAATACCAAAGTGAGCAATTAATCTACTAATAAGCTGTTTTATGGCAGTTCTATCCATCATCATTTTATTATAGAAAAGCATTTTGGCTGGTTCTGCCATAATAATAAAAACTTGTTTATTATCATAAACAGGATATACCAATAAATGTAAGCCATTTTTCATTTGGCTTTTTTTTTGTTTCGATGAATATTATATAATTATTGCTGATAAAGATGTATTTCGAAATTGCGAAGCACTGAGTTGTTCTCTAATTACGGAATTGAGAGATTGAGATAGTTTCTGAGATGCAGTGCGCTATTTTTCTATTTGGATCAGGTTTGAGAAGCTCTTGGAAATTGAGTTAACCTTCTTTTCTCGATTTCCTTCGACCATGTCGAATTCATTTCCGAGATCTTAGTGATTGCATTGCATCCCGGTGTAGTCTTTTGCATTATGACGTAACCTTCATTTGACCCTGATTTGAACTTGTTTAGTGAACATTGTTGTTTATTACTTAATCGTTCTTACCCGCTTTTGTGCTGAGGTAATGTGTTGCTGCTTTGCGATTTGGATAGTTGAGGTTGTAGCGGTGAGGATTTTTCCATTATCAGTGAATTGCAAAGAATAATTTACTTTTTAGAATGTAAACCATTCGCTGCAGATGAATTCTTTAAGTGATTCAAGAATACGGGAACAGCTAGGGTTTTGTGACCATGTTTACATCTTTAACCCATTCTACATATTGGTGCTCAAGTTTTAACCAGTTTCTGTGATCATGTATGAAAACGTATTGGAGTGTTCTTGAGAAGGGCCTGAAGAACGGAAGGCTTGAATATTCTTGCAGGTTCTAAGGTTACGAGTGCGTTTTTGAAGAGAAGGAATGCGCCTCTATGCTATGCTCAGAGTGCTCTGAGTATTACCAGCTCTATAAGAAATGACAAAAATGAAGATGTAGGTAAGTTTCAAACTGTTCAATTTCCGTCCTTCCTGGAATCAAACACTCTTGTGATTGGAATCAGCCAGTGGATTTTCGATTATGTCGTTGCTGTTGTGATTATACTTGTCAGGAATTTAAGACGTGCAAGTTTTTGCGGTTCCTAGTGTTACGTCAGCCACTGTGAACAAGCACTTTAGAATTTCATTTGGTCATTTAGTTGATTATTTGGCCAATTGTATCCTTACAGATTTGGCTTGTAATCCGTATCTGGGAGAAGTCAATATCAAAGAGAAAGCCGACGACCCTCCTCAGTATGTGCCACCACCTCCCATTCCTGCAGACGGTAGGTTTTATCTTCGATTCAAGTCTGGTGTACTGTCGCACTTTGATGGACGAATCTATTGTATGATATAGTCGCCGCCGTGGTTTGTTTGCTGCAGACACCAAAGCTAGGAGAAGAGGAAGAATAAAACTAGTTTGTTGCTTTTAAAATTGCTTGTTGGTCTGCTTGTAAACTGCTGTGCTAGCAAATTTATGAGTACGATTTGGCATAATGTGTGTCTTGGTTTCTAGAGCATAAACCGATTATTTCGATGCTATGTGCCAAGGTGGAACAGTCGTTCTGGCCGTTATAGTATTCTTCCTTCTTGTGGATGTGTTCAAAACCAAAAAAAACAGAATAGTTCGTGGAATTGTATACTTGATTCGAAGACTTATGACTAACGACGCGGTTGGATACAGATATCTGCATTCGAGACAAAGTGGAGTTTCTATTGTACACCTTAAAAAGAATACTGCCAGGTCAGTTGGACTATGACAAAGCAGACGTTCTCTGTTCGATGCTAAGTGCTCTGGTGGAGGTCCAGAACCCTGCATTCTGCTTTCGTGGGAGCAGCAAGTTCGTATTCTCGTTGACCTTCTCTTTTAATTTTTTTACAGCCGAGTAGTACTTCGAAGAGTTGTTGGGATTTTTCAAACTGGGAATCACCTTGCTATAGAAAGAAATTCAAAGATTTGTTCAGACCGGCATGCTGATTTGTCTTGAAATTTAGTATGTTAATGTATTCACAGGTGTTCTGAATGGCTCAAAGCCCTCATCCAAGTGCAAGCTTCTGTTAACCTCCATGAACTCTATTACGAAAGTGTTGTGGAGGATCCTGGTATGTCGGTATGTGCCCTCTACAAGCTTACTATCTGTATAAAGGTTCACCAATTCCTGTTGCTAATGGGCAGTGGATGTTACTTGTGACACTGCATTCTTATCTGCAGGGAAAGAGACATTATGGATTGCATGCAAGTTTTATCTTGCAAATGGTGTTTGATGACACTTAACGCATACAATGAAGTAGTGAAATACTTATACTTAGGATCTAAAGGGGAATTGGAGTTTTTTTTTTTTTTTTTTTTCTTCTTAGAATACCCATCAGGTTCACTAACTTTTTTTCTGTCCGATAAATAATTTCTAAAAACGTTTATGGTGTCTTATGGTTTAGAGAAGCGTTGGGTTTACGCAGTGTGGACAGTGAAGTTTTTGGAGCACACAGGCACTACTGCTCATGACGTCATTGAGAGGTTGAGTCCATCAGAACCAGTCGAATGTTCTGGAGAAACAGTGTTTGAAATGGAGAAATCCGGACTGGTATGATTTCAGCTTTTTTTGCCATTCTGCTCCCTGATATGACTTTATTTTATTTTGTAAATATCAGCGTTATCACAAGCTTAGCAGTTTAGGCCGCTTCCCTGTGTTGGTGTGACAGGTGTCACGGATAAGCTCAACATGGTACATCCTAGAAGAAGACGATGGGGCTTCATTCTCGAAAGCTAAGGAGTCTCTCTTTCATATTCTTGGAAAGACATTCTGAATTTTTCAGGGTTCTCTTCAAGTAAGGACGTCCCTAGATCCAATTTTTTTCATTCGTTGAAAATTTTCCTCTTTCATCTTATATGATAACTAAACTTTAGAGACATCAATTGCGTTGTATTGTCGTTCTATGATGCCTCAGGTGGATGTTATGTTTTTATAGGGCGAAAGAAATTCCGATCCAGAAGAAAATGTTTCTGGAGAGCCCTGTTCTCAATCACCAGCTGAGGGCTCATGGAGCATCGTTGTGGATCTTTCTTTCCGGTTGTAATATACGCTCGTTTGAACACGCGTGCATGTACTTAATATTATTGAGTGCTCATATTTGATTACAGCAATCTTGATGGTGTTCAATGTTCATGGCTTGCTATCCTACTTCCAGCACATTAAAATCTGGTTGGATTGTACCAGAGGCGTAAAGGTAAGCCATTGCATTTGCACTAACATGAGTTGCATCTTCTGTTCCAGATGAGTTCCTACTTGTCCTTGTTATGCCTTTGACGTCAATCATTGGGTCATGAACGTGCCATAAGTCAGATGCCAAATAAAACAATGCTGGTTTTGGTACAGACTCGTAGTTTCTTGTCACTTCTCCTTTTGAAGAAATTTCTCTGTTGTTTACATGAGCACACGCTTATCATTCAGGTCCTAGCAAATGTAATTGACTTGAGGCAGGTGTTCAGTGAATTGGAAGTGATAACGAGTGTATCTCCTTCCCTAGTGAAATATGAAACTACGATTTCCCTTAGGGAAAGCATCTATTGTGTTGAGGGAACTGGTGCGTCTCTAATACTCCTCAAATGCAGGTCTACTTGATACCAATCTTTTGCTGAACTTCACAAGATAATCTAGTATTTCACAAAACACAATGCACTGTTACAAAACACAGCAACAAGCATCTTACTCTAATTATTCTTTTATACAGTCAAAATGAGAACATTTTAT
Source organism: Ulota crispa (assembly GCA_963920765.1). NCBI lineage: Eukaryota > Viridiplantae > Streptophyta > Bryopsida > Orthotrichales > Orthotrichaceae > Ulota > Ulota crispa. The sequence goes on along the minus strand of OY987248.1, from coordinate 13,565,686 downwards.
TCGCATAGTCATTTGATGCAGATTTCACTCCAGAAAAATTCAGCAGAAAATTAAGTAGCAGAAGTGAACTCCCCAATTGATGGATGATCTCAAATTTTGTAACTCTCAGAAGCATTTTCATTTGTCGTTTCTTACTGTGGTTATTCACTTCAGTGATATCCTGATGCGGTGATAGTATTATGCAGCAATTGGATCTAATAGTGCTAAAATGCACACCCTAGAAGAATAATGGAAATAGAGGTCCGAATGAAAATCCAAATGCACTCGTAGTTTGAAGGTGTTTTTGAAAAGAAATGAATTGGTAAGGGTTAGTAAACAAGAAATACTCAAAATATCATTGTCATGAGCTCATCACATTTTAAGTTTATTTCACCGGAACTCACACCAAATCAACAATATTTTGTTTACCATCAAAGTTAGAACAAGTCCTGAAATTTATACATCAAGTTTATTATTGGTGTATTTGTGATAATGTTGGTACTATGGATACAAGTATTTGGATACAATTCTTTTTTGTTTATGGTCTCTAAAATACTTCCCCACGTAATACATTACAAAGCACCTTTATGAATTACTAAAAACGGGGAGCTTATAATTTTTAGAAGTTCAAGATCATGTGAATCAAACCAAAATAAATAAAAGGTCTTTACGGTATATGTATTATGATTGGTCTCAATAGTCGTACACTTGCTTGTGTTATGCTAAGGCCCAATTTGCAATAGGAGTTTAGGCCAATAAAATTTAGGAGCCATGTGAAGCAAAATTTCAACTCTTATATCTTCAACTAGGTTCTCAAGCACTCATTAAAATTGGAATATATTGGAGGCCTTTTCTCTAATAGATTACTATGGATAGTACAAATTAGTTTTCATGTTATTCTAATTTTAGAAATGTAGCCCCAAGCTATTAACCCTTAAGTCCCAAGGCCTTTTTCCCATTAAATAACCACTCAAAATTTTCATTTTTATTGTAAAGAGAAAAACTTTAGGAATGGTTTTTTTGTTTTTTGCATATCTAACCACAAGATCTTGTATTAAAATGTTTATGTGAAAAAAAATTCAAAAACTTTGATAACGTAGATTGCAAGATATTTGCAATGAAAAAAAGATGATTCTTGGCACCTTGCTTGACTAGATTTTATAATTTTAAATCTTCATAACTTACAATTTATGCAATGTTGATTTTGATTTTCTCATTATTTATATTGAAAATTTGAGTACAAAGTCTTAGGATTTTTTTTCAAAAAAGGACACTTAATTTTCACTTTTAAAAAACTTGTTAAATAGAAGTAGGTTTAAAATTGAAGGGAAAACACAAATGGTTAATAGCTCTAAGATGGAATTGAAACACTCTAATCTTAATGGTGAGATTGTTCTAGCAAAAAATCTTGACCCTATGACACTTTCTTTTTTGAAAAATTGTGAAAATTTGAGTTCAAAAATGAATCTTGCAAGTTATTTTCTCTAAAATATACTTTGATTGCCCAAAGAACAAGATTATCCATAACTTTTTCATAACTAGTCCAAATGAAATTAATCAAAACTTTATAAATAGTTAAAAATACAATCTATGAAATTTTTTTTTTGTAGGGGTCATTTTCTGCTTGCCAAACTTAAAAAAAGATTTTGTGCCATAAATTTTTTTTGCAAGCACCAACTGAAGTAAAAAGTATATCTTCAAAAAGCTAATGTATTTATCTATCTTATTAAAATTGTTTGAAAAATTACAAACAATATTGAGACCGTAATAAATTGTTCAAAATTCATTTTGTCTCCATTGAAACAATGGGACTTTAGGGGTTAATGTGAAAGTGCAATAATATACTTGCGTCTAGAAATTTTTAGAATTTTTTGAGAAGTGATGATTTGACTTAGAAGATGATTATTCATGTGTTTAGTTCAAGAATTAAAGAAAATGCATTCAAATGCCATATTCAAGTATGAAGAACAAAAAACAAACAAAATGCCAAAATATGCCATATAGATATGCAATCCTTTTAAAGCAAAAAACAAATAAAAGCTAATAATAATAGATCTAAAAACTTAAACACAACACTCATGTTCCATTTACAGTGGCATATGGATTGATAAATCCTTCCATCATTGGAACCGTTCGAAATGAGTTTATGGCTTTCCATTTTCATTGTGAAGAAACATTAAAGCTGAAAGAAATGAATAAACTAAGCAACGAGAATTTATAAATGGGGCACAAAAAAAAAAAACAATAACAGGTAAGGGCATAATCTCAAAATAATTGCAAATAGGGCACAATTTCAAAATAATTACAAAAGGTACACGCCTTGAAAGCATTCTCAGTCCACCTAACAAACAAGCCTGGTATCCTAGCACTGATCCTTTAATAGTCACTAGGCCAAAATATAAAAATAACATGATTTGAAAGACATGACATTTTTAATCGTGAAAATGCACTAAAATTTTGGTTAACTTTGAACATTGGTTGATTTAGATACATCACATTAAATGTTAGTCAACTTTCAAAAGTTTAAATGTCTCTCCATATTAAGCCTAAATAAGGAAATTTTAATAAAGGGAAGGCAATTGTATGAATAGATGCCAACATTTAATGTGATATATCTAAATCAACCAATGTTCAAACCAAATTTTAGTGCATTTTCACAATTAAAAATGTCATGCCTTTCAAATCATATGATTTTTATATTATGGTATATTGAATATTAAAGGATCAGTCTTAGGATACCAGGCTTGTTTATTAGGTGGACTGAGAATGCTTTCAAGGCGTGTACCTTTTGTAATTATTTTGAAATTGTGCCCCTATCGGTAATTTTTGTTTTGTTTTGTTTTCATGCTCCTATTTGTTAATTCCTCAGTAAAAAACATGAATAGAAACTAAAAGTATATGAAAGTTTCAAAGCCAATTTACAAGAAGATCCAACATTTGCTGTATTGTCAACAGTTTGTAATTACAAAAAATCAATTGAATCGATCAAAGTAAAATATAAAAAACCAATCAAATTATTTTTAAAAACTATTTATAGTATATTATGGTATGAATATTTAAAAAATTCAATGAATTCCAATAAAAAAAGGAAATTGTTAAATCTACAACACTATTTGCTAAATCTACCACATTGCACTATGTTTAGGAGCTCTATATTAAGAAAAAAAAGGTAAATTTCATGTTTATTGGATGCCCACGATGGTGACAAGCATATGTATTTGAAGATTATATATACTAGAAGTTATGGAAATTAGAAAAGCTAAAAAAAAAATTAAGAGGGAAGAGTGGAGAAAGTAAGGAGAGAAGAAAGGGAAAAGTAGAGTACATCCGTTGTCATTCTTAATCCTTAAAATTTTCAGTCATTTTGAAGGTGTTTTGGACCTCAATTTTGTAAGTTGTGAAAGGGTGAAGTTTAAAGAATGATGAGTCATTTTTAGGCCAAAGTAACCATAAGATTGTATAGAAAGCCAAGTCCTTATCGTCTTTGCAAAGTTTGGTTTCAATCCAAGGGTTTGATTGGAAGATTATAACAAAAATGTAAATGGTACTACAAGGAAACCAATGTTTTGGAATAGTTGAAATTGTGCTTTGATTGGCTCTTTTGGACACATAACATTTTAAAAAGTTGGCATCTTACGCTCATTCTCAAGGTAATCAAGTTCCACACGCATAGAAAAAAGTCTTGTATTTTTAGGGTAAAAGTTGAGTGAGAAAATGGTCTTGCAATAGTGACCACTTTACCCTTAAATTTCAAAAATTGTGAGTAAAATTGAAGACTTTCACAAATCTAGGGCCAAAATTTAACACTAGAACTCCAAGACCACCCATGGCTTGAAAATTTCTGTAAATTCAATGGTGACTCTTCTTCTAAATTTGAAAACACCCCTATACAGCTAACTTGTTTATCTTTCAAATGAGTCAAAGTTCAAGTGACTCTTTGCATTCCTAAGGTCATAAATGGCATTGCTAAAAACCAATCAACTCAATTTGGGTTGATGAAAATTTTAAGGGTTAAATGGTCAATCAATAAATGTGAATCTGCCATTCTTTTCTTTGTGGAAATCCTAAACATGGTGTCTTGTGATGGACATAACAAAATGTATGGGGGATTTAGTATTTCCCTTAAAAAATTGGTTGATAATAGAAAATGCCAAATATTAATTGCTAATGCTAAAATTTCTCCCTAATTGATATTTAAGGTAGATAGCTCAAATTGCGTCCCCTCACAAATAATGCATCCCATAGGTAGCCCAAGAATGGATATGAGGTGGTTCTTGAATGGACCCTCCTTAGTCTTAACCCCTAAATGCCCAATCAACCATTTTCTGGTCGTTGCCTTTTTTTCCAAGTGGCTCAAGATGAAAAAAAAAGTTGAAAAAAAAAAAAAACTTTCATATAGGAAAGCATGTCTACTTTCCAACCCAATTCAAATCATCTCAATCCAAGTTAAACTCCACCAAGGAGAATTTTCCAAAGATAAATACTTCAATATTTGCTAGTGTTACAAAACTTACTATTTCAAAAAACTTATGATGTTCTCTTCTTCAAAAAGATTTTTTTTTTCTTTTACTTTTAAAATGGAATGTCAGTTTTTAACCAATCATACCAAATTTTGTATTCCAAGAATAAAATTTGTAAGTTTGATGAATAATAAATGGTAAATGCTTCTAAATTCATTAAATAAGAATCCAAAACTTTTTTTGAATGTTTGACCATATGGATAGCTACTAAATATAAAGATTCTTGTTTTCTCTTTAGAAGCAACCTTCATCAAAGTTACTAAAGTATCATTTTATAATGCATCTATGTTTTGCCCTTACCCCCTTGGGCATTTAGGGGTTAAAAGAAAATGTGTCTTTTATTGCAAGAGCCAATCACACTCCATGATATCACTTCATCTCTTTATAAGTTGCAAGGGGGTGGTTTGTGGGAGACCTAGAATCACAAATAGGTGCCTTCTATAGAAAACTTTGAAAATTTGTCAACAATTCAATAATGCTTTTAAAAATATGAAAAAAATTGTGTTACATTTAACATCCATTTATCTTTGTCTGAAAATTAGTCAAAAAATCTTCATGTCTTGAAAAGGTCATGAAAAAGCAAATCAGCCCTTAACCCCTAAAGGCCCAAGTGGCCCCTCAAGGGCCAAGTGGGGATTCGGGCATGTACTTATTGCTAAATTACTTTGTGTGATTTCTTGAAATTTTTATGGAAGATGGAAAATTCAAAGATTTGCATGGGCATCTAATTTTTTCTTCATTTTGACATTTATTGAAGAACTTATGCATGAATTTATGAACAACATGGGAAAGCGGGCAGTCTAGAAAAAAATCAAAAATTACATTTAAAAAAAATAAAAAACTGAAATTGGTTCTTTAGATTTTTGCATATGTGGGGAGCTTTGAATCATTTAGTTTTGATTCATGAGATGAAAGTTATGAGAAGTTTTAGTTTGTGGGTAGGATTGGGACTTCCAAACCTCCATTCCTTTTGCCCCTTGTAAAATTTGGTGCTTTTCTTTTTTGTGCTTTTCTTTTTTGTGCTTTTAGTGTATTTTTTTTTTGACTTTTTTTATTCCAAATTGTAGTAAACTAAGATTCCTTGGTTTTCATCATTTGGATCAAGTAATTCAGATTTCTCAATTTTACATAAATCCTCCAATTTTGCCTAATGTATTTGCACATTTCATGGCTTTACAGCATTGCAAGATTTTACAAAGTATGATCCACACCTCCAGTGCATTTGAAAATTCTCCTACACTTACCTAACTTGGTCTTCTACATGGAAAAAATAAACCTCAACTATGTGTAGAGCAGTCTTTTTGATATAGGAGCAATCAAAGGCTTCTAAACTTTTTGGGCAGTTTGAAAAATACTTTTTTTTGTCACTTTAGATGTCAATGTCTCATTCCTCTACATCTAGAATGAGCTGATTTTTTTCCCACAAGTATGTCCCATAGTCCAAGGGAAGGTTTTACAACTGGATTTCCAAAAAAAAAATTCTACCTTTCTACTCATTCCCCCAAAAGTGGCAATTTTCAATGTTTTTCACAAAAAAAAGGGTTTGAGTCTTTAGGGTCTTAAATTGTTTTTTTTTGAGCTACCTACCTTAGGGCATCCTCAACCCACCCAGCATAAAGGCCCAATATACCAATCTTGATCTATTAATAGCAAATAGTTTGTTACAAAAAAATTATTTGATTTGAAGAGCATGAAAAATTTCATTCTAAAAGTGCTATAAAATTTTGGTTTGGACAATGGTTGATTTAGATATATCACATCAAATGTTAGCTAACTTCCGAAAAACTTAGAGGCCTCTCCAAATCAAACCTAAATAAGGAAATTCTAGTAAAGTAGACAGCAATTGTACCAACCCCTTTACTAGAATTTCCTTATTTAGGTTTGATTTGGAGAGGCCTTAAAGTTTTTTGGAAGTTAGCTAACATTTGATGTGATATATCTTAAACTCAACCAATGTCCAAACCAAATTTTATTGCACTTCTAGAATGAAAAATTTCATGCTCTTCAAATCATAATTTTTTTGTGTGATGAACTATTTGCTATTAATAGATCAAGATTGGTATACCAAGCCTTTATGCCAAGTGGGTTGAGGATGACCTTAGAGCCTCACTACCTAAATACCCGCACATGATTATCCTCACTTTCCTAAGGTCATGTGAAACTTCCACATTATGGAGGTTCAAACATGAAATCTGGCCTACGAGTTTCTCACCTCACAAGATCCAAGCTCACTGGTGAATTATTCTCGTTCACTCCTACGCCAAAAATTTAACACACTTGTGAATTTGCAATTAGGGTTTTCTGAGCAAGTTGAGGTTTGAGCGTTTGAGACAGATATGAGGATGTGACGCACAAAAGTGAGTTTCTGAAATTCACTCCTCACGTGAATCATGTTAGGAGTGAATTCCACAAGTGAGTCACCTCGCTATTCACTAGTGAATTCACAGAGTGAATCTCGACGTGAGTCACCTGAAAAAATTTAAGTTTGAAGCCCCTATTGTTTGAAGGGAAGGGGGAACGCATCATGTGAGATAATTCTATTGCTTGACACTTTCTCCTGCACGTTTCACTAACGCATTGATATTACATTAGGGGGCTTCAAACATGAAATCTGTCCTTTGAAATTCTCACCTCACAAGATTTCAGTGCACCAGTGAATTGTTTTTGTTGCCTCGCATGCGTAAAGTCTGAGGCACCCGTGAGTTTGCGGAAGTTTTTGCAAAAGAAATTTTGGAGTTTGAGGACGCAGGTGCATGAGCCCCGGGAAGTCACAAAAGTAAATTTCTGAAGTTTACTCCTCACGTGAACCACGTTAGGAGTGAAGTCCAGAAGTGAAGCACGTCACGATTCACTAGTGAATTCACCGACGTGAATCCACGAGTGAGCCACCTAAAAAAGTTTAAGTTTGAAGCCCCCTATTCTTGTAAACTTGCATCGGAGAAGCTAACAAAGATTCACTCTCGGACACAAATCACGTTTGCCATTCGGACGGACCTTTAATGATGGTTATTCACAGAAATCAACAAAGTGATTTTGGATGGAAATCGTGTAATTTGCCGATTATTCATAAGCCAGACGAGGATGCTCCGACGCTGTGGAGTAAAGCGTGAACTCCACAGAAACGTTGCATAACGATCACATGCTGGAATTGGATGCAAGCGATGCTACCGACAATAACCGATTGCAGTTACACGCGGTAGGAGTAAGGGCATCTCCACCGGTGCAGGCGTGCTCAAAGTTTTCCATCTGATTTGGCGAGGTCTTAAGGCTCTTAATTTTCACCCATGCTTTTTGAAAAGGTGGTCTTATATTCCAACACACCCCATAAATAAGCAGTTAACCACTTATTTAAGGAAGTAGAGGATAAAACTCACTAAACTTAAGATGAATAGTGTATGAATAGTGGCTTGGAGAGTGGCTTGCTAGACACATTAAATAAGAGAGTTTGAGAGGGTTTTGAGAGGGGCCTCGACACTTTTCATCCACTTTGAGCAAACCCAAAGCACCAGTAGAGATGCCCTAAAAGCAGCTCTTTTGCACACTGAAACAGAGATTGAACCGCTACTTTAGCGATAGGAATGGGACTCAAGTCCTTCACCATATAGCTGCAACTGGTTTCTGGATATCCGTTCAAGCTACTCTCAAGGTCTTTTGAGACCACATTACAACTCACGAGAGGACTCAAATCTTTTGAAAATGGAGGGCTTGTTTCCCAAAGCTAGAGTGAGAACCTACATGGCAATTGGGAGAAGAACAAGAGAAGAAAGTGCAAGAAGGTGAGAGAAGAAGCGACAACAAGAGCCACAAAGTAGTGTGAGTACCAAGGGTTGGCGGGAGTGTGAGGTGGATGTGCTCCTGAAAGGGAGGAGCTAGTAAGTGAAGTGTCCTCCCCTATGGCCCTCCAAATCTTTGGTCATGTTCATTGTTGCAAAAAAGCAAACGGGTGAAGTTGCTCTAAGGTAGGAGGCTTGAATTCCAACCAGCCATTTAGAATCTCTCATGTGGAGTTGTCAAATGCAGTGCAAGAAGCTTGTAAATGAATCAAACTCTCTATATTGAGAAATTGTCCTTGTACATGATTGTTTGGTTTTAGGGATGCAACAAAGTGATAAGAGCTACTCTCAATGTGATTATTGATCAGCATTATGTTGAGTTTTGTTTTTGAGCAAAATGTAGATATTTATGTCATACTAAAGTAATAAAAAATGTGTTTTCAATTATAATTTAAGTATTAGAATATGGAATGGGTGCTTGCACACTTCAAAGGACTTATTTGAGCATGTCATCCTTGGTTGAATTTATGGACTCATGTGCTCTATTTACAATCTGCTTTTCAATCATGAGAGCTATTAATAACCTATAATCAAGAATAGTTGCCTATGCACCTTTTGTTGTTTTGATAAATTACAATAAATTCATACCCACTAAGAATATTTTGATTTAAAATGACCACACAACTGTTTCTTCTTTGACTTTCTACCATATATATTTCCAAATTGCTAAGCTGGCCTGATTTTTCCACAAATGTCATGATTCCCTCAGATGGTCGATGACTCATGAGCCTCCTCCCTTACTCTCGAAAGCGCATCGTCTACGCCTTTCACATCCTCGTCTCGACTTCGTGGCCTTCTTCTCAACTCTTCCATCTCCATATATCGAGGGTGAGGGCATCCAGGTTTCAAACATTTTGTTGACAGCACATAATTATTGCCTAGATAAAGCTTCAGGGTTAAGGTAGATCAGTGACACATGATTATTTTTCCTAGCTGGTTAACTCCTAAATGCCCAAGGGTGTATTTCTTGTTTTCGGAAGGCAGTTTTGAAGTTTTTGAATTGTCCTTGTAAGATCATTATTAAACATCAAAATAAAATTGTAATCGTTGAATCTTGAACTTCAAGGCTTCTAGATGACACTACCCAAAAACAACCCAAATTGGTCATGCGGATTTTCATATATTTGTGATTGAATGATGATGAGTATGGAATTTTTTGCTTTTTTTTGAGCTGTCCAAAACTTCTAATGTAAATTGGCAACTTTTGGATACAAAATTGGGAGACAACCACCTAGGATGCTTTAGTGTTTATTGTTGTTACTTCAAAACCAATGGCCCCTCTTCCAAATCCATGACCATAGTTTCACAAATGAGCCTGCAACGCAACTATCAAAGTGCGGACAACTAATATAAAGAAACTTTTTAGCTTCAACTATTGACTAGAAATCATTATGAATGAAGGAAAATTCAATGGTGAATGGATTCTAATTTTTATAACTAAGATATTCCAATTGAAATTAGTCCAAAAGCTTTTTTAGATTTTGTTAGATGTCAAAATTTCAGTAAAAAGGGCCTTGATTGCCCAAGGGAGTGCCCAAAGGAAATCTTCACCTTTTGCTCAACTTGATGCCCATCTTTTCAATGTGGCAACTTCTCATAGGATTTGTGACACTATTCATGACACTATTCACAACACTATTCACAAAACAAAATGTATACTTGTGATTAACCTTCCACCAAAAATAATTGGAATAAGATATGAAGGAAGTTGAATTTGAACAGTGAAACTAACTTTAACACGCAACTTTTCCAAAAAAAAAACCTAAAAACAATAAAACCCGTGCCTTCAACAAGGTTTCAAAGTTTCTTGAAGTTTTTTGGACACCCAAATTGGGTGCCTTGGGCATTTAGGGGTTAAGAATCGATACATGTAGGCAAGATTTTCTCATTATTCGAGATCAGTAGTTAGCCATGCACTGTGTTGGGGCTTGCAATTTGAAGCTATGGCGAGTATGTCTGTTTCTTTTTCACGTTGCGTTGAGTCTTCACCCGAGTTTCGCAAGGCAAGTCACTGTCATACCGACTGCTCAAGCAGAAGGTGATGTTTTCCAGATGCTAGCTGAAGAAGCTCGGTTGCGAACTCCAGGAGCGCAATATCGCGCATATAATTTCTACCAGCACAACGAGACCCGAGTCGCCCAGGCCGTTGCTGAAATCGAAGCAAGCTTCGGTGGTGCCCGATCACCGTCCAAGTTTCCGGATTGGAATTCGTCTGATGAGTGCTACTGGAACACGTCTGCGTTGTATCTCGGGGTCCTGGCTGGCAGGACGTGGTACTCTCGGAACCCCGGAGACTTTGTCGATGTCCAATTCATTGCCGTGGACGCTTGCTCGCGCCTACACACGATCTACTTCGGAGGCCAATCCGTCCAGATTTCGTCAGAACCCTGGCACACTCCGAATCCTGAGGTCGGTCTAGTGGAATCTCGCTTCAAGAAAGTGCTGGTTGCGATCCGAGCGGTCGGCTTGGATATTCTCGGCGAGGGTGTGTACTGCCCCGCCACGGGCACAATGCAACTGGTTGGGTGCATTCTCAACGTCACGAACCAAGACATGTATGGGATTGGAAACTTGGAGCCTGAGATTCCCAAGCTCATGGCGCGCTCGGGAGACTGTGCGGTGTCCCTCACGCTGCAGTACCCGCCGAGGAACGCGCGCTGGAACTGGCAGCGCGTGGTGAAATTCGCGCTCCGGAGCACGCGAGACGCGGGTGACCCGCTCTACTTCCATCCAGTGAAACGGGACATCTTCTATCCGTATTCCGATCGCTTTGACTCGAAGCTCAAATACTCGCAAGAGCAACTCGCGACAGGTGGTCGCATGCTGCTGCTGCTGCTCGGACTCGTCTGCGTCGCCTTGCAGATCCAGCATGGGAGGCACAACGAGCAAGCGCTGCCGTTTGTGTCCCTGTCGATGCTTGGCATTCAGATCGCCAACCACGTGTCGCAGACGTCGTTGTTCAAGGACCTCCAAATTGGTGGGTACCAGGGTGTACTGGACTTCCGGAGACGACCCATCGTATACAGATCGAGCATGAGCATGGCGGCTCACGGACGTCGTTCTTCTTTTTTCCACTCAACGGCAGATTTTGACTACTACGGAACCATGGCGTGGCATGCGTACGTGCCCTACCAGGCCATGGCCATGGCGGCCATCTTCATGTACGTGTGGATATTTCACAGAGTCGGCGACTGGCGGCGGATCATGCAGCTTCGAGTGCGCAAGGGACGTCCGGGCGCCGTGGATCCGCCTCGGGAGGGGCAGCTGGCGTTTGCGACTGTCACGCTCTTCGCCATTGTCGGAGTGATACTCATCCTCGCTAACGTCGTGGATCAATCAAGCGCCTTTGAGAAGGCAGGGAGCCCCATCGGCAACACTAACTACACTGCTGGCTTCTGGGAATGGACGCCTTTGAAGAGCATGTACCAGTTTGTGTCGCCGGGATTCTGCGAGCGTCGGTACGAGCAGTGGGAAGTGGTGAACAAAAGAACGGAGCTGTGGGTGAGTATGTTTCTGGTGCCGCAGCTGCTGGGGAACTGGCGGTGGGACGTCCAAGGGCGGCCGTTGAGCAAGTGGTTCTATGTGGGCCTGCCTTTGCTGCAATCGCTGCCGCCCCTTTTCACTATTGCGAAGTATTTTCAGGTGCTGCCGATCGTGGCCTTGTACGACCCTTATCTGGATTCTTTTTACGGCATGTACGAGAATCCCACACCGTGGTGGCAGATGGCAGTAGTGTCGAGCTCTGCGCTTGTGGTCGTCGCCGTGCACTTGCAGTTTGCTACATCGTTTCGTCCATCCCGTGCGCATTCTTCTACCGAGACTCCGGCCGCGTTCAGAAACTTGTAACATGCCTTTTGATGCCAAATCCGATGATCGCTACCAGTTTGGCTGTCAAGCTGTTTGTTTTGCTGCTAGCGTTGCTGCAACGAACAGGTTAACTTTACATGTTCCCTTCTGTATCCAATGTTCTGTATTTTCAAGCTACAACCTTTCAGAAGTAATTGCAAAAAACGTCGGAAAATAGTTTGAGCCCCAGCTTCTTTGTCCTTGCGGCTGCGGATGACGATCAAAGCTTAGGCACCTTGATTGCCACTGTTATGGACAATGCTGAGTCGGGAATCCTGGCAAAGCCGCCTACAATACCCTTCTGATAAACTTGAAGAGGTCTGGTAGCGGATATATTTGTTAAATTCGGAAAAACAGTACATTTTGGGACTTCTGTAGGTTTTAGGTGATCACCTAAAAGTGAGCTTGTTGCATTTTTTTTGTACACGTGCCCTCACATGAGAGGAGGAATCTGCGAGGGAAAAAATTTTAGTGTCTCAAATTGAATTTGATACCTTTGAGTGTGGTTTAAGGTAACTTTTTGGGTTTAAGGTGGAGTACAAAATGGTACCTCGGTTTTTCTCAATTTAACGAATATGGTGTTATATATCTTATGTATGTTATAGATATGGGAAAATTCCATGGATACCCCTGAAATTTGCAATATTTTCATAGATACCCCTCCTTTTTCAGAAATATCACAAATACCTCTGGACCATAAAAATTTAGGCGTTTGTTTTATTATGCATGTAATTTCCTTCTCCCTCTATGTGCACACTACTTCTTTCTTTTTATGCATGCACACAAAGGAAGAAGAGAAGTGACATGCACAACAAAATAAACCCCAATTTTTTTTGATCCAAGGGTATTTGTGATATTTTTGAAAAAGGAGGGGTTTCTATGAAAATATTGCAAACTTTAGGGGTATTTGTGAAATTTTCCCTAAAGATATTTGGAAATCATCCCACAAGCACTCTTCATCCATGTCTTCCACTTACACAAATGTACCTTAGCACACACCAAAATAACTATCTTTGCCTTTGTTTCCACACCATACACAAGAGCAAACATCACTTTTACTTGTCTCTCCTACCATAACATTAGTCTCTAAAAATTACCCATAATCTATAATAGGTGCAAGTTACCAAGTATGGTCCTTCCATTTGTTGTCATGAGGTGCCATCAACATAAATTTTCTAGTATATCCTTGCTATTGTAGACACTTATCCAATGTTTTTCTTGGATTGCATGATGCCAATAGGGGGTGTCAAACCTTTGATTTTGGGATAACGTAATCTTTAAATTTACTCAAAGTTATGGGTGGTTGCTCACAAGGCAATCCTAGAAGTTATCACCCTTACAAAGCTTCACAAACCACTTGATAACTATGGTTGCTTCCCTCACATAACTCCTTTCCCTTTCCATTAGATGTGCAATGGAGTGAATTGTTAAGGAAAACTTCAAAATTTTCTCATTAAAACTAGTAGTTGGCACTAGCTACTTTGCACATTCACCATTAGCATTTTATTAGGATTTTCATACATTAAGTCAAATGCAAACTAAAAATTTCAATAAGTTTTCAAATTGTATCTATGTGATAATATCACAAAGAGTGGATATGTGAATATTATTGAGGTCAAGGTGTGACATTAAAGAGGGAGAATGTGATATTAAAGAGGTGATGATGTGATATTAAAGAGGTGAGGATGTGATATTAAAGAGGTGAGGATGTGATATTATAAAGGTGAGGATGTGATATTATAGAGGTGAGGATGTGATATTATAGAGGTGAGGATGTGATATCATAAAAGTGAGGATGTGATATTACAAAGGCCAAGATGTGATATTACAAGGGTCAAGATGTGATACTACAAAGGTCACTATGATTGTATCCATATTATCACAAAGAGTGGAGATGTGATATTATAAAGGTAATTGTGATTTTAGAAATATGATGTTGCTAATAATCATACCACTAAAAGCACAACTACCTCTTTAATATCACATCCTCAACTCTTTAATACCACATTCTCCCTCTTTAATATCACATTCTCACCTTTTTAATATCACATTCTCCCTCTTCAATATCACATAACCATTGGTTAGCTTGTTAGAAGAGAGTTACAAGATCACTTGATAACTTTTATAAAAATGGACAATAACTTTATAACTCTATCACCCACCTCCGGAGGTGGGTGATGGAGTTATCACATATGATAACTGCAACAGGTGATAGAGTTATGGGCATAATCACCAAAAATTATCACGTGAAAAAAAAGGGGGTTACCCCCTAATGTACCTTGACCTTTTGACCTCCCAAATAGCAACCTAACAAAAAAGTTAAAACTAAAAGAAAGCTCGTAAGGTGGAGCAAGACAGTCTTAAAAATCCTTGTCTTCAATTGATAGTCATAAGGAGTATTGCAAGCAGCATATATTGCACACTTAAGGGTTTTGAGGTAAAAAAATAGAGGAAGCTCAGTGAGAACATCTAAGAACACACCAAGATACACGTTTTACGTGAAGAAACCACTAAATTTCCAACATTTTAAAGGACAAACTACGCAACCAGGTGGAATCTGAGGCCTGTACCTTATAAGCTATAAGGTGCGCACTTCAACATCCCAGAGAGAAGCACACTGGGTTTAGCCTAAATTGGTGTTGGTTCTTCTTATGCTACATCTACGCAATTCTATGCAGAGTCTCATAATTGGCGTCTTCTGAAAGGTGCAGCACCAGCAGGAATATTAGATTACAAAGACTACACCGGAAAGAGGGTTGCGTCTACAAGTCTTCATGCCCAGGCATAAGAGGAAGTGTTTACCCCACACCAGACCAAAGGCACGTAAAAGGCTCAAACATCTACAAAGATGCCTGGTATCCAAGGTTGGTGATTTGGAATCATCACAGTTTCGACTTAGAATCCGCATATTTAGCCATAAAGTCGTTGTTGAACTTCTTAAAACTTTCCATGATGCCAGGCATGTCCTTCTCCGATGGCAAGATTGTTGTCCGAACATGAAAAGTCCTGCAATAAAATTCAGCTCCAAGCACAATCAGAAATACACCCAAAATGCTATACAAAACACCAATACGCTTGAAAAGACCAACGTAAGCATGAGATGGTTAACCTTCTCATCCAGACTAAATTAGAATGAGATCATGGGTGAAAAGTACCCGTCTTTTTGACCGAACCCTGACCCCGGCACAGTAGAAATTCCAGTAGCCTCCAGAAGCCTCAAGCAATAGAAAACGTCAGGAGCTTTGCCTGCTTGCCTAGCAGCAGCAACTGCTGCTCTCGGCAACATTACTTGTGGGAACGAATACATGGCTCCTGCAAATACATTCAATGCAGGAAAGATCAGAACCAGTTTAACATAAATATTTGTAATACTACAAATTAATTTCGAAGCCTCTAGGTTTGGATCATTACCCTCTGTGAAGTTGCAGACAACGTTCTCACAAGCGTTGAAGCCATCCGTCATGATGTGGGCTCTCTTTCTCAAGGACAGCAAAATAGCCTCACTGCAATAACAAACCACCTACAAGTGATCAGAGTTCCAAAGCATCGTTACTCAGAAGAGTAAAGTGTTTTCAAGAGCGAACATGTTTTTACAAGGTAAATGTTCACATGTCGAAAAACACACAAGCTATTGCCCCGAATTAGAGAACATCTTACGTCGAAATTAACAGTAACAAACAATAGAACCGGGAAACTCGATGTAAATAAAACCATGTGAATTGGAAGAGTACCTTTCAGCAGCATACAGTGGATATGAAATGTCACCCGGCCTTGGAGGTTTGACCATCAAACCCATCTACAAAAATAAAGAGCACTGTCCACTTTAATACGAATCCAACTGCAGATATTGGATTACGAGGAGAGGATAAGATCATGACGACATACAAGAGATTCTTAGTTAGCGTAGAACACATACCATGATTTGGCCATTGACATTTGGGCTCAGAGCAATTGAAGAAACCTTGTAAAGCTCGTCCACAGTCTGGATATAACAAGAGATAAAATAGGTACTCATCAAGGACTACATACAAGGTACTATTCATAGCTTGATACAGAAGGATAGATTCATTTAAAATCCACTCTACCCAGTTCTAATACAGATTCACGCCACTGAAAGGGTTGGAAATGACCCTTTAGCAAACAGCGGAAAAGTTAGGGTAAATACAAATGTGCAAAAAAGTGAAACATTGGTGAATAAATTAAAACAAAGAACACTCTAGAGGACATGCGTCTTGAATTAAGAGCAGCCACGTGAGTAGAAAGAACCTGCGGGTGAAAGTTGGTCATTTCGAAGTATCCACCTCGCTGTCCACATTCTCCAACGAAACCCTTCGACACGGTGTGAAATGAAACCAGCTCCAAGGCGGAACTGGCTTGGGGTCCCATGCCCATAAGCACCTGCAGCCCACAAGTGCACAATATGAAACCAAATTCATTCAAAATACAAAACAGCATGCTGAGGAAATCTTATGAAAGAAATGTTCATGTATCAACGAAAGAATGCAAACACGATTTACCTTTCTTGCGCTGATGAAGGGCCGCTCATCTTGGTAGACGTTTTGCTGGTAAACCTCGTCGGCCAAAAGCACCAGCCGTTCCTTGATACAGAACTGGATTAGTTCTTGCAGATTCTTTTCTGTCAAACATTGACCAGTTGGATTCCCTGGGTTGATAAATACCAAGCCTCTCACCTGAAAAATGACATGAACCACAACAAAATATCAAGCCACAAAGTTTCATGTACCACCAAAGCACAGCAAAGGACCAACTCAGAGACTTTTACGAACTCACGCAATGTGCCTTGCTACTGGCGGAATATTCTACAGAATCTGCCTGGTCAATATCATTGTGTCGATTGAATTGATTGCCTCTCAATGAAGTTTTTCAGCAATATTCCAACTTTGGAGAAACAGCGACTGTCAATCAACTTTGCATTACTAGGAAAACAAAAAAACTGAAAGAGTTGGTAAATGAGCGAACTTACGGTAATTCCCTTCCTACGAGCGTCAGCGACAGATTTCTGCAAGTCAGCAACATTCATTCCCCAGCTGTCTTCCTCAGTCAAATAGTAGGGCACCAATGTGCCTCCCAGTAGTTGGATTGTTGCCGAGTATAAGGGATATTGTGGGATGGGAACCAATATCTGCGCCACTCACTGAGCGTTAGATAGGTTGCAGCATTGCAGGCAACAATCATACATACAGATATCTACCACCTGACTATTCATAAGGTAGTCAAATTCACTAATAAATGTTTATTCTCGACGAAGTAAAGAAAGAGCTAGCGTTGAACTGCCACGAGATGATTCACTGGCGAATTGTTTGATAGAACTCAAAAGAATTTGAAATCTCACCCCATCCTGTTCATTACGAATGAGAGCATTGAGGACTTGTGCTACACCCTTGCTGGCTCCATCCGTGAGGAATATGTTCTCCAAATCACTGTAAACACACTAAAGTGGTGAAAAGCTGGCCTTCTGAGCATAAGAAACCTGTAAAAAGGTGAGCCCTCACGCTTCGAAGCAGAAGTAAGGAAAAGGAGTTCACCTCGGGTATCCATCACGTTTCAGTATAAACTCGGCAATCTCCTGCCGAACTCCAGGGAGTCCTCTTGAATCACTGTAAGCCCCTGCTCATGCGCAAAAGCTACTTAAGACGGGCAATCACAGCCAAATGACATCCGTATCAATGGATTCCCCACGTATCTTTACCAAGTCTTCCATATTGCGGTGCCATGTCTTATATTATCTCAGACATCAAAAATTAAAAAGATTCCATGGTACCGGCACACTATCCTTCTCCAATAGTGAGTAAGAATATTAATTGACCAAGTGTTGCAGAATGCTGCATTAATGAAAGAACATCCCGGTCATAAATTCACTAAGTATCCTCCTGTTGCCGATTGCATGTACACACACCATCTTAGTTTCTGCACTTTTTCTCGAATAGTTTATGTCTTTCAAGCACCTCCTTCATGAATTTAGATTTTTCTCTTTTCACAATTATACTCCGTCATTCGGGATCCACAGTGATTAAGAAGAACACTTCTACTTACCAACGCCTCCTGAGGTCATGGTCAAGTAGTGCTTCGCTGTAGCAATGGCATCAGGTGGAAACAGCAAATTCACATGAGGATCGTCCATAAGGAAAGGTGCCTGACATAAAGCCATGACCTGAACCAAGAAAAATATGTGCAATAGGTCAGAAGACCACCACGACACCGAACACTCCAAATTAAAACAAGTATTACACTAGACTAAGTGTAACTAGCAGTGCAAAAAAGCAAGTACGCTACCAAACAACGTGTAAATCAAACATTGAAGAAGAGCAGGAGCTCACCTGACGCGGAAACGTGAGTGGCTTCTGACCAAGAGCATGAGGATTACCAACATTGGTGAAGATAATCTGCCACCCACCAAAAAAACCCACGTCAAATTCTTCAGCAGCCTACTCCCTTCACTCAAAAATCACAATCAGCATGCTGGAGTTCTATTTTCAACATACATCTCCTCCCACACAAAACCCATATCGCTAATTCATCAATGACAAGATAGCAACAAAAAATTCACACAAACATTTGAGAGAATCAGAGCGATGACTGAGGATTCTTGAGTGTAGTAATAATAGTGGCCATATGTTACGCAAATGCCCGTACAAAATTGCAAGAATGAGCCAATTTTTTCCCATGATTGTGGCTGTAATAATACTAAACCCGAAGCCCTCATGCTAATTTGAGACAAGCCCAGGTGGGTATTTCGCGGGTTTGTTACAAACCTTCTTGCCCTCTTTCTGGAGCTCGGAAGCGCGCAAGTAGAGCTCGCCGCGCACGGCGTACACGGTCTTCTTCACATTCTCGTTGATGTTCTCCGGGTCCAGCACCTTGCCCGACGCCATGACGACGGAGGGGAATTCGAGCAATTCCAAGTAGCAATTGCGAGGACCACCACCTGCGAGGAAAATTGATTCCAAGCACTACCACCTGCGAGGGGAAATTGAATGTCGCAGGGGAGGGAGAGGAGAGGCAGCAAATGCAGGGGATGGGATGGGGATGGGGATGAGATGAGGAGGGCGCGAGCGGGGGATTTGTGATGGGAGATTGATGGTTGGACATCAATGGCGCCCCGCAAAAGGGCCAACATCATCGAAAGCTCCACATGCCTCTCTCCTGCTTCGCGCGTTCAAGAGCAGCCATGCCTTTCGGGTCCTCCGTGGGTCCACCTCTGCCGTTGGGTGGGCGTCCGCTTGGATGACATTCATCCCAACATTATCATGTTGTTCGCGGTGCGTGTTTTCCGACCCCCTTGGAGACATACGATTCTCTATACACCAGGGTATTATTTTTGTTTTTGTCAGGGTAGAGCGACCCGCACCCCAGAATGCCTGCAGGTAAGGAAATTTGGGTAACATGGGAAAGAATGAATGGTTTGTGGAAGTTCATCCAAAAACTATTAAGCTACTTTCATCCAAAAGGTAGCAAACTTGTCTTTTGCTCAAGGAGGGATTTGGCGATTTTATCCAGTTTTTCAACCAGATTTCTAAGTGTAATGGTAGCTAGAGCACTTTTGAGGTAAGGTTTAGGCAAAAATTTGCCAAAAATTCCATACACTAGTATACGGGCACATACTTTGCACAAGTTGGACATGCATGGGTAAGGTGGATAGCTTGAAAAGCGACAATTTAAGGGCTGATTTGACAAAAATATTTTTTTGTCTACTTTTCAAGTAAAAAGAAATGGATGTCAAAGACAACACCATTTTTTTCATATTTTTTGAAACATTATAGAATTGTTGATGAATTTTTAAAGTTTCTTTGTAGTAGGCACCTATTTGTGATTCTAGGTCTTCCACATATTAGGGGGCTTCAAATATCAACTTTTTTAGGTGACTCACATTACAATTCACCTATGTGAATTTACTTGCAAACCTCGCCGTGACTCACCTCTGGACTTCACTCCTAACATGATTCACGTGAGGTGTGAACTTCAGAAACTCATCTTCGTGGCTTCTCGCGGCTCATTCATGTGCGTCCTCAAACTCAAAAACTTCTCTCGTAGAAATTTCCGCAAACTCACAGGTGTCTCAGACTTTGCGCGTGCAAAGGAACAAAAACACTTCACTAGTGGCGGAGATCCTGTGAGGTGAGATGTTCAAGGGCCAAAATTCATGTTTGAAGCCCCTTATTGTTCTCTTGCAACTTATGAAGAGATGAGGTGAAACCAAAGAGTGAAATTGGCTCTTGCAATAGAATACACCTTTTCTTTTATGACTAAGGAGGGTCCATTTAAGAACCACCTCATATCCATTCTTGAGGGACCTACGGGAAGCTTTATCTGAGAGGTGACTCAATTTTGGCTACCTACCTTAATGCAACATTCAACTTTACAAAAAACAAGTATAGCACAAATCAATTGGTCTATAATCTAACCTTGATGTTTATTCATCTTGGTTTTTTTTGTTGCAAGAAAGATAAATAAAAAACACGAATGATCTTAATTGTAATTCTAGTTTTGATATTTTGCAAGCAAGAGGTGCTTGACATTTAGTTGGTTTTTAACACATGATTGGAAAGTGCTTGGTGTTCTATGTTTGAGGCCTCCTTTGAGAGGAAAATCCTCCTGCTTAGTAGTATAGATGCATACAAAACCACTTTATATATTGCATCAACTTCAAACATTATTTCACATCTCAAATAAAGTATGAGAGATGTTGTTGTGTTTTATTAAATAATCATGTGGAACCCATGTAAGGCATAGGTACAAATTTCAAATGGTAACACGGTTTCAATATAGGTTGTATGAGGTCAATAAAATATTGATGGAATGTAAACACTAGTTTAAACTAATTAGAGTAGGTGGTCCTACCGTTGCTCACATGGGCTTCAATCAAAGAATATGACGAGAGAAAAACAAGTTAGTAGAATTTTTTTAATATGTTTAAAGTTCGGTTTTCTTGTTATTTTCCAGTTCAAAATATTTCTTTGACAATGTAGAAGTCCTAATTAAACTTTTAACGTAAGAAGTGGAAAAGTCGAGATTTCATTCCTAAGTCCCAAAACTGCACACTTACTGCAACTATTGCTCACTCAAGTCAAGCGTGATCCGTTTTTTAAAATTATAAAATCAAAATCTATATCAATTCACATTGATCTTTCCGAAACTATAAAAGGAATGATAAATGCCCACCTAGCTTTACATTGTTCTAACATCTCCTTTGGCTTTATAACATTCTCCTTATCCATTGCTTTGGTCATTTTCTTCAAGGACTTGTTTTTCAACATTTGTTTTTTTGTATGTTTTCATTTTCAAATTTTTATTCTATACAAAAAAAATCTTAGTTAATTTAGTAAGCAACATTTTTGTTTAAGAACCAAGAACAAAATATGGACAACTCCACCTCCTACAGTTGTAAGCAACTACAATGCTACAAGGATGTGATCAAGAAAACAACTCCAATGCATGATTAGATAACCATTAGAGTTGTGTCGATGCTTTGTTTATAAAAATTGGCTCATTAATACTGCTACCAACATGAAATATGGAGGTCAAGCTCAAAGTATGACTCTTGTATGTTACCGTGGGCAATAAAATGATCAAAGTGCACAATATTGAATGCATAAGCAATCATATGGTCACCAACCCTATCTTTATATATACTCTGTACAAATTAACGTATCTTGCTTCTTCTTAGATCCCTTTGCATTTTCAAGTACTAACGGAGCAATGACCTATTCTCTTGATTCAATATTTCTCTAACTCACTTAAGGTACGTACACCCATAAGCGTCAAACTAAGGGTTTTGAACATGATGAGTACCAATAAACAACCAACAAATGATAGGATCCTATTAGGAACAAAAAAATAATGAGTTTGCACTTTCGAATGCATTACTTGGATACTATGAGAAATCGTTGTGAATTTTTAAAGAGCAAACTGCCATTGCACTCATAACCACTATTATGATTTCATGTTCACATGTTGTATATCCTTGTCATTACATCTATTCACTTCCACAAATTTTTTAAGATTTTTAGAGGTGACGGTTGTGGGGACACTGACGCTTATGGGTGTACATACCTTATAATTATAATCATG
Source organism: Ulota crispa (assembly GCA_963920765.1). Lineage (NCBI taxonomy): Eukaryota > Viridiplantae > Streptophyta > Bryopsida > Orthotrichales > Orthotrichaceae > Ulota > Ulota crispa. The sequence goes on along the minus strand of OY987248.1, from coordinate 13,543,419 downwards.
ATCAATTGTTTATTTGAATGAAATTGTTTCACCATGTTTATTGGAGGAACATTCATTGGCTTCAACTAGCACATATTATTACACTCTTTCCATAATACTACTTACTGCATGTTAAAAGCTTGTTGACTTGCTTCTCTTTTGTTGAACTTGATGATGCAATGCCAAGTTCATTTTGCATTAGAAAAACTCATCTTTGGTATTGCACATTTTATCATGTATATTGCACAATATTATAATTAGGTTACTTTCAATATTCAAAATGTAATGACATTTTTGCATGTTTCAAAAAATTATAGAAATGCTTTTTATTTTACAATTTCTAGTTTTTTCAAGAAATAGAGAAGATAAGTAATATTTGTCCCAATAATAATAATAATAGGGGAATTACTACAGCAACACCCTAAATTGTTAACAAGACACCCCCTTTGAGCATGAAATTTGATAATTTAGTGCTAATTTGTATTTATTAAGTGGTCCATCATTCATTCAATCATAACATTACCACCTCCTTGAAAAAAACAAGACAAATACATTTTCTTGTTGAAATATTATTGCACCAATACTAATTTTTAATATTTTTTGCTTTAAGTAAATCAAAAGTCCTATATTTTTAGTTTGAAATTTAAACACACTTTTTTTTTTTTAGTATAGCCTAAGAATGATAAAGATAAAACAAATCTTTTGATCCAAATAAAAAAATTAACAAAATTAGCATTAAAAAATCACATTTTCATGCTCATAAGGATGCCCCATTAGCAATTTAGAGTGACGTTGTAGTTATTCCCTAATAATAGCCGAAAAGGCCAATGTGAACAAATAATTTGTTGTTGGGGGTTGCTTGGTTATACTTGTCTTTAGAACATAGATAGCACAGCCGGCTACCTCTGCTGCCTCTTTTTAGAGGTAGACCATTCATTGGTCCTAAAATCTCAACGTTGTTGTGAATAAAGAATTTGTTTGAATGGTTTTAGCTGTTTACGTATCACGTGTGTTCTACCAACATTGTAGAATCAAAGGCATCATGGAAATTGATAAACACCAATCAGAAGTATTTTAAATGAACTATTGTCGTAGATTCCATAGAGAAACATTCTATATACGAGATGTAATTTTGGTGTAAGTGCAATGACATTATATTGCTCTTTAGCAAAATAGAAACGAATAATGGATTGAACAAATAATTAGAAGAGTTGGAAGATAAATTTTAGGAGAAAAATGTATTTTATGTGTAAAATACATGCATACTTTTGCTTAACAAAGATTTATTGTGGAGGATTGCTTCTAGACCATTCAAAAATAACATGATGTCCATACTGAATCAAAATTGATTATTGTCAAAAGTATATACATCACTTAGAACCGTGTAATCCATAAAAAAAATTGTGACACAATTAATGATACTAATAAATATTTTTAGCATATAGTCCTAAAGATAATGTTATGTTGAATTTATGACCATCCAAACAAAAAAAACTATTGTATTTTGCACAATATCTACACTATCAAATTTAACAAATACATCTCTTATATGTATATCATACTACTACTAAAATCATAATGGCCTCTATGATATCACATCTCCACTTTTTGATATTATCACATAGATACAATTTGAAAGTTTTATTACTAAAAAATTTACTTTGCATTCTACCTCACATATGAAAATCCTAATAAAATTCTAATGGTCAATGAGTAAAGCAACAAGCGCCAATTGCTAATCTACAATTAATAAAAAAAACTCAAGTTGGCGACTTGTCCGTTTGTGACCAATGTTAGGCGGTTAGGTTGCTAGTGAAGTTTTGTCTCTCCCATGTAACCGATGTTAGGCAATTAGGTTGCCAATAAGGTTTTGTTTCTCCCACAATGACTTGCAACACCACAAAAATGACAAATGTAGTTTATCATGAGTTGTTGCAATAACATAAGTTGGAAGTGTAACTATTTTGAATTAGAAATGTCAATGAAAGATACATGCCACATTGATTGCCAAATCATAGGGTTTGAAGAGAGAAATAGTATTTTTGTTTGGGGGCATTCAAATTTTGGGTAGCTCTAAATTGGGGAGGCTTTAGCACCAATTAATATTTGATTTTTTTGCTTGTTGTTTTTTAGATGGGCTTTTGTAATAGAGCTTGTCATGTGCTTAAATTTTTTATAACATTTTGAATTGAGGAACACATATTTAAAAGATTAGAATAGGAAACTAGCTTCAATTATTATTTTTAATATGAAGGTGTTTTTCAACAATTTTGGCTTGAATGTACAATAATCTTTCAAAATGTAAACAATGGAGTTTTATATTTTAGCTAGCTTTAGAGGAAGGGAAAAAATCAAAGTAGGAGACCGTAAATTGTGACTTTGATAAGCTTGATCAACATAGGGCCACATCCACCTAAGGTGAAGTAATGGGCTTAGTTAAAAAATGGTTGCCTTCTTGAAATGAAGTTGGATCAAGGTTTGATAAGGAAATAACTTCGCCCCTCAACCTTTGGGCAAGATCTCAAATTTTCAACTACAATACAAATGGTTGTGCTTCTCTTGCCCTACAAGCAAGCAAAATTGCATATTCCATTGCTATTTTTTAATACAAATTGAATTTGTTTGAAAATTATTGTATTGGAAAGACACTCCTTGGGCACACATCTTCTAAATAGTTTGTGGAAATAAATTCATTATTTTATATTTATTAGCTTATTGTCCAACATTGCTATGTTGCCAAAAGAAAAGCTATTTAGTATTATAGGGGTTAAGGTAGTTTGAGTGGAAACCTTCCTCAAATTTTGAGACATTGTCACATGGACAAAGCCTCTGTTGGTATAGTTTCTTGTTTGGACTCTTTTGAAATAAGTTGTAAGCCAAATGACATAAGGATCTGAAAATAGTATATTTATCATGGATTTATTGAAAACTCTAGAGCTAAAGGATTGTTTCAGAACAAGACCAAGATAGGTTTAGAGCATGGCTAATTCACCACTCTAAACGACTCACTAAATTATCCTCTTCTGGTGTAAAACTATAACTTGTGATTTTTTTATCGTTGGAAGCACATATTCAAACTCTTTAAGTTCGAACACTAGCATATGGATTTGGAAATTGGAGAATCAACAAAGAGCTCATGGAACCTGAAAGCAAGTTAAAAAACAAAAACATATAAAGAGCCACTCCAAATCATGATCGAGAAAAAAATCCACAGCAAATAACATGGCAAACTTTGGAAGGTTTCCTTACCATTGGCATGAATGATCTTTGTTAAACATGATTTGAAACAAACATGATTTGAAGTGGCTCATTATTATTTTGTCTTTTTGTATGCTTTCAAATTGGCTATACGTTTGTTGTTTAAATTTTAAATCCAGCAAATATAATTGTGGATACTCAAAGAATTTTTTTTGCACTTCTAAGGTAACAATCACAAATTCTAGTTTTACACCAAACAAAAGGTGGTAATATAATTAGTGAGTCATTTAGAGTGGTGGAAAGGGCAATGCTCTCAAATTTAAGGTAGGTTCACCCAATCCCACTCAGCGGGACTAATTCCAACACAAATGTACCAGTGGTAGTCATTTCCATCTTGAAATCTAGGTCATCCTGAAATCTAGGTGCCCTGCAAATGCCTTATCTTCTATAACATAGAAGATAAGGTATCTATGGGACACCCAGATTTCAGGATGGAAATGATTGCTAGGGGTACATTTGCATGGCATTAGTCCCCTGCGCAAACGTACCTTACATGAAACTGAGAAATGAAATAACTTAAGGTAGGAACACCCATAAGTGTCACTGTCCCTATAATTGTCACTTCCAAAATCTTGGAAAATATGTGGAAATGAATAGATGTAATTACAAGAATGTACAACATGTGAACATGAAATCTTGAAAGTGGTTATGGGTGCAATGGCAATTTGTTCTTTAAAAATTCACAACCTATTCTCACAGTATTCAAATTATACATTTGAAAGTGCAAATTCAATATTTTTCTGTTCTTAATAGGATCTTGTAATTTGCTAGCTGGTTATTGATATTCATCATGTTGAAAACCCTTAGTTTGACGCTTATGGGTGCTCCTACCCTACTTACGGAAACCAGTCGCTCCCGGAATCATGGCAAGATCCCCAAATGAAACCCAAAATCAAGGTTAGTTGACCTACTAGTGACCTCCAAATCGAACGCACAGAGAACGAGTTCCCTCCCGTATGGAACTCCGAGCCGGTTAACAGAGAGTACCGTTATACCAATTGAGCTGTTCAACGGACACCCGCGTATTTACTCAATGCCCGCCCAAACATATCCCTCCACGTGGCCGAGACGGCAATGAAGGCAACACTCTCTCCACTCGCTCTGCTTCGGCACTTCTTATGATCGTCTTCCGCACTCTCGCTCAAGTCCAGTGCTCGCAGATCTTGCACCGCCCTGTCGATCTTCCTCTCCCGCGGTGCAATTCCCGCCATTCACCTCACCTCGACGATCTGTACGCATAGGTAAGTATATTTGATCGATTCAGTAGCAGTCGTGGATCCAGCGGAGCGGAGATTGCAAGACGTTGTTGGATTTGCAATCAGTGAGCTGAAGTGGTTAGAATTTCAAATTTAGGGTTGGAGCTTTGAGTGGGTGTTTTTGATTGCTTGCTTTACGTGGACGATGAGAAGGGGTTTCAAGTTTTTGATGTGAATCTTGGCGGATAAAGTGAGGTGTGGACGATTTGCGGATTCACGATGGCCTAGCACTGAATGGAAGCTTGCTGCAGGTATGATCGAATACTAGCTTTGATTCTTCTATTTTGGAGTTCGATGTGTGTGATGGTATCGTTACACTTGTGCTTGTGCTTTTTAAAGTGTTTTCCGAGAGAATCCGATCTTGTGGTGGAGATTTGAGCTTGATATCATGCTCTGGGAGTCTACTGCATGTGCTTCGCATTTCAGATCATTTTGAGCGAGCACGTATGAACCAATTGTTGCCTCTTTTGGTGTTTCTGGAAATCAACTGTGCGGTTTTGGGAATGTTACCCTTTTTGTCGTTTGTGTTGTGAATGGAGCAATTTTATCTTCATTTAGAATCTGATTAGGCTCTGGTGTCCAGGTTTTTGAATTATGTTTGCTTCATTTTGAATCTGATTGGGCTATGATGTGCAGGGTTTTGAATTATGTTTGCTTCATTTTGAATCTGATTGGGCTATGGTGTGCAGAATCTTGAATTCTTACCGAGCTTTTGATTTGTGTTGCAGGGTTGGTGAATTCGCGTAAGCCTGACTGTCAATTGGATTAGCCTTGCCTGTTTGTCTCGATGGCCTTGGCGGTCATCAAACCTCCTCTGCAACCTGTGTCTCAGGGTGCAGGAGGGAGCTATGGCAATAATGGACCGATGTCCACACAGATAGACAACAACAGCACCTTCTCAGCCGAGAATTGCAATCCCAACATGGACAAGGAGGTTGTGAGGCCAGGAAAACCGAAGAAGACGCCGGTGAAGTCGAAAACCGCCACGTTGAGTGAAAACGGCCATGATTTGGGCAAGTCTCCCGTGAGGAGGAGACTACTGGATTGCGATGGCGGAACGCACGAGTCGACGCTTGGCAAGAGTCCAGGAAAAGCTGCTTCACTGAAAGAGACAACCACGTCATCGCCCCACAAGCATTTCTGCAGGTCTCCCAGATGTGCTGCGAACAACCCTGATTATGCAGTGCCCGCTCCTCGGCAGTACTTGAAGTCGAAGCGGCATCTGTTAGCTGGCTGGCAGGCCCCGCTAAATTCCAAGCTCAAGGCTCCGGTGACACCCGAAAATGCTACCGACGGTTGCAGTTTTCATAATCACGCCGAACACGTGCAGATCAAAGTCAAAAATCATGGTGAGGTGCCTCATGAATCTTGCTGTACAACTGATCTGAATGTACACGATGGTGCCGTTCCTCAGAATCTGCATAGTAAATGGTCTACTCAGAAAGCTCTTGATATCAATGTAGTCCATCTCTTGGACGATCGAGCACATGGTGACAAGGTAGTATCGGATGTCAAGCTTCCAACACGAGAACCTCTGCATGTCGTAGAGCCAAGTCTCAAGAAGAACACGGAAGAGGTAATATCGACTTGCAAAACAATAGGTGAAGCAGTATTGTTCAACACTAAACGTCAAGAGATTTCAGTCAAAAGGGCAGATGCAATACGTGCAAGTATGAGAACAGACAGTGATCTCTCCATGCGGTCCATCGGTGAAGAAGGAAGTGACAGTCGGACGGAGACTTTCGGGAGCTCACGTCCTCCACGTAGCAGGTACCGCAAGAAGGGTGGCCAGCGTCTCTCAAGCGGTACAGGCAGCACTCAATCCGTTACGTTGAACAAGCGAGAAGGGTTGAAGCGGAAGCAGGCGGACGAATGGATGTGGGATACTGCAGTTCAAGAAGCAGTGCAGCGGCTTGCTCCTCACGTACCTGCAGCAGGCAGTGTCAATGTTCTTGTGAAAGCGTTTGAGAGTGTGAGGCTGACGGAGGAGGAGATTCGACGGGCCAAGTATAAAAACGATCGAGTGGCACTTGATGTTACACGTGCTGCTTTTGGTCCAAATGTGCCTCACATGGAGACAATTGCTTCCATCAGCAAGGTGCAAGCGTGGGATGAGTCCATGGCGTCGGCAGATCTTGTTGATGAGATGACTACCGACAAACTCAGACAGGATGAGGAGAATTGCCCTTTGACACCGCCAAAATCTCAGGCCAGGATACCTCAATTCTCCAGGTAAATATTGTACCTTGATTCCAACACGTTGCTCGCAACAAGCTTGCAAATCATTGCAGTTTCTAATCATCTATGTCGTCCTGTTGCAGCCAATCTGAGCCGCCGAAGGCACGGCGCAGTCGATGGGCAGCGGCTAGTGACGAGAGCATGAACGGCATTAAAGACGATGTAAGTGTCTAAACTCCTGATTGAGTCTCTCTTCAGCGCAATTTGAGCGTCCAAATCTGACACATTTCTTATTCCACTAAAAAGCTCCCTTTTGCTGATTTTAAATGTCGAGAAAGCGTTTGTCATGTTCAATGATCTCATGGGGGGAAGTTAAGCGATTAGGGAGCATTCCTCTCCTAGCAATCTTGGCCTTGCACATATGTGGTACCATTGTTGCTACTAATCTTTAAATCATCATTAATGAGGAGCTAGCACCATGCACAAACATGGTACTTATTGCATGGAATTTGGGTGCCCAAACGGTGGCATCAAAGCTGGAGATTTTGCATACATTTGGTAGATGGTATGTGATTCAAGAATGCATGTGTCACTAGCACAAAGACTAAAAACACAGTTAATTTGTTTGCAAGAAAGCTTTTTAGACGTTCTTTGAGGAACAGAGGGAGTATCTGTTTGTTGTTCTCAGCAAACAGAGGAAAATGGCATCCAGCTAAAGCCATAGTGATTCTTAGCAAGTGCTTATTTCTACAGGGATGCAGCGAGATAGGGGCATCTTCTACTTCCGGAAGGTCTCGCACAACTGATTGGACATGCGGGAGTAAGGGTCAGGCAGGACACACGCGCAAGCCGACGCTAAATCGCTGCACCTCTTTGCATCCTTTCAGGCTTCGCACCGAGGTCAATTGCTTACTTCTGTATTCTAGGCATTAAGCAAACTTTTGTTAATTTCCCTCTGTCAGTTTCAGGAATTCTTCACATTTTCCATGTGAGTTAAACATTTCTGTCTATTTCTTCTATGATTGTTCCCTCTGTCACATTTCCCTGTTTAGACACATGGAATTCATGTGCAAATCCCTACAACAAAAGTGATGAGAGATTGCTGTGATTGTGTTCCACCTGGTTTTGAGATGTCTTGAGGATCGCTCTTGAGGCTCTCTAAAACATCGATGTGGACCAAGCATCTCACTGTTTCCTTGTACCTACTCTGAGAAATGCTATGTGTTTTGATTGCAGGAAAGAGGAGCTGTGAAAGAGCATATGTTTTCAAAGCGACTTCAGCAGTTGTGGGAGGAGGAGGAACGATTGCGGATCCCTTTAGCTCAGGGATTACCCTGGACCACAGATGAGCCTGCGGTACGTTCAAACCTGTGACTCTTCTTAATGATTGACTTGGGCCAACTTTTAGGGATTCTGATCCTTTATGGTTTAATAATTCACTGCTTTGGTTTTTTGCAGGTGCCTCCTAAGCCTTTAGTGAAGGAACAAACCAAGCTTGAAGGATTCAAGTTGTCTACTGACGTCAGAGCCGTCGAAAGAGCAGAATTCGACGAATTCGTAAGTGTTTTTGCCATCCTCGGTTTTTTCGGACTACAGCATTCTAGCCATTCTCTAGGTACCGAACTCTTGCTGATGTTTGTTACTTGGAAGCAGATTGCGGAGCGAAACTCGCAGATGGAACTGCACAAACAAGAGGAAGAGAGGCAACGCCAGGTCTGTTTCGACAGTTTGAACCTTTGAATTACCATACGATGGGTGTATTGAAATTGAGTCACTTTTATCCTGCATCTTTACTGTTCGTACTTACAGTAGTTCATGTGTACAGGTTGCGGTGGAAGAGGAGGTTCGGAGACTTAGACGGGAGATGGTTCCTCGGGCACAGCTTATGCCCTACTTTGATCGTCCCTTCATGCCTCGCAGGTGTGGCACCTTTCAAGTCTAATTAGTCAGCAAGCCATGTCCTGGTGTTCCCGAATCACAATTTAGCTGAAGCGTCTTAAACACTGCCAAATATGCCAACTTTTCACATTTATCACTGATAAGCTGTGGGAACCAAACCTAATTGTGACACCTATCTTAATGTAACTCACATATGATTCCATAATATTGAGAACGTACTCCTCCTCAATAACAGAAACTCCAGTGGGTGTTCAGATCATCTTCCAGTTTTTTTTTTGAAAGTACATATCTTTTGCAAATGGAATCCAAGCTATGCAACTGTTTGGTGCTTCGGAACCACTTTGGTTTGTAATCACGAAGACTGGATAATTAGATGGTTCTAATGATGCTCTATTTGGCTCAATGGGGTATATGCTAACCGTAAGTTCACACAAAATTTATAGAGTGCCATTTTGTGGTGCAGGTCATCAAAGAAGTTGACTGTGCCTAGAGAGCCAAATTTCCACTTGAAGCAGAATAAGAGGCCCAAATGCATGACAACCTGCAATTCCTTTGTAACCTAGAGGGGTTGCTAGCCAATAACGAAACCTTCTTCTCGTAAGAGAGACCGAGGTTTCCACGACCAAAAAGGCAGGGACAGTTCGTAAGAGCTTCTCCCCAAGCACATTCTTGTCGCATTCTTATGATTCATATACCTCGGTAGCCGAAGATCTATAATAGGAGTGCCACGTAGCAAGACTAGTCATGGAGTCTCTCACCGGGGCACGCAGTCTAGTATCAGGAAATAATGTAATAGTCATTCTAGCCACACACGATTCTCCATGATTTGCCTGATGCAGTCTATTCTGACAATCTCAATTTGTAACAGTATTGCAGTAACAACGGTTCATTACACATCCTCTGATGACTGTCTCTAATCTCTATGCATTGCTGTCGTCGATTAGCTTCTTTATGACCAGCATCTGGAACTTGAATATTTGCTCTTCGTTGTTGAAATGTGAGGGTACTGTGAGCAGTGCTGGTAGGGAATCAACAAAAGTCACCGAATCTGGGATGTGCATTACTACAGTAAATAGTGCATCTACGTTGCCCCCTCACTAATTTCTTGACATTTTACACTAAACATGTACTTAATGATACTACAATAATTTTCATCAATAATTATTGTAATAAACAATTTTTAGCAACAATAAGGGCAACAATAAGGATTGGGCAACAATAAGAGCAACAATAAGGATTGGGCAAACAGAGAAACCGACTAGCAATGTCCAATTCATAGAACATGTGAATACCGAGTATCTGAACATGAATACCGAGTATCTGAACAGTTGCATGCACCTCCCAAGTGGCCAGGCAAAGAGGCATGAGGTATTTTCTAGGGTTAGGCAACCTATTTGTGGCAATCTAAATGCACAAGTTAGTGTAGTAGAAGTCTTGATTGAAACGGAAGTGCTGGTGGGATGATTCGCATACTACTGTAGATGCTTTCGTAAAAGGCGGCCTTTTTTTTTTTTTTCTTACAAGGTGGGGTTCACTCGCTGTAGACGCAGTTCAAGTTTTTGTTCCATCTGTACATGGAGACATGGAGTGCTGGGAGTTACGAATATCTGGAACCAATGCAACCTTAGATTCTCTGTTCTATTCTAATTAGAGTTCGTTGACCTAGAAAGAAGAGCGCGTGTGATACTTGAGCACTTCTGAAGTAGGCGAACCGCGGGCTAGACCTAGGGCACTCGATTCCCACTGTTCATTGCCCTGGGCCTTTCTGGAGCTTCTTGGAACATGATTGTTCATTAACCCATTAAGGACTGGTCGACCAGTTCCTGGTCGATTTTGACTCTTTTCAGTTTGTAGAGAGAGCATGTCAAGGAATTTATGACGTGGCAAATGGGATGGGTCTGGAGAATTAGAAAGTGATGAGTCTAAGACAACAATCATGTCAATTTGAGGTGGCATGTGACTAGAGGGCCGAAAAAACTAAAAGAGTATTGGTTGAAAATGCACTAATAAATGCAAAAAGATGGCCATAACAACTAAAAAGTGCACATAATTCATGATGCATAACACTAAACGTTGCAAGATACTTCCATTTGTATGGTCAAATTTGTGATAGACATCTATATTCAATAACCGTAAAATGTCCCCCAAATGGAAATGCAAAGGATTGCCCACCCCAAGAATCGACCATAGTTGTTAAAGGGTTAACCCATAAAGGACTAAGCGTGCCGTTGCGACTAGTACAATACGGGATATTTTTCTTGTATTTGAAATGGATCCACACCTTTATTACATTTGAGATCAACAAAGAAGCTGGAGAATAAATTAAAGCGGTTCTAGTGGACTACTTGAGATCCCAAATTAAAACTTCTTACTGGCAGCAAATACTAATTATATGGCAGCGTATATACTATGCCCTATGATCCTTTTAAGGTTAACGAAATACGTGAAAAGCCACAGTTTTGATCTCTCAAACCTGAAGGATGAGAGCTTCTCCAGCCTTTCTTTGGAAACGGAGCACGCCATGCAAGGTTTGGACTTTCAGCGTTCTCCCAGGGGTGAGCTCTGCTGTGGTAAGCTATCCAGCGTGGCGCGTCCGCAGGTAACGCTCGCGGCTATTGCGGCTGTCGCCGCGGGATAACTAGATTCCGCCCCTCATCGCCCCATCGCCGCCACCACGGCCGCACAGAAACAAACGAGTGGCGCCCCCATCACACAAGCCACGTTGCTCCTCCCCTACCTGGCCACTGCTGTCGTTTTGCGCTTGAAATTCGCACACTCTCTAACTCTGCTCCTCACCCACGTTTCCGCTTCCTCCTCTCACTCGTCTGCCGGTACAGCCACGTTCCCTTTTCATCGCGTAATTGCACTCGTTTGCCATTAACTCCGGCTCATATAAAAACCCAGCGCTCTCGCCACTTCACCTCCAAGTCTACCACTCGAATCTCGCGATCACTACTTCAGTATTCAATTAGTTCTCAAAGTTCCCGACACATCACCCGAAACCCAATTGCTCTGATAGCAAGACTGTTCGTGTAGTGCTCTGTTCTGGGTATGTTGCATGCATTGTACTTTGTGGGTTTTGCAAAGTGAATTGGAGTACTGCCATAATATTCTTTGGGATCGAAAACTAGATTCAAGGGGAATTTGATTAGGACGTCAAGTGGGTGAAGTAAGAAAAGGATCAGCTCGTCACGAAGTTGGAGTTGCCATTGACAATGTCGAGCCGGAATTCGCAGCAATCGGGGCAGCAATCTTCTAATCAGTACCGGGGCGTGCGAATGCGGCGCTGGGGGAAGTGGGTGTGCGAGATCCGCGACCCACAGAAGAAGAAGCGCATTTGGCTGGGCAGCTTTCGCTCGCAATGCGAAGCGGCTCACGCGTTCGACGCGGCCGCGCTCATGTGTTTACGCAACCCGATCGCGCAGCTGAATTTTCCCGACTGTTACTACAAGATCCCCTCGGGCACGCCTGGCCACTACTCCACGCGCCAGATTCAAGCTGCGGCTGCCGCGGCGGCCGCGGCGTCCGTGGGGCGATCATTCTCGTACCACCAGTTCATGAGCTCGTCGTCCACTTCGACCACTACCACGTCCTCCGACAGCGACGACACTCAAGAGCTGGAAGACATCACGTACACGGAATCCCCGTCCTATTATGCCCCGAACACCTCGGCGTCCTACTTCGACGATGATGTCAACCTGGTGCCCGAAATGGCGCGGGGCATGCTCTTGGAACCTCCGCACGATGACGATGACGACGACGACTACCACGGCGAATATAACCACTACACTGGATCGTCGCTGTGGAGCTAACAATTGCAAGCTCCATGATCGACTTTCCAAAATTTTGACCTGCGCCATGTACCATAGAAATACTTCATGTAATCCAGTGCCACGTACGGCATTGTGCGTTTCAGCAAGAATGAGCAGCCATTTTTTCTATATTGCATTCTGTGCCTTTTGTGTCTGTGTGTCTGTGTGCCTGTGTCTTAATGATGATGAGTTGTTCCACTGTGGAGGTTTTCAAATTGCAAGTTCGACAATGTACCGTTAGTAAACTACAAAATCCAGGTTTATCCTGTCTGAAGTGTCGCCTACACAAGCTGGTGCATGTATGATAGGGCTACCGACACAGACATTTTCATTCAGCAGCATATAGCAATTGCCCTACGGTTTTAGCAAATTGCTATGGCAGTCCCTTGATAACAGACATTCTCACCTTTAATCCGAAGGACTTTGTCTGGGTCTTTAGCAAATCCCCTTTTGCTGTGAGATGACCCCTGTGAGGGGAGAAATTTGCACCAAACCAGCTAAGATGCGTAATTCTCAGTTTTTTCCATTGATATGTTTCGGGTATCTTGTGTGCTGTCAAAAGAATTGCTTTTAGAAATATGGCTCGGCTGTATCAAGGCTTCGATGAAATGAGCTGTAGACTTGGGGAGTCAGCTTAACCACTGAAGGATGTTGGTCCTTTGTATACGGTCTCTTCTGTTGTATACAGATTGGGCACTTGGGTAGTACATGAATCCCATTGGACCTGTAAATTTCAAATTAAGTCACAAACATACTACTGATCAACTAGGATATTTTGAGAAATTTTTGACATTTGCTGTAAAGCCATTTTTTCAAGTACTAAGCAGTCTTTGTATCAATACAGCAACAGTTTTGGTAGGCAACATTCTTAAGGTTAAAGGGTTAAGCGGCAGGTTGTCCTCGTTTGTTATCCTGTTTCATCCAGATAATACTTCTAATGCGATCATCAAGTCGGTACTCGGTAGGCTTGGTACTGATTTTTCCTTTGGAAGTGAAGGGTGTCGGAGAGTGCAAAGCGCAGATGCTCGGACTTGTTGTACCGCCTGCTACCGACGGACGTTCGTGCGATCAGAGGATTACCATGAGTGCCTCAGGGCCCAGCATAAGTGCAAAATGATCACGTGGGCACTATAAAGAGCACTGGTACGGAGGATCAACCCAACCAGAGTCTTCTATAGTCTATACTATATAGACCTTGTGTCTATTAATCGACTTTGGCCCAGGCATCCAGGGAGGTGCTCTTGATGCAGCTTCTTCTCATGCCAGGCCACACACGCCAAAACAGAATTTCACAGTATTTTTGGAAAACTGTTACTGTGGGACAATGACTGTTCAAGGCTTCATTTGTTGTTTCACCAAAGTTATGAACCTCTCCATCATTGAAGTGCAGGAGGTTGGACTCTGGAGACGCCAATTTGAGAATACTCAAAACCTACTATTTGGTATAAACCGAAAGGTTGAGTGTAAACATTTGCAGAATCTACTTTTACACAAAGAAATGATTATTGACACCTATTTTCTTTACACAAATCTGTTTTCAAACGGCTGATTATTTTGGTGTAGCCTGCCAAGCCTGGCCTTCAGTGCTCACGAGTGCTCATGTTATTATCCTTTTTTTCGCCTTCGGGAAGAACCGGAGAAGCGCTTATTAGCTGGGGAATGCTATTTCATGAGCGGGGATCCGTGAGCTGCGACCGGTAAATCTAGATTTTTTTGTCAAAATACTCAATTTCACCTATAATCATGTACATAGGATCCTATAATTGTGCATTCTAAATTTTTATTTTTTTAAAAAGTTAGCTTTTTAAAGTTTTTTCATTGATTTTGAGATCAAAATTGAATCTTGCTCACCAAATCTTGGATCACCACTCACATGCTCACCATTTTACGCTCACGAAATAGGGTTGTCCCTTATTAGCTATCACTTTATGGGCTAGTGCTTTCCCATCAGGGCTTGCATCTTATAAACAAGTCCGGTATGCTAAACTTTTTATAGTTAGTAAATAATAGTAAATAATAGGGGTTTGATATATGCACACCCCAGGGTAAGATTTTAGATATTTATCATCAACAACTTGAATTTAGAAAATTTGAATTCAGATTTGGATTTAGAGATTTTAATTTAATCTAGAACTACAAAAGAGATTACAATTGAACAATACCTAGTGGAAAAGCTTAGCTAGGGGCCAAATTATTACTTTTACCTATGTCTGTAAAAAAGCTAAGTTTTTCCGCTAGGCGTTATTCAATTGTAACCTCTTTTGTAATTCTATATTAAATTAAAATCTCTAAATCCAAAATTGAATTCAAGTTTTCCAAGCTCAACTTGTTGATAGTAAATATCTAAAATTCACCCCTTGGGTGTGCATATATCAAACCCCAGCTGTGTATATGTCAATTCCCTAAATCGTAATATGAAAAGTATATCTTTTGAATGGCATTGAATATCTTACTGTGAAAATGCAAGAAGTTCTAGATTTAGATATTAGTTTGATTAGAGAAATACCATCAAATATTTAAAAAGCTTCCAGAAAAAATTAGAGGGCTTTCCAAATTAACTTTTAGAAAAAAAAATAGTCGAAAGCATTGCAAAGTAATGTGCCCCCATTTGGGGAGAGCACTAGATCTTGCGCTGGACTTAATGACTTCGATACCTTGTTTGTGGGGACAAGGCAATAAAGCTTTGCTTTTCACATACCATAAAAAGTTAGAATTTTGAAATTTAGAATTAAAGTATTGATTGGAAACTCTAAATTCATATCGATTCGAAGGATCTGATTTAGTTTCAAAAGTTTGGAAAGAATATAAATAACCAACTCCAAAACGTGGGTAGATTCATACTTTTACCCTTGCTTGTAAAGTAGCGGAGCTTTTTCATCCTAGCTTCACAAACAATACATCATTACAAGGGATTTGGACCTCCAAAGAGGCCCCTTCCCCCAAATCCATGGGAGTTTTGGGAACACCTTCCACATGGGCAGTGTGCTGCAGGCCAGGCTGGCATTACGTCAACCACGTTAGCTTGTATTATTTTTTATTTTTTATTTTTTGAAAAACAAATTCAAAAAATAAATAAATAAAATTCTTATTTTTTTCTCAAACTTTTTTTTGATTTTTTTTTAAATTAATATTTCAAACGACCAGCAGGGGCTGGTCATCAACATTAGGAACAGAAAAACTCACAGTCCTTTTGGGGATCCAAATCCCTTGTAATGTGTGAGGTTTAAAGTTCTCTGGTCTTTGGCTAAATTTTCCTATTTTAGGCCTATTTTGGAAAGCTCTGAAAAAAATTCGGAAGTCAGTTAACATTTGATGGGATGCGCCCCATTAAACTAATGTCTGATTCCAAATTTTCTTATATCTTCACAATAGAATTTTCAATGCCATTCAAACAATACATTTTTCATGTTATTATATATTATCTACAAAAAAATTGGATTCAGCCTACCGAACTTTTTTTCTAGACTCATTGAGAATGCCCTCAATGCAAACTTCCATGTTGGTTTCAAAATCATAAATCCATAAGTAGAATATACAAAAGCAACAAACAATTTTACACTATAGACTTGTTTTCCATTTTTAAGTTTTATGATTCTTGATTAGCATGGGAGTTTGCAAGTAACTCCAAAAACCAAGAAATTTTTT
Organism: Ulota crispa; assembly: GCA_963920765.1. Lineage (NCBI taxonomy): Eukaryota > Viridiplantae > Streptophyta > Bryopsida > Orthotrichales > Orthotrichaceae > Ulota > Ulota crispa. Next base: position 13,527,392 of record OY987248.1, on the reverse strand, counting down.
CCATGTTAGCTGCAAATCATACAACTTCAAAACAAAAAATAAGCTTGTAGTGTTGAACTATTTGTTGTTTATGGATTTCTTCTTTGAGGGCAAGCATGAAAGTTTGCTCCAGAGGAGTACCACTCAAGTTATTTCTATTAATGCAAGAGATTTTCATAGAGCACTCACTACTTTCACAAAAATTGTAGAAAAATATTGAACACCATATTAGGTAAATTTGGGAAAATTGTACATTTTGGGACTTTTGAAGATTTTAGGAGATAACCTAAAACCAACCTTAGCGTTTTTTTTTTTGCACATGTGCCCTCACTTGAGAGGAGGAATTTGCAAGGGAAAAAAACTTAATGGCTCAAACAAAATCTGATACCTTCGAATCTGGTTTAAGGTAACTTTTTGGGTTTAAGGTGGAGTACAAAATGGTACCTCCCTTTTTCCCAATTCACCTAATATGGTGTTATTGTTAAATTGGTGTGAAGTTATAGCATGCATCTTGCCTTTTTTTTCTCCAAATTGTTACCCTTTAATCCCTAAGCGCCCCAGTGCCTCAAATATTGTCTCCCATGATTTCAAAACCTTGGTTTGAGGCACTGAATCTAATTTTTTGATCTTGCTATAAACTACAATTATGAAGGCATCCAAGTTAAACATGCTAATGGAGAAATGACAAGGAAAGCCAAATGTTGTACAAGTGCTAAAAGAGATTTGATTGGGTGAAACACCATATGGGGCATGGTGGCAAGCAACATTTTACAGGCTGCAAGAGGTCTATATCCCTTGCAAGCTTCCTTGTGTAAGCTTTGTGGTAGCTGGAAAGTTGTTGGCAAGGGTTCAAGCATGTTCTAGACCCTTATTATGACAATTGTCACCAACTGTGCTAGTCATTGTTTTCCGTGCAATAGCCATTTGAAGCCCTAAAACTTGACATACAAAGAAGTGCAATCTTCAATAATTTACAAGTGTGTGCATTCACATCTAATCTTGCTACTCACAAAAATTTCAGACAAATCAAGGACTTATAGAATTTTGTAAAAATCATCACATAGCAACCACCTACCAAGAAATGAGATTTTGTCATCACATGTTGTTTGATCAAATGTTATAATCTCCCATCTCCCACAATCAGTTGTTCCCAATATTTGCAAGCCATTTTCTAAGTAGATGTTTGACTATTTTCAATGGTCACTTTCTATGAATCATCTAAGTGACTGAGATACAATGCATCAAAGTTGTCGGCCTCCAAACACCCTGATTTTCATGAAAGCGGCCTACGCGCTCAGGGGTTAATCAGCAATTTTGCACCCCAACCTCTTCTAGCTGAAGTGCATGTTTACAAAATTCGTTTTGGCTTTTGGGCAATTAAATCACAATAATTTGAATAGTGTTCATATAAGGTAACCCACAAATACATTGAGTTTATTTAATTTACAATAATCCACTTTAATTTATGCACCTTGCAAATTCACTAACTTTTTGACTGAGTGCAAGTGCGCATAATGAGTGCAAGATGCAATAAATGAAATGATGTTAGTTGTTTGTTTTGGTTTTTTTTATTCATGTTTTTTGAGATTTTTGTTTTGTTGTGTTGTCTTTTGTGACAAAGATTTTGTATAGGGAGTACAAGAATGCCAAAAGAAAATATTATAGCAAAATTGCATATTTGGACAATATTTTAGATCTTGGAAGGATTCATGTAGATTTTGGATGGATTCATGACTTTTTCTCTAAATTATGTTGTGTTTGTCTAAATTTCACAATTTCATTTGTTGTTAATTTAAAAGTGGAATTCATCCAAGTACATTATTCTTGAGTTTTGGCCCATTTACAATCAAAATGTATTTAAGTGGTTCAATTTTGCACAATACTGTATAGCCCAAAAAAATAGGCTGTTCCGTCAACGCCCAAAATATCTCCTAACACATTGAAAAGGGACCAGATTTCATCCCCATGGACATTGAGGGGTTAACCCATTGACGCTTGTGGTCGATTGGGGTGGGCAATCCTTTGTATGGTCATTTGGGGGAAATTTTAAAACTATTGCATACAAATGTCTACCACAGATCTAACCGTACATATAGAAATATCTTGCAGGGTTTAGTGTTATGCATCATGAATTATGCTCACTCTTTAGTTGTTTATGGCCATCTTTTTGCATTTATTGGTGCATTTTCAACCAATATTCTTTTAGTTTTTTCAATCCTCTAGCCACATGCCACCTTAGATTGGCATGATTTTTGTCCTAAACTCTTCACTTTCCAATTCCCTAAACCCATCCCCTTTGCCACGTTATCAAATTCCTTGACATGCTCTCTTTACAAATTGAAAAGAGTCAAAATTGACCAGGAATTGGTGGACCAGATGTTAATGGGTTAAAAGATACTTCAAAATCTTCTTCAAATGCTTTCCTTCCATAAAAAGAATACTCTAATTCTTCAGGGTTTTTGAGGATCCATCTGCACAGTTTTATTTATAACTGTCTGCCTTTAATATTAAAATCACTTTTTCTTTTTGATCAAACTGATTTTGAAATTATACCACTCATTATCTAGTATTTGAGTTCAACTTCTTTATTCTTTTGGCCATAGCATAATATCTCCACAATAAATGAATTTACTCTGCTGTGACTAAATCCATCCGTGAATGAGTATGTAAGTTATGCCAATTTCAATTGGGGTTATAGCTATGTAAGATCTTTATTAATTTCTTGCACTGAATTGAGATTCCAATTAAAACAAGTCCAGTATTGCAATTGAAAGAAATTGTTACAAACACTTCTAAGCTGATTAAAAAGAACATGGTGAATAGGTTTAATGATTCATTCTAAATATAGCCATAACGAACTCATGGTAATCTTACAATATTTGTGCATATTAATGTAGTGATTTTAATCACTAATCCCAACGTAATCTAAACCAATAGCTTAGCATTTAGATTTCAACATTGTTATGAGTTCGATCACAATATTTACTACCTTCTACATATCTATTTTGAGCTTCTCAATTGTTGTGGCATTAGAACTTTTTTGTTTAGTGATTTTCCAAATACCTATAAGAACAAAGATAAATTTAATAAAACACATATTCGTCAATTGATATTTTGAATTAGTTCAAGATTTTAGTCTTGGAAATTACATGAATTTCATCACCTGATAAAAAAGGATGTTTATTTTATTTTTGTTTATTTTTATTATTAAGGACATTTTGTAAGATTTTAAAAATGATTTAAAGATCTATAGCTTTTTTTGAAATTATGAGAAAATTAAATAAACAAGAAAACTAACTTTAATATATAAAGTTATTTCCCAATCAAAAATAATGAAAAATAATTAACGGGTAATGGCACGATCGGGGTACCCAAAAAGGACCGCTTAACTTTGATATGGCCATACCCATGATACTTTTGCTATTTATTATATCTTACCAGATAGTGCTTTGCTATTTATTTTTTGGCAAGAAATTGCTTATACTTGTAGATTACTAGAAAAAAAACACATTTTTTCAAATGATGAATGTTATCATGTCTAAATGAGCGATTATGTGAGAAGTTCTGGAACTGTCTCATTTCATACAAATGAAGTAAAGGAGTCATCTAGATTACAAGTTTGGTTAGTAGGAATTAGGTTAATGCATTTATAGTTGCGCAAGCTTCTATGGTCCATGAATTTGAAGTGTATTAGTCCATACATATATTAAAACTAGTTGTTATGAATTCTTTTAGGGACACTTTTATGCAAGTTTTACCACGTCCAATAAAAAACATTGAAAATCTGGGATTTTTTTTTAAAATGGCAAAAGCATGCACATATACTTGCTTCTAGGTGCACATATGGTCAAAATTATTAAAATGTTAATAATTCATTTTAGGGAACCATTACAAATTACAAGTCAAAAAAAGTCCGGATCAAGACATTTGGGTTCTAGTCACTTTTATGGCGAGAAAAAAAATTAAGAAATTCCTTTTGATGAAGGAGCACTTTCTAAATGAATGTCTTAACGTAAGGAAAGCTTAAAAAAAATGTTTCATCACTTGCAAGTTCAAATTTTTACCTAAACAAAAATAATCCGGACTCCTTAGGAAAGAGTCCTTTCCGGAGGTCTAGCAGGCCCTTTCGAGGTATCTTGATTGTGCCATCACCCTAACCCCTAGAGTCCTAGAGCCTTTTTTTTGTCAAAAGACACTCCAAATTGCCATTTCTATTGCAAAGAGTAAAAAAGTTTGAAAATTTGTCTTTTAGCATATCTAACCTTAGGATCTTGTACTCAAATAGTATGAGAATGTGCAAAAAAAATTCAAAAACTTTGACCGCACAGATTGCAAGATATTTGCGTTTAAAGTGTAAAAAACAAACTTTTTTGCACTTTGCATGATTAGATTATTTGACTTTGAACTTTTTTAATTTAAACTCTTTGCACCACAAAGTTTAAAATTTTATTTTTTTATGGAGGAAAATTGAATTGAGAATCTTTGGGAAAAAATCAAAACAAAAAAATAATTAATTTTCATTCTTAAAAATAACATTAGGTAGACAAAGGTATGAGATTGAACAAAAAGTTTAAGTGTTAATAACCCTACAATGGAATTGAAACACAATAGTCCAATGGTGAGATTGTTCTAGAAAGCAAACTTCACCCTTCTCAACAAAATTTTTTGAAAAAATGTTAAACTTGCATTCAAAAATGAAGTTTGTAAGTTATTTTTTCAAGAAGATGCTTGAATTGCCCAAACAAAAAGATTATCCATAAGTTTCTCATAACTAGTTCAAATAGAATGAATTAAAGCTTTAGATATAGATGAAACTATAACCTATGAGAAAAAGAAAATTAAAAAAACAAAAAAAAATTTGTAAGAGAATTTTTTTTGCCTGATCTCCATAACTTTGTTGAAATGGGCATAACTTTTGCTCCCGGGCCTAGATTGGAATAAAAATTATATTCCTCAAAAGGTGATGTGTTTTCCTATTTTCAAGCAAAGTTCCAAAAAATTAAGACAAAAATTGAGGCCATATGTACTTGCCCAAAATCCCATTTGTCCCTCAAGGAGACAAAAGGGTTTTAGGGATCAGGAACAACGCTAATCACCCTTGAGAAATTGATTGGTTAATTTTTTTCAATAGAGTTGCATAAAATTGAAGATGTAATCAAATGAGGAAGTTTTCAAGACATACTTTTTTCTTTCTAAGGTAAATTCACTATGCCTTAAATCTCCTTTAAAACCAATTTAACCCCTAAAGGATTGAGCCCTTTTTTTTGCAAAAGTCATTGAAAATTGCCACTTTTAGGACAATGAATAGAAAAGTAGAATTTTTTTTTTTTTTTTATAATCCAATTGTAGAATCTTGCGCTAAAATATGGGAAGTACTTGTGGGAAAAAATCAGCTCATTCTAGATGTAGAGGAATGAGATATTGACGTTTGAAGTGAAAAAAAAGTTTTTCCTCTCCTGCCCAAAAATTTCAGAAACCTTTGACCTCTCCTATATTAGAAAAATTGCTCTACGCAAAATTGAGGTTTATTTTTTCCATGTAGAAGACCAAGTTAGGTAAGTGAGGGAGAATTTTCAAATGAATTGGAGGTGTGAATCATACTTTGAAAAATCTTGCAATGTTGTAAGGCCATGAAATTTGCATATACTCTAGGCAAAATTGGAGGATTTATGTAAAATTCAGAAATCTGAACTACTTTGATCCAAATGGTGAAAACCAAGGAATTTAGTCTACATACAAATTGGGAAAATGAAGGGGATTGATATGTCTACCACACCCTTTCAACTATTCTACTACACCCTTGTGGTAAATTTCAGATTTCTACCATCAAATAGTTGAATTTGAGAATTTTGAATTTAGATTTGAACTTCATAATTGTGATTTAGTCTAGAATCATATTGAACAACACCCAATGAAAAAGCTTATCTTTATTATAAACAAAAGTAAAAGTAATACTTTTCTCTTGAGCTAAGCTTTTTCATTGGGTGCTAATTAGTTACAACCTTTTTTTTTTTTATGGTTCTAGACAAAATCAAGGTCTCTAAGCCCAAATTTAGATTCCAAATTCTCAAATTCAACTATTTGATGGTAGAAATCTAAAATTTACCCCGGGAGTGTGGTAGAATAGTTGAAAGGGTGTGGTAGACATATTAATTCCAAAAAGAAGAGTCAAAACACTAATATACAAAGAGCTCAAAAAAGTAAAGCGCCAAATTTTACAAGGGGCAAATGGAATGGAGGTTTGGGAGTCCCATACCTACTTGCAAACTAAATCTTCTCATAAATTCTCACTCATCAATCAAAATTGAAAAGTTGAAAGCTTCCCACATATATATAAATCTAAAAAATGAATTTCAGATTTTTATTTTTAAAAAACATAAATTTCAAAAAAAATTGGATTGCCTGCCCTGCCTTGTTTTTCAAAATTTTATGCATAACACATTTCAATAAATGTTGAAATGAAGAAAACATTAAATGCCCACACAAATCTTTGAATTCCCCATCTTCCATAAAAATTTCAAAAAATCACACAAAGTAGTTTTGCAATAGGTACATGCCCAAAATCCCATTTGTCCCTTGAGGAGACAACAATCCTTTGGTGGTACCAAATTACCTAATTGAAATTATTAATTACAAACTTAAATTTTTTGAAACTTGATACTAAAAAAATTCAAAATAAAATAAGCACAATCTAGTCGTGATGCTGTTAGTGGTATCTAAATTTACACTTGTTGAATTTCATCAACACCCAAAAACTCCTATGTGAAATGTGGAGTTATAAATAGCTCACATTTAATAGTAAAGTAATTGAAACTTATGATAATATTCCAATGATTTTGTCGTCAATGTCAAAGGATATAAGCATTTCATAATGCTGTTGATTTTTATGAATATAACTAATTAAAAAAAAGAAGATAGTAATGAAAAGTTTGTTGGATCTTTAATTGTATCAGGAGTAGCTTTTGTTGAAAATTATTTGGGTGTTTAACTCCTAAAGAACCATTGTCCCCTTGGAGGTAAATGGGATTTTGGGCATGTACTACAATTAAACTATTTTGTATGAAATTCTAAGAAAATTATGGATGATGGGGAATTCAAAGATCTACGTGGGCATATGATTTTTTCTTCATTTTGACATTTATTGAAGAAATTATGCAAGAACTTATCAAAACAAGGGGAGGACATGGGGAGTGCACTCCCTTTTCTTTTATTGTACACGTGCAACCAAATGAATGGTTATTATAATTGCCTTGGTCCTAAATTTTTGACATGGCTTTATAAAAAATAAGCATCATTGATATAGGTGTGAGCTCTTTATAAATAATGAAGGGTAGGGTATAATAATGAGAATTATAAATTTTTTAATTGTACATTAGCCTTGCCAATATTCAAAAAAATAAATCTACATCTTTATTGGATATATTTTAATTATTTGATGGTTAGCTAAAGTATCCCATGTTTTGAGTATGACAAAGTATCCCATGTTTGATCCCTGTCTAAGTATCCAATGTCAGCTCTATTCAGCAGTAGCTTAGAATTATAGGGTTAATAAATGATGTACATGTAATGATACATGATTAGACATTTGGAAGAAGCTTCCGTTGTTGTTCATTTATGGGCTTGTGGAGTGGGCTTAAGGCTAGGTTAGCGTGGGGTTTGAGGGTTGGGTTGTGCTTTAGCAACTCATGCTTGCATGTTTTGTGGTTTTTATTGTACGATTTATCTTAGATTCTTCAACAATTATTTCTGTTCACATGCAATTCTTGGACTTCAGAAGAGTTTAGGTGCAACACTACCTTTACGCGTGGGTTCATTTCCCACACTTTCACTATTTCTCTGCGTGCTCAACTTAGAAGGGGTTTGTAGTTGAAGTGGAAAGGGTTTCACTACTTTTTCCTTTATCCTATATTGAATTCACAAATATGCTTTTAGGTATATTATATGCTTTTCGATGCTTTTTGTTTTCTCTCAAGTTTTATTTGGAGTATTATGTGATTGGTTAAAATTTATGTTTTGAAGTGTTTGGTCTTTGATTACATGTGTGTGATTTTGTTTGTGTCATTGTGTATTTATAATGAATATAGGGAATACAAAAATGTCACAAGAATTTATTTCAAATGAAGCCTAGGGTACATGAAATTGTTAAAATTTAGAAATTTAGGTAAATATAGCCCTATAGAAATCAATTTTTTTACCTACATAGCCCCCATCTTATAGGGGCTTGAACGCACGTTACCCACAAACATCATGTATAGTGCACTCCCTGTGGGGGAGGAGTAGTCCGGGTAGCCCAAGAGACTTCTTTGAAAATTATTATTTTTTTAAATAAAAATTTTGAAATTGTTTCTTTAGATTCACACATACGTGGGAAGCCTTGAATCATTTAGTTTTGACTAATGAGATGAAAGTTATGAAAAGTTTTAGTTTGCAGGTAGGTACGGAGTCTTTCAAAACTTTACCTATCCGCAAACTAAAATTCCTCATAACTTTTATCTCATCAATCAAAATTGAATGATTCAAGCTTCCCATGTATATATAAATCTAAAAAACCTAATTCAAAAAAAATTAAACGTAATTTTGAAAAAGGTTTTTCTAAGCTGCCCAGGCTGCCCAACAAATGAAGAAAACTATATATCATGCAATTATAACTTTTGAACCATGTAATCAAAACATATGAAAATTGTTGGACCTTAAAGCTACTCCTTGGACACATCATGTGTGAAAGTTTTATAGAAAAAAATGAAAATTTCATTTGCAATGAGCTGCCCAAAATTGCTATGCTGCAAAAATAAAATAAAAAATAAAAAATAAAAAATAAAAAAATAAAAAAAATAATGGTGCTTGGGTGTTTGGGGGTAACAAGTATATCAACAGTCATCAATAACTCTTACGAAGTGAGCAATATTAAGAGTCATTGGATAGTCCTAACATTAATAGAGTGTATTAGCAACTGAAGGAGAACAATTACAATGCCCTGACTAACATCCTCAACTCCCATGCCAAATTAGTGATGTTTATCTGCAATTTACCATGAGCTCCAAACTATAAGTAAGGTGAAAGCTTCTACCACAAGAGATTTTGCAGAAATGAACATAATACAGCTTGGACTTGTATTGTTTTGTAGTATAGTGCCTTGAGGAACCAATTTATTTTATGCTGGATCTTTAATTGTGCAACTCAATTCTAGAGAATAAACACTCACATATACATCAAAACTTTTGTATTTTTACAATCACATTGCATATAGATGTAATAGTAAAAAGCCTAAGATGGTTTCAAACAATTTTTTTTTGCTCTTGCAAACATGATTATTTTGTTGTGTCACACTTTTTAAGAAACTCTATTTACAAAAATGCTAAAGAATTCCATTTCATCATGTTCATATTAACCACAAGGGCAACAATCCTGTTTGAGAAATGGCTCCACAATGCAAATTTGAACATCCTATTTTACGTCCTTGCATAAATAATTAGTACCCAGGGAATTATGAAATAATCACCTTCCAGAATGAAGATAACTTGTAAGTTAGTTCAAAGTTTTTAGTATTTCTTTTTATGACACGACATGCTCTTCATGTTTATGAGGTGTAAAGAGCTATGAATTTTTTGAGAACAAATGTGACATGCTATGCATTAAATGAAGGAGCACCTATTCTCATTCAAGTGTACTCAGATGTAAACATAGTATTAGTGAGGACGGTGAACAAGAATTAACTAAAAGGAATACAAATACATCGCATCAATTAATAACTTTATTCTTGGCATCCTTGTATGAAAATGAATGGTAAGTATCATAAAAAATAAATGGTTGAACTAAACTGATACAGCAACATGTAACCATTAATAAACAAGTAAATGACAATAAATTCCAGAGAATTGATATATGAATCACACCCTTTTTACTATTCTGCCATATCAACTGTGTATGGCCTATATATTTATGATATTATAGTAGGTATGGATCATGGATAGAACATCACCAAATCAAAAATACAACTTGAAATATCAGTTGAAATTTGGGCTTTGTTTTTCAACTCTAGATCTTGCTCATAGTATTGATTAAGAGATCTAAATTATGCTAATTTTAATTTGAAAATTTTAATCATTACTATGAGCAAGATCTAGAGTTGAAAAACAAAACCAAAGTTACAATTTATATGTCAAGTTGTATTTTTGATTTAGTAATGTTCTGTCTGTGGTCCACACCTACTATAGTATCAAAAACATTGGCCATATATAGTAGGTGTGGTAGAATAATCAAAAGGATGTGGTACATAAACTAATTCTCTAAGTTCCACATGTTTTTCTTAGAAAACTCTATAATCCTCATTCTATCCTCCCAAATTCCAACATCTTGTTACTTGAAAAATCATAAATTTTTGTAGTGAAATATAACCTTTTAAAATTCAAACATGTTCCACTTGCCATTGCAAGTACAATAATTGTTACCTATAGTGCAAACACTTAAATGGGATTTGAAACTATAATTTTGAGAGTTGAACATTATTTTAATGTAGCATTGATGTATGCTAAAAGATAAATCCAATGCAATTTGAACTTACACACCCAAAGTATAGGTGAAGAATTTGATGATGTTTATTCAATTGTGTAAGGTAGGAGCACCCATCCTTGTGAGGGTCCTTGTAAGCACAATCTCTAAAATCTTGGAAAATGTGTGGGAGTAGATAGATGTAATGACAAGGATGTACAACATGTGAACATGAAATCTTATTAGTGGTTATGGGTTCAATGGCAATTTGCTTCTTAAAAATTCACAACTTATTCTCACAGTATCCAAATAATAAATTCAAAAATGCAAGCTTATGATTTTTTTGTTGCTATTAGGATCCTATAATTTGCTAGACATTAAAACACGTTATTTGTTAAATTGGGACAAAGCTTACATTTTGGGACTTTTGAAGGGTTCAGGAGGCCTCTTGAAACTGAACTCAACGTTATTTTTGGGTACACGTGTTCTCACTTGAGAGGAGAAATTTGCAAGGGAAAAAATCTTAGTGACTCAAACTCAATATGATGCCTTTGAATCTGGTTTAAGGTGACTTTTTGGGTTTAAGGTGGAGTACAAAATGGTACCTTTGTTTGTCCAAATTTAACAAATAACGCGTTTTTACTAATAGTCATCGTATTCAAAACCCTCAAATTCGTGCTTATGGGTGCTCCTTCCTTATGTCCCATTCTAATTGAATTGGTGGTTGCTAGCTTCTCTTTGTAAAAGATCTTTCATCACAAGCTCTTTGGAAACATTTTGTGCACCTTTATTAAAAACGATGTTATGCACACTATTTTTAACCTAAAATTTACTATATAAAGAAATTGGAACAAAAATATTACTTTTTCTTTAGTGCTTAAAATCAATAGTATCATTCAAAGAATTAAAGGAAGAGCAAATGCAAATGAAGGAGTTTCAATGTCTCAGAAACATTAAATGTTGATGTGATAAATTTCAATCTTGATCTTCCATTTTACTAAGTTATATTTTATTGTATTGAAATAAACCGTTTAAGCACATCACAATGTTTCAATCTTTGTGTATGTATTTACAAACATGCATAACCCTACCAAATAATTATTTTAAGAAAAAAATATTACAAAGCAAGATGGTTTTGCAACATATCTACCCTCTATATGTAGATTGAATACAATGAAGTTAAATCTTGAAGTGGGTTAAGCCTCCCAAGTCAACTTTGTTATTTTTCATCAACCAGAGAATGCAACATTACCTCACCATTGAACAATTTGGATTGCAAGCCGTGCAGTTTTGTACCTTCATAACATTGATCTTATATGTAAGTTGGGAAGGATTTCAAAGTGGTTGTTTACGTCAAAATCATTATGAAGTTGGACAAGATATTGATTCAAAATGGATACAAAGCAACTCAAGGCCTTTGGCAATTGCATGGCTAACAGTGCCATGGGGAGTTATTGTAACAATGGGTGTTGTAATGTGGTAGCAAGGCCTTCAAGTTTTTTTTATCATAGCTCTCCAATATTTATATTGGGAATAGCAACAATCTTGGGGTTATGTTTTGAACCTTCATAAATTTTGGCACAACATTTGTTGTTGTTGTGCTTGCATGCGTTCAATGAAGGGGCAACCACAATCAGTTGCTGTCTTGTCACCTATACCTTTCTTCTTCAAGGCATTGGATTGGACGGTGGACGCGCATTTGCATATACACAACTTGCATATAGGGGTAATTGCAAGAAACACTTCACAGTTTTGTCTCAAACACCCTTAAAATTGGTAGTACTATGTTGTACTATGAGCTTTTGAAATATATATTTTTTAAATAAAACAAAATATGGAAAAATTGTAAAGTACTTAAAATAGCATACTAGTGAAAATTCAGACCTAGAAATTTTTTATTCTAAAAGTTATGCACAAAACAAAATCACCAACAAAAAGCCAATTTCTTTCTTGTTTTTTAGAAAATAGTAAAATAATTCAAAAAAATAAAATAAAAATTGGCCATTTGAGAACCCATTAAACACATTCACATGGTACAATTTCTTTGCTGAGGACTTTCTTTGTATTTTGCCAATGAAGGGAGATAGGATGCCCACTTTGAGACAATGTAGATGCCATGGAATTTATAATTTTGCAAAACCCTTCTACAAATGCGTGTAATCATGTTCCATAAACAACATCCTTGATTTATAGCCCTAGAGAAGTTTTTTTGGGCCCAAAATAGTACTAAAAACCCCCCAAAATGGCCAAGGTAAACACCTATTTGGGGGCTGTTCAAAAATAGTAAAATAATTTTAAAAAAACTGCAAAACTTATGGAAGATCTATAACTATGACATGTACCTTCCTCTAAAATTTCAGCTTAAAAGAACTTGCTTTGCAAAAGTTACAAGCCAAAAAGCACCTGCACGAGGTGAAGGGGACAAAAAATAGTACAAGTGTTTCTTGCAATCACCCATAGTTGTTGTCTGTTTTTATGCTATTGGTCCTACTTTTTTTCCTTGTGTGAAGGAAACATACTTCCTTTTAGATTGGTGTACTACCAAGGCAATGCGTTTTTTTGGGATTCAAAAAAATCCTCAAACTTGATGTTTCCTTTGTTAAACTATATATTGCAATTACATGGAAGTTGGGATTAAAATTGGTCTTACAAGAATGAGAGAAGTGGGTGCTTGTACTCTTTGAATCAACTTATTATAATAAAGGGATTTATGGATTGGTTGATAATATAGGGAGCCTTGTAGTGCACTCTATATTTCAACCTTTTCAAGAAAGCGGATTTGCAATGTTTGCCAAAGAAAATTCTATAAGATGTGTCATAGACCAAAAAAGTAAGAAGAATTGCAACATAGAGTGCATGTTTCTATTAGCACTCAAACTTGCTAGCTCCTTTGGGTTGGTGTTTGTTGAACATATTATGCTTACGTGCTACTCTTTTGTATAACAAGGACTAGAGAGATGAAAATGCAACTATTGCATTTACATCCTCACTCTTGCAATCACTGGTGTGAGTGAAGCATTTCTACAAGTGGTGATCACACAACATGAGCTTTCAAATTGGCATTCCATTCCACAGTTACTTTATTTTACTATAATTTATATGTGCATTAGTAAGGTCTTTCTATGTATTTCATCAACAAATGGCCTAATCATGGCTAAATCTATCAATAGGGGTATGCAAGTATGTCACTTGTTTAACTTCATACAACAATATTTCCAAAATTCTCAAACATTTTCATTGTGGCACACACTTCCAAATTGGAAAGTATTGGGAGTGTTAGCGACCTTTGCCTTGATCACCTACTTGTCAAAATTGTTTGTGTTAGATCTTGAATCTTCTTTCCAACTGCAACCATCCACATTGGAGTGGTTATGGCTGCTTGGGTGGATTATTTATAGTAGTGTGTAAATACGAGACAGAGTTTCTTCGAGAGCTCATTGCCTTTTGAAACATGAAAGAGATTTGACTTCTCCAATACTACAGCAATGATACAACAAATACCAATTTTGCTTTTACAAATGGTATTAATCCCTAAGCATCACAATGGCTATTTTCTGGACCGGGTTTCCAAGAACACCGTACTATAATCAAAAAATATAATCTTTGCATCTGTATGGCGGGTTTCCACAAAAATTACAAATTTGCACTTGTCTAAAAGTTTCCATCAAATTCCTACGATGAACTTTTTAGTTATGACTTACACTCCAAATTATTTTCAAGATGCTCTCTTAAATTTGTCTAGACCCTTGTTTTGTTTGTTTTGTTTGTGACGCTAAGGGATTAAGCATGAGTGTGGTTTATTATGTGATATACTTTTTTATTTACGAACCATAGTAAAAGTTCTATATCATGGTGCACATAAGTGTGAATTTCTAAGCTTGCACAATTAATCCTTTCAAAGAATTTTGATAAATGGAATAAGACGCTTCAAAGAATTCTCATCATTCATCAAATTATTCTTAAGAATTATACATTAAATTAGTCCACAATCTCAAAATGACTGCATAACTCACCAATAAGGCAATAACTTAAAAAGATTACGTAATGATAATGAAAATCATTAAATTTGTTTCAAAAAGTTCGTAAACATCAAATTTTTGGGATAATTTGAACCCCTAAAGCACTAAACACCCTTCTTTGGCAATATAGCAATTTTGGGCAGCTCACTACTAATGGGATTTTTATTTGTTTCTTTGAAATTTTCACACATGATGAGTCCAAGGAGTAACTTTATGGCACAACAAATTTCATAACTTTTGCCTTCATGGTTCAAAAGTGATTGCATGATGTGTAGAATCCTTTGCTTGGCAAGCAGCTAAAAAACTTCTTTGAAAATTACATTTTTTGAATTTTGTTTTTTGAAACTGGTTCTTTAGATTTTTGTATACTTGGGATGCTTTGAATCATTCCATTTTGATCAATGAGATGAAAGTTATGAGGAGATTTTGTTTGCAGGCAATTATGGATTCTCAACTCTAAAATAGACTTTGAAGTCTATTAATTTACTCCATTTTCAATATTTTAGAAGAAAAACAAAACCAAAAGATGCAAATTGTTTATTACAACATTACAACTATTGGGAGTGGAAT
Organism: Ulota crispa; assembly: GCA_963920765.1. Taxonomy (NCBI): domain Eukaryota; kingdom Viridiplantae; phylum Streptophyta; class Bryopsida; order Orthotrichales; family Orthotrichaceae; genus Ulota; species Ulota crispa. Next base: position 13,512,336 of record OY987248.1, on the reverse strand, counting down.
TTTACATTTCCATATTAAAGTTCTTAACAACTTAGTGGTTTGAATCATTCTCTACTTCTTTTTACTTAGTATTGTTTTTTCGTGTGTTTTTACAATTCCAAATGATTTGAGATTTTTCAAGTGTGTACCCAACTTGTTTTGAAGAACAAATCCAAAAAATTACAACCCATTAGCAAAGTTTTGAGCCCCCCAAGGTTTGACAAACCAAAGTATTAATTGGCTAGCGTGAGTACAAGAAAAGGGCACTCATACCCATTGCTTCCTTGTATGAAGGACCTAAGCCACAAGCACAACACAAAACAACATTGTACTCATAAAATATGTAAATGTACTCACTACTCACTATCCAAGTACATCACTCATCTATTCAAGTAGAGTAAAGTAGAATTTATGATCATATTGTACATTTGTACCCATGGTTTTTGTCCAATAGGGATAGCATAATAGTATAGTTTTCATAATTGCATTGCACTCAAGGGTGAGGGGAAATAGGGGATTAGTGATTTGTTTGTTGTAAGTCCATGCCTTGGGACCATTTTTGGTGTTTTGGAGGGGGCTCTTGGAGGGCTCAGCACTTTGCTACTGATTTGGAGTTTTTTTTGTACAAATACAACCTTGTGAAGTATAGCTGCCTAGATTTTTATAGAGATAAAAAGTAGCTTTTTGTCAATTCAAACTCAAATATCTAACAATCTACATAGTGAAAACTCCATAATTTTTTTCAATATCTTTTGATACTACTGTAGTACAAGATCTTATAGTTACATTTGTCAACAAAAGTTTTTATTTCTAAAATTTGATAATTGCTTTGGGGGTTAAATTTTAGAAAAAACAAACAAACTTTCTTGAAGCCAACTAAATTATCAGTTGCCTACAAATTTTCCAAACAAATAAGGTAGGAGGCTCATAAATGGAGCATCTAAGGGCTGAAACTGAATTTTGGGTAGGTGAAACTCCTTGAAATGATTTTCAGTAAACTTTCCTTGAAAGACAAGAAGAATCCGCATCTAACCCAAGTTGTTTCATATTTTTTGGAACTTTGTGGAATTAGTTATGAATATTTGAAGTGGAAAGACCATAGGGCTCTAAAATGGAGCACCTCCTCAAATGTACATGAGCTATACATTGTTGAAGGGCTATGAAAAACAAGATGTACAAAAAAAGTACATTTGAGGAGGTGCTCCAAATTTGAGCCTCCTACCTTCTGTTTTTGGAAAAAAACATTGTAAGAATTGTCTCAAGTAGAATTTTAATCCAAGTTGGGCTTATGATCTACCATTAAATTGCTCAAAAGAACAATTTTCCAATGGTATTTCATGTGCTGCAAATGGTGCTAAATTGCAATAGAAAACTCTTGGAATCAATATAAAAAAATAATGGCGAGCCGGCAATCTGCCCTTGGAGGTGGTTGATAGCAAGTGTGCAATTATAGAAGGTTGAGTGCTCCACGCCACCGGTAGAAGGTAGAAATAATTAGATAATGTCAGTAAATTGTCGGCTACCAAAGCAGGACACAAGCAAACAATGCTATCCAAACACGTGGCAGAAACGGACATAGATAATCCACCGTAGCCACACGTCATGTCACCAATATAGACTACCCTATGACCATACAGCAAGTTCGCCCAAAAAGATTTCAAAGATTCAGTTTTAAAATCATCGAAATTTCAAATTTCAGATGAAAACAAAAAGATTTGAAGAAACTCTGAAAGTAAATCCCCATATTTTGAAGAATAGTGATTATTCGTCTCAGATACGGTGAAGATGCTGGTGAAGTATTACAGAGAGAACCAGTCAAAGGCTACTAAAACAGTGGATCCTAAAAACCTATCCGAGCAACTGGTAAGCTTACTCCGAGCAACTGGTAAGCTTACTACAGTAGTGCCTCCCTACGATGAACCTTCATAAGGAAAGGAAAAACGCTTCGCTAATATGAAGTACATGACTATCCCTGGTGGTTGGGGAGCTACAAAAGCTTGTTTATGTTTAGTTAAAATGAATGTTTTCATGAAAGGAATATGCTGTCCGGATACCTTCATCGTATCCAGGCACTAATATATAGAGGTAAGAATACTTTTCAACCAAGCCTCAAGAGTTTGTAACCAAACCACAAGTTCCAGTTGCAGGAAAGCAGTCAATGCCCTAGAGAGGTGCATAAGGCAAATTCCACACATCGCCGTCTTTCACTTAAAGGTCCCTTTTTGCAGGTCCTTTTCAAAAACAACTGTGCAATATATACAAAAGAGCAAACAACCCGATCCAAACAAATACCTGTTCTGATATCAGGCTGTTAAAACCAGCACATCAACAGCCCTGACCTTTCACATCACCACGCACCACCAATCCCTTTCACAAGTCCTGCCATCGCCAACACCAATAGCCATTGCACTGACAACAGAAAACCAAATCTGAAATGTTAACAATGACGATAGCTACAGAGCCAGGCCCAATCAGTACAACATAACCGACAAAACTCACTGCTGCGTCTACAGAGTAACATGGTATACACAAGACGGCAACGCTATCAAACAGAGAGTCTGCTCAGAATGTTGACACAGTTACCCTGCGCCAATAAATTATACTGTACGGGGCTGACCAAAAAAAACCACCCACTCATACCTCTACTACTACCTCGAATGTTTTTAAGAGAGGGGCACTGCAGGCGAGAAGAGATGCCCCAGACTTTCTAACATTAGCTACTGTACGCACAGTGATCAACGTTTTGCAACAACTGACCTCCGTAACGCACTCGCTATTGAGTTCAAGAGTGGAGTACAGCCGTCTTGGAGGAAGCTCCCAAACCGTGCAGATCCACTGAACTGCTCACACTTTACTCTACATCCTCGGCATCTTCCTGGGGACTATTTTTTTTCGACCAGTGACGAATGCAGGATCAATCTTTTCGTCCTCCCAACTCAGTTCCCAGGAATCTTCAAGACTTGGAGCAGCGATGTTAGGCACAGAAGTGAAAGGGAAAGCAAACATCGTGTATCCCACTCCGATCAACAGAACCGACCAATCTACATACACCGTCACTACTATCTATGCCAATAAGCTACAATCTCTCTCTCGCCTACATTGCGCATACAAACTCCCCGCTACTGTCCACGTCGGGGTCCACGTCGTTCTCAAGGTCCATATCGTCCCCCTGGTCCCCAAAGAAATGCGTTGTGGCACCAGGTGCTGCCTCCTTGGCTTCACCGAATATGCGCATGATCTCTTCGATGCTCTGTGGCGGGTGATTGGGGTCCTCGAAGTCATAACTCCTGTCTGCCAGATCCACCAGATCCGCTGGAAGGTTTTTTAAAAACCACTCGTGGTTTTTGATTTCTTGGATGTTGATTCTCTGCACCCCCACATATCCCCGGATTTACAGCTTTCCTACTCACAAAAGATACATCGGATGCAATGATAAAAAAAAACCGCAAATACAACTAACTTTCAATGCAAATCGAGATATTATACCTTGGCTGGATTGGCCACGAAGATCCGGGACAGCAAGTGCCTGCACTCCACGGAGATGTGCACGTAATCCGGAATGGAGTATTGCACGCTCAAAATACGCTGCAACAAAGACCAGCCATTTTCTCAGACATGTCTTTTTTTCCCAAATGCAATGCGACAATAACATTCACAAAAAACTAGGCAACCGGACGTCAGGTGCACATACCCCGATTGTCTTCCTGAAATTCCTTGGATCATCGGGATCCTCAAAAGGATATGCTCCCACCAACATCACATACAACGTCACGCCGCACGACCACACGTCGGCAATCTGCGTGTCACAACAACTCATTCATTTTCGTGCCGCTACCCTAACCACGAGAAGAGCTCACGCCTACATATCGATCAAGGTTGAAGTATAACGATCTAAATTCAAAGGACAATCCATGCGAGATGCTCACCTTGCCGTCGTACTCTTTCTTCGACAGCACCTCTGGAGCGATATAGGCAGGTGTGCCAACTGTCGACTTAGGTTGGGAGTGCAACAAAGATGACTGCAATCGCAACAACAATAACTCAGCAAAAGCGTGAAATCAACCTCGGCGATACCACGACTGGATCCAAGTATACGAGAGCATTCACTCTTACAACACCGACAAATCCAATTCAGCTGACCTTTGAGTAGCCGAAATCGCAGATCTTCAGCCGAGGTGCGGGACTTCCATCAAGCAAAGTGTTCTCGAGCTTCAAGTCCCGATGACAGATTTGCTGCAAACATCGTAAGAAATATTAATGGGAATCATCGCAAGCAAGAAGCTAACAAAACAGAACGAAGTTTGAATCATTCAACTCAATCGAGTGCAATTTCGAACTAAAGAGAGATGACACAAAGTAAAAAAGATAAGATGAGAATCAAGATTCATACCATTGAATGGCAGTAGCTCACGCCTGAAATCAATTGCTGGAAGAAAAACCTAGCCTGCACAACAAAATACGCGTATATGAATCGACGTTTCGGAATAACATTTTTTAAGCAAATATAAGGGAGATGCACTTGTTCCGACTAAAAGATACGCTGCGAACCAGCTCAGCTTTACCTCGTCCTCGCTAAACCGACCGGCGTTACAGATGCGCTCAAACAGCTCGCCACCCGCGGCATACTCCATCACAATAGCCAAATGCGTCGGAGTGAGCATTACCTGCCATGAAAAGAAAGCAAAGAAAAAGGAATCTTAGCATCAAAGTACACTCCACGAATCTCAAAACAGCAACAAAACCCCATACAAACCACAATTTATATCCCACGCACCTCCTTAAACCGCACGATGTTAGGATGCCGCAGCGACCGGTGATTGATGATCTCTCGCTGGACATTCTCGTCAATCTGCAACCAATATACACACCATTCTACTCCTCAGTACCGATTCGCCCGCTCAGTACGATTAGGGCACTCCCTCACGGCTCACTTATAATCATGTCGCCGAAATCATCAGAGGATCAGATAGATATGCAATGAGAGAGATATGCAACGCACCTTCTCGCCGCGCTCGATGTACTTGACGGCAACGAGCTCGCGGGTGAGCTTGTCACGCATGAGACGGGCGACACCAAAATTGCCCGAGCCAATGTCCTTGACGAGCTCGTACCGGTCATGGTGGTGCATGTCAGGTATGTCCAGGTGGTCCATGGCTGCCCTCTCTCTCACTCTGTCTCTCTCCGTGTATCCTTGGCAAGCAACACTGAAATACTCACTCCTGTACTCACGACCGCTGCTCACGACGAACCACCAACACACCAGCAACCCAGTCAAGCTCCCGACCCAATGGTTTGGGGCATGCGAGGGGCGGGCGATGGCGAGTGGCAGAGCAGGAGCCGGCTTCTCTTCCCTTCCCTTTCTTCGCCACGTCGGTCGCGGGGAGGTAAGGGCAAGGCGGGCGCGGGGTGAAAGCCGAAAGGGGTGGTGAAAGGGGTAGCGGCGACAGAGCCACACTACTGGGCCTATGGCCGCGGGCGTACGGGGAGCCGCCGCGTGGCGGCTGAGTGGCGGTGGTCAGGCCCCTGTCGCTTCGGACTGGGCTCCAGGGCAGCTTCGACGTGCAACTGCGTGGCGGTGTGACCGCGTTTGGCTCGCTCGTGGCCTGGTGACGCGTGGCGACTCGTCACTGGCGGGATGTTCTCCCCGCGTACTGCCGAGGGTGGTTTTTTTAAGTCGAGTATTCGCCTTTGTGGGACCACGTGACCAGCAGCGATCTTCAGACTGGCTAAATTTAGCTGGATTGCTTCCAAATTTTTTATAGAGCTACAAAAAATGTGGACTTTACAGTGTTAAAATTGACAATTTTAGCTTTTTAGCACTGTTTTTAGCCACCTGAGCTAAAAGTGGAAATCATATTTGGAATTACTGGTGATTAGTGAAAATATTTTGTATGAAGTGGTCTAAGCTTATTTTTCTAACCAAAAAATGGTTGAGTAGCAAGAATGGTTACTTTTTTTTTACAGATGTAAAGTTGGAGGCTTTCTTACTTTTATCAAAGCTAAATCTCATGATGGTTTTGTGAGAAATTAGAATATCGCACCAATAAGGTGAGGCAAGCTCCTACTCCCAAACCTGTGTATAAAAGTTGGTTAAATATTTTACTTTTTTTCAAAAAATAGTTTTGGTGTAGCAAAAAAGCGATAATGAGCACAAAATAATTTCACTGCACGTGAGTCCTCCCTTTTCTTGCCACGTCGGATCCAGCTCGGCGTGTATAAAAACTGCCACCTAGGTCAGCTCGACGATGACATGGAGATGGACTGAACGGAGGAGAGATGGTGCAAGACGGGACGGACGTGCTGTGCTTCCTCACAGCAGGCTTGCGATTCCTTCATCACCGTCTCGGCACAGAGCGACATTGGTAGTGCAGCAGAGCTCCGCCGGTTTGCCGTCATGGCGCAACCCAAACAAGGGCTGTCGTTGCTCAAGTTCATCCCCAAGGCCATGCGCCCTTCAACCTCCGACGTCAGCTCTGTGGCTCTGTGGGGCACCACAGCTGCCTGCGGCGCTCTGTGGCTGGTCCAGCCCTTCGACTGGATCAAGCAGCAGCTCTCCGATGCTCCCAAGGAAGAGGCAAATTGATAGCGCGGTGGTGGCATCGGTTTCCGAGGTGGCGGTGATCACGTGATTGGAAACGGCGAGTGTGTAGGTCGCGATCTGAGCACAAACTGGCTGATTAGGGTTTCCGGGGTGGTGTTTGGACATTTCGGGATTGCTTGGACGCCGTTGTCCCGCCGCGATGTAATCTATAATTGGACATCTTTATTGCAGAACCTCCATAATTGTGTTGGTTGGTTTCTGAACTTTTCACGCGGCGATGGTCATGCACACTGTAAAATGTTAAGGTGTCTCTGCCTTCGGTGACCATTTCTTAGTAACTTGTTGATCTCGTTCTTTTCCTTTGAAGATCGTGACATGAATGACCATGCTTTGAAGCAAGCGCTCTTCTTCACTATTCAATTCTGTTCAATATGATAGAATTTTGTGTTTTCTTTAAACTTTTATAGGAGAGCGTTTCTGAGGCCTGTATGAGAATTCCCGTGTTCCGGACTTAGCTACATTAGAGCATTTTAGCTACATTTTGCTCTTGGAGGATTAAACCACGGTGTTGAATTCAAAGGTTGATGTAACGAAGTTAGCGAATTGATCAGTCCCTTGGAGCAGAATACGTGAAATTTCTCTTTTGGTGAGTCTAGTTCATGGTAGGTGTAATTGTCATTACATTTTCTGTCTATCAGAGTAGCGGTACAACTTTTGTGGTGATTATGGAAAGAATCTAAACAAGCTGCCTTTTACTTGTGATTGCTAGTTTTGCAATGGCTTGTCTTCTGCAGTAAGTAAAACCCCTCTATGCTTTGCTGTTTTTGTTGAGTTCGTCATTCTACATCTTCTTTTCTTTTCTCTAATGCTGATGGTATATTGGATTTTGTAGCTGTGTATGGTCGTAGATGTGGTTTAGACATGAATGTGTATACGTTGTTTTAATGTTATCACGTTACAATGGTTTTCTTGGATTGTTCAATGATGATGTATAAGTAAGCCCCACCGAAAACCACTCAAGAATTAAGTTTTGTGATTATTTTTTTTTTTACATCTTCATGAAGGACAATAGGTACGCTTAATTTTATTGTTGATTTGTGACTGAGAGTTTGTAGTTTTGTCGATGTCCTATTTCATTACATGACAAGCATTGTGTAGAGAACCAGGTTCTAAGCTAACTAGTCTTGAAGTTTATGAGAACTAAGTTATGCTCTTTTTGTAAATTTTGCGCTCCATTGTTGCACCTGTGTGCCACGTCGATTGGCTTGATTGTTATTGGTTCCAGACAACTAAAAGTAATTCATATAATTAAGTTAGTTGCCTGTTGTAACTCCTGCATGTGTTCATTTGTGCAAACATGAAATATTTTGTCTAGTGTTGGCATTGGTTTTAAACCCAAAATGCCCAAGGCACCTGAAATGTTGGTGTTCAAGGAACTTTGAAACCCTGCTGAAAGCTTACTTTTAAGGTTTTTTTGGGAGAAGTTGCAGCCTAAAGTTAGCTTCAGCATTTAATTTTAACCCCTCACCGGCCACACTTAGAATTTGCTTGAAAGTGAACAACATGTTAGCATTTTGATCAGTCTTATCGATTTTCTCTACAGCGCAATCGTACAAATTTAAAGTAGACATGTTATAGATCACATACCAAAAGAAATCACAATAATATCATTTATGGATTGAAAGATTATAATGTTTAATCATGAGGGTGTTAAAACTGCAAAAGTGATTCGAAGTCTTTCAATCCTCTTTTTGCATCTCAAACCTAAAATTGAGGGTACCAAGAAATATGAGTATGTAAAGTATGACATGCCTGAACTCAATTAATTTATGACTTCTCAAAAGGGAATTGATATGTGTACCAAACCCTTTCAATTACTGTACCACACCCTAGAGTAAATTTTAGATTTCTACCATCAAAGAGCTGAATTTGAGAATTTGGAATTCAGATTTGGACTTAGAGACCATGATTTAGCTTAGAACCATAAAAAAAGTTGCAATTCAACAACATCCAATGAAAAAGTTTAGCTAGGGAGAAAAGTGTTACTTTTACTTTTGTTTGTAAAGAAAAATAAGCTTTTTCATTGGGTGTTGTTGAATTGCAACTTTTTTGTGGTTCTAGACTAAATCATGGTCTCTAAGTCCAAATCTGAATTCCAAATTCTCAAATTCAGCTCTTTGATGGTAGAAATCTAAAACTTACTCTTTGGGTGTGGTATAGTAATTGAAAGGGTGTGGTACACATATCAATTTCCTTCTCAAAATCTATTCTACAATTTTTTAAGTTGAATTTTTAATGTGATTTTTTCTCCAAGTTCTAGTGTTATTGAGGCTCATTTCCAAGAGCCTTCAACACTAGAAAGTGAAGATTTGCAGTGGACACCCTTGCACAAAATCTTGAATAGAAAAATCACTTTAATTCAATTTCAAAATTAAACTCCTAATGCTGAAACTAGACTTCAATAAGAATTTAAAAATAATAATAATCACTAAAAAAAATCTTGAAGAAAGGTTGAGCATCTCTATGTAAAATTCAAAGAGGCCCAATTTGGGCCCCTTGGGAGGTGAGGGGTTAATGTCCTCCATACCTTGTCCTAGTTGTTTTTTGTGAAGCTAAATTGCAAGCATACCTCTTCCACACCAAAAAGTGTGATGAATGGTATCACTAAAGATCCTATGTTAACCCTTTAGTGCCCGGTTGACCATTTTTGGGTTGATTTTGGTACTCCGTGGTTCTAGTCATCTTTGTTCTATTTAATTTGCAAAAACACAAAATGTAATGGAGTTGGAGCAGCAACTTGTGCTCCTACTAGAACAAATTTCAAAGCAAGGCATAAAGAAACACGGTAGCTATGCGTGTTTTGCATATGAAGTTGGGACTCTCATATGGATAAAACAAATGAAATACTAATCTAGTGCAACTGTGACGTGGCCCCAAACCTCACATATTGCACCCAAAGTATCCAGTGCTAGCTCTCTAATAGTTGTGCAAAAGATGCATGGTTTATTTAGAAGTTCTACTAGTGGCATATTTCAGCTACAACATTGCGTATTCCATGAAATCTTAGGCTCCAAAGGTTTGCAATGCTAAATGTGGAACCTTGTACCTCAAATGACACCCAATGTAGATGATATTGACCAATCAGATTTTGTGGAAACATGTTCCATGCATGATGTATTCAATTGTATATGTGTGGCCACATTTGTATTCTTCCAATGCTCAATTTCACAAATCATGCCGTGAAATGCACATGCTAACTTGAATTTTGTAGTTTTTTTAGAAGTGCAATAACCTAGAATGGGGCAATAGCCGTTATGAATTCCACCACTATCAAAAGTTTCAATTGCACGATTGACACTAATTAGTTAGAGTGTCTCACGTTTTTGCACAACAAGTTTTTATGGATCATCAAGCTTCTCACAGTCCTCACGTGGAATTGTTCTAATAGATCAAACTTTTTTTTATACTCATATTGCCAAAGTTTATAGCTTTGATATGTCCGGTCTGATTTGATTTTAGAACCACAAATTTTGTCCTTGAATGTGATTTGCATACCATATAGTGAAAATTTGAGGTGCCCCCCCAAATGGTTGACGGTCACTAAAGAGTTAAGTTGCCACATTGCAAAGATGGGTATCAAGTTGAGGAGAAAGTGAAGATTTTCCTAGGGCACTCCCTTAGACAATGAAGGCTAGTCCATTGAAAATAGATCATCTAATTATAACAAAATGTGTTTTCAAGGCAACTTCACTTAGAATGTCTTTGTTATACAAATTAGAATGTATTCACAATCTCCTTTATTCATAGTGATATCATGTCAATGACTAGAGTTAAAAGTTTCTTTGATTAGGTGGTAGCTCTTTGATAATTGCATTGCAGACCCATTCATGAAATTATGGTCATGTATTTGGAAGGGGGGTCATTAGTTTTGAAGTAACAATAATAATCACTAAATCATCATAAGTAGTTGTTTCCCATTTTTGTGCACAAAAGTTGCCATTTTTGCTTTAGAGGTATTGGGTAACTAAGAAAATTCAAAATACTTTCATACTTATCCACATTCAATCACAAATATCTTAAAATCTGCTTGGCTTCTTTGGAGGTTTTTTTGGTAGCAACATCTCGAAGCCTTGAAGTTCAAGATCCTAAAATTACAATTTTGTTTTGATGTTTGTTAATAATCTTACAAGAACAATTCAAAAACTTCAAAATTACCTTTCAAAAACAAGCAAAACTCTGTTGAGAATTTAGGGGTTAATAACAATATGATACATTGAAGCCTTGCAATTGTTTTCTTTGCTTACTATTACTCTTCTATACACTTTATATTAATTTCATATAAAAAGTTATAGTGTACTTTAATTGTTATTCACAAAAAGGTTTTGCTTCTATTATCTTGTATCCTTACTGTGGGGGTCTTAAGCTCTTTTATACACACTCAAAAGTTAAATCTACATCCAAATCTTTCCAAAAAATATTGTATTTCTCAATATATTTATGGTCCTTTGCCACCGCACATGCAAAATTTCAAGTGACATATATTTTGTAGATACATATAGAAGCACAACAAGAAGTGCTCTATTTATAATATGAAAGCTAGAGGAAAAATGGTAAAGTACATAGTATTCCATTTGATCTTTTCCTCCATCAGAATTGTCTTTTTGAATGTCACTTTGAGAAGGCAATGTAAGTAAGTCATTTTACTTCATGGAGTACAAAGCCATAAAGAGTTTTTGAGCTTTCTAAATTTCATCTTTTCTATTAAGATGGTTGTAGAAAGAATGCTCTTAGTTACCTGCATCAATACAAGTCCCTTTTTTTGGTTTAAATGTTATAAACTTTAAATTATGCATCTTATTTGTAGTAATATTTTTAGATTGCATGTATTTTTTATTGCAATTTGTCACCAAAAAATATCTCTAATATAGCATTATGACTTGAAAAGATATAACTATTGCATATCCCTCAAAATGCCTACAAAAAAAACCCTTGCGTCCAATTTTGAGCAATGGGTAGAATAATTGATTTGCTACTAAAGGCATGATTGTTTTGTTTTATGAATCAAGACATTAGAGACATCATAGAGTATGTAACAATTAGAAGTTACATTTTATTCAATTTATAGTCACGTTGTTGATATTAGCTAAAAAAACATCATAGCCTTGTTGACAACAAAGTCATTCATCTTTTGATACTAAAATACATTTGCACAACCATATTAGCATTTTGGACAATACTTGGATGTTCTATAATAAATAACCTCTTCATTACTTTTAAGTTTTACATTAAAATTATAGGTATTAGATGTGGTTTCTTTAGAAATTACAACAAGATCAAACTTATAAGCACTTACCTTTGAGATTTCACCAAAAATGATTTGATTTATTTATTTATTTTGGCACAGTAGCTTTGAAATGTAAAGTAATTACTTTGGTAAAATGTAAGCGCAAAATTCCTTATTGTTTTTATTCAAGATGCCACAATCTTGATGTATGTACTATAGAAAGGAAAACTTGCATTTTGTTGTTGATTTATCTTTATAAATTTTAGAACACATCCACTAGTAGTATAGCAAATTTGACCCCAAACCAGTTTTAATTTTCCAAAATTGCTTGGCCAAGATTGATGAGAAGATATTTTAAAATTCTAATTTAGATAGCAAAATTTCTAATTTATTTGACAACTAAAAAATATGAAAGTATTGATTATTATTAGAAAAATTTAAAACATCAACAAACCCAAAAGCAAACATGAGCTTAAGAACATGCCTAGATAAATCTAGATTCTTAGTGCATAATCATTGGAAAATAAACTACACTTACTGTTAGAGCATTATAACTATAGTATGTTTCAGAAAACCTATCAATTGACTTGGGTCATAATTTATTATGATATACAAACCCAAATTTAATTTTTGCATAATACCTAAGTTTAAAATAACTTGTTTATGTTTAATTAAAATTACAAAGTTTACTATATAGAATCATGTATGTTAGAGAAACATACTTAATGCAAGGTCAACTAACTTTAAGCAGCATACGTGTTCACTCAAGAGTATCCATCATCACTTTTTAAATACTCTTAATAAAATGGTTTCAAAGAGCATAAATGCTATCTGCATGTAAGAGTTGGCATAAAGAGTTAATGAACTACACTAAAGTTACCAGCTTTTGAGGACCACAATATTTTTGATGGATGTTGTTAATTTGTACGTACATTTTTTCATTTATTGTGAATTAGTTTTTCTTAAATGATGTCACATGTAAGTATTTCAAAAGTATATGCAAACTTTTTAATGTTGTAGGGTGCATAGTTTAGGGTCTTGCTTGTCATAATGACTTGTAAGAGTAGACAAATTTATTATGAATTACAATAATAAAAATCCAAAATATATGGTGTTTTTGGTACACCATACAGTGCACCATTTCAATATAGGAAAATTTCATACTAATACACCATAAACTCTCATTAATTTATTTTTCAATTTAGGTTGATTTTTTTTAGAGAAGTTTTTTGGGTGTAAAATGAATCACTTTCCCAACACACAAATAAGAAATGGAGGTTTGCCGTAGGAAGTTATGAAATCAAAGTTTTTTTTTATGATTGTTTATTACTAACATTTTTTTAAAACAATTACTTCGAGAATTACCAACATTATATTAAGTGAAAATAAATATTCAATATAGTGTGAATGTTGCAAATAATATGAGGCAACCAAGTGAGCCTATTTGGTGTATAACGCTGAACCCTACCATTGGCAAAGTGGGTGTAAATATCATCGATGTATATTCAATCCGGCAACAGAACATTCCAAAGGAAGGTTCTCTTCAAAGTAGAAAGTGAGCATAAATTTGCTCCAAAAGATGAGGATGTGTACTGTAAGTTGACAGTAGATTTGGCATAAAATAATTTTCCAAAATTTTGCCTAATCTATAATCTATAAAAAAACTTGTACTACAACTTGGACTAGTGTTATGGGCGATGCAATGGAAGCATGGGCACATGGGATGGAGGGATTGTATGGAAGAGATGACATGGGATGGGAGCATAGAAACACTGCATGTTAGACTTCATTTTGCTTGCTAAATAGGTTTACAAACTCGTTATTCTATAAATTATTTTTCAAAAATGTCCAATGTCAAACGAAACAAAAAACTGAAATACCCAATTTTATAAAAGTCATTAAGCTTAACTAACAATGAAAGGTTAAGATTGATTCTAGGAGGGCTCAATCTAACTTACTGCAAACTCTATACTAAGGGCTAGTTTCAGAAAATTGAAGATACTTAAAAAAAGACTTCATTCTACTATAAAAAAATTGATTGGATGTCAAATACTAACAACTTTTTCTGAAAATACCTAAACTTTCTCTAATTATGAAATCTGATGTCAAATTAGTATTTTCTTAAAAAATAATCAATTTGGCAGCTACTGTACCTGCCAAATCTGCTCTCAACCTGCAGTAATAACCTCAGCAATGAAGCGCTTCCACAGTAAGTTATACCACAGTCCAATAACCAGGAAGGACCGCCATCCAATAGAAAGTGAACCACGGAATTGGTCAATTGTTAAAATTTTTAAAATATGGATCTAAATTGGACAATTTTTTGAAAGATTTGGAAATCAATTTGTTTGGAAAAGTAAACTAGGATCTGAACTACACTAACATAATGCATTTAGTTTGCCTTAACAATTGTGTTGCCTTATCTTGACATAGTTACTTCATGACTCACCTTTGGTCATATGGAGGGCCATATATGTAACTTCCTTTATGCTACATTAATTCTTGATTTTGAGTAAAGTTCTAACTTCTCTCCTCCTTAACTTTGACCTTTGTTGCTACACTTAACTTTTGCTTGCTCCTCCCTTGTTTATCACAATAATTATTAACAAAAGTTAATGTAGTCTTGATAAATATTTAAATAGTGTGGAATGTCAAAAAATTAGTATGGGCAACCTAGATGCACTATTTGTTGTAAGGAGCGACTAGGTGGACACCCCCCAATTGCTACGTGGACACCCCCATAGCTGAACATAATAAATTTTGAGATTTTTATTAAGCTGAATTATGAAATAAAATCAAAGCAATAGTTTAGTATACATTTGCGTTTACAAGCGTTGCAAACACACAATAAATTTGCCTCATTTGTGACACGGTTAGGAGTTAAACCAGTTGCTCCCTTCATTTATTGGTTTGACTTTTAATTGTGTAACAAATGAGGCACATTTGTTGTATGTTTGTAGTCTTGTAAACGTAGATGTATGCTAGAGTATTGCTTTGATTATATTTCATATTTCATATTTCAGCATAATAACAATCTCAAATTTAATAGGTTCAGCTATGAGGGTGTCCACATAGCAACAAGAGGGTGTCCACCTAGTCACTCCCTTGTTGTATTGGAGCTAAAAAACTCCCAAGGGTAGAGTGTCAGTTAAACCCAAAGCGTCATTAGGGACATAAACTGTCCTCAACCAATTTTTGAAGTTAAATTATACCTGACCAAATTATTATTTTTAATAAATTATATTTTTGAAAAGTTCTTTCTGAAGTTTAGTTTTAGCTTCAACAGTTTGATTTTGCAAATGATTAATTATGAATTTTCTATTTAAGATTTTGTGCAAGGGTGTTCAATGCAATCTTGACTTTATATATTGTTGAGGGCTCTTGCAAATAAGCCTCAAATACACTAGATCTTTGAGAAAAAATCACATTAGAAATTCATTTAAAAAAATTGTAGAGTAGATTTTGAAAAGTCATAAATTGATTGGGGTATACATGTTAGGCTCTTTAACCTCATATTTTTTTGGTAACCAACTTTTTTGATTTGACATGTGAAAAGAAGATTGAAAGACTTCAAATCACTTTCACAGTTTTAACACCCTCATGATCAAGCATTATAATCTTTCCATCCATAAGAGATATTGTTGTGTTTTTTTTTCTAATGTGATCTCTAGCATGCCTAGTTTGATTTTATGTGGTTACAATTCAAAAAGAATTAATAAAACTTATCAAAATATTGGCTTTTAGTTCAAATTAGAGAAAATTCCTAGAAGCCCTAGAAATGCAATGGCACTTTGGAGTTAAACACGCGCTGCGTGTTGTTAACTAGGGTATTTCATTCCCCCCCGGGTGGAGGTATCTTCCTCTCCTAGATACTTGAGGGTAGTTTAGTTATAATACACACGTTGTGAGTGGTTGGCAGCCACTCACAATGCGTGTATTATAACTAAACTGCCCCAAGTATCTAGGGGAGGAAGATACCTCCACCCGGGGGGGGGGAACAAAATACCATGGTTAAGAGCATCTCCACTGGTGGACTCGAGCCACTCAAACAGCGTGGTCGCAAGCTGTTTGGATCTCCACCAATGACTCGCGTAAGCTGAAATTCAAAGCGGCCTTGCCAAACAACCCTCTGGGGACAGTGACCTCCCAAGACACTCTTCTCTCTTGGTGAGTTGAAATGATAGGTTGCAGAAGTGATGTTTGGGGAATCGCTATTCTGAGCTTCGGTGGGAAAGGTGCGACTTGCTAACCAAAGTCTTCACAGGTGACCTGTCATAACTACGTGCTTAAAAAAACACTGCTTTTGCAAAAAGTAAGGTCACCGATCTCTTGGCAAGTCTGCAGTGATGGAGGTCCGGCTCCAAAGCGCTTGCAAGGGGCCGCTCAAAGTACTTCAGCAAGCTTGCACTTGGCCGGACCGATGGAGATGCTCTAACAATGTTATGGCTGCCCCCACTTTGCAAATGACTGACCACCACTCACAGAAGACCGAGTCTTTGATTCGTTGCTCTTTCCGTAAAAATTGGCAAGCCATGGAACCGGATATTCCGCACCCCAGATTCCACATCCCAATTTTCAAAACCCCCTCCATCCAACAACGGATGAATAACCGTTTCCTCATCCATTCCTACACGACGACAGAATATAAACCTGAAAGTGCCTCTTCACCACCCCCAGCCTGGGTCCTTGACTCTTTACCAACCCTCGAATCAGCATATCCATAGATCTCAATTAAAAATCCTACACTCTTCTATCAGAAATGTAGATCTGAATTGCCTTTCTCAGAAAAGCAAAAGCGGAATACAAACTGCTCCAAGCTGATACGTAGATTCAAGACACGAACCGGTAGAATATGAAGCCAAATTGGTAGGTTTTGGAGGTGAAACTCGTACATCCTATGTCGTCTCGGGAAAGGGGATTCGGCAGTTCTAGGTCGTTAGTTGGGCTGTTCAACGTGCAGTAAACTCACGCACGCGAGTCGTCTCCTCTTGGCCCCTATCTTTCACGTACACACAAGCTCCGATCGTTTGCATCAGGCCTTGCTCCTCGTGCACACAGGTTGCTTTGATCTGCTGCTACAATTTTGCAAGGGTGCATTTTAGTATTGAACATGATTTGAGTTGCGCAGTGTCGCGAATTGTTGTGGTCAATTGAAGTTGTTGGAGTTGGTGGCGTTCGTGTTCGCAGGTTCTCGAAGAAGGAAACAAAGCTTTTGCTCGCCGTTGTTGGGTTTTGTTGGGTTTTGTTGGATTTTGTTGGGTTTTGTTGAATTTTGCTGGATTTTGCTGATTGGTAGCGTTTTTAGGTTGGCGGAGAAGATGGTGGCACCGGACGCAATGCCGGAGTACCAACTGGAATCGCACCCGGTGATTCCCAAGGGGAAGCCGTTTCTGCTCGTGGTACTGGACGGGTGGGGCGAGAATCGGGAGGATGAGTTCAACGCAATTTACAAGGCGGAGTGTCCCACCATCAAGAGCTTGAAGGAGGGCGCCCCGCGGCGATGGCGCACCATCAAGGCGCACGGCACGGCCGTCGGCCTGCCGAGCGATGCCGACATGGGCAACAGCGAGGTCGGACATAACGCCATGGGAGCCGGGAAGATCATCGAGCAAGGGTACAAAATTTCGAAACATTCTTTAACAATCCTCTGGTCTTTTAAGGGATGGCGTTGTTGCACCTCCTGCAGATTCATGATAACCAGATCGCCACAACTTTGCTGTTGAGACCCTAAACCCTAACCAAATTCTTGAAGAAGATTCTAACGCCTGCAATATTTCTGAAGCGTCAAAGTTTTGGTAGTAATTGTGACAAGAGTTGCTTGCTGATCAATTGGCGCTTTTGTGAGTTTGAGTAAAGCAATTTCTACTTGTTTATTCGCACTAAATTAGTTTCTAAAACACATGACATGATTTATTTATTTTTTCCTTGTTCTTTTATGTAGCATTTTGTTTCGATAATTGTATACCTTTTCCTTTATAAACTTCAGGAGGTTTACAACTTTTGATGCTGGTAACAAATTGCGTTACTTTTTGATGATCTATTCCAGTACAGCAAATGATATTAGGCTTGAAGCAAAAAAACGCGAACTGCAGACGTGACTTGAAGGCAAATCTCATGACTAAACCCTAATTTCTGATATAAAATAGAGCCTTGTGGATTAGTACTGGCTCCAATTATTTCCAAAAAAATCGTTAGGAGGAAATTCGGTGTGACTTTTTTGGTTGTGATGGCTTGCAGTGCAAGTCTTGTGGACAACGCCATAGAAGCGGGATCCATGTTCACAGGAGAGGGCTGGAAATACGCCAAGGAATCGTGGACGAACGGAGGAACCTTGCATTTCATTGGACTTCTGAGCGACGGAGGTGTGCATTCTCGAACGGATCAGCTGTTTGCGTTGATGTATGGTGCCTCGGATCATGGCTGCAAGCGCATTCGAGTCCATGTGCTTACTGATGGGCGAGACGTTCCCGACGGCTCCAGCATCAAGTACGTCGGACAACTCGAGAAGGAGTGTGAAAATCTGCGCAACCATGGCTGTGATGCTCGCATCGCTTCTGGCGGTGGGCGAATGTACGTCACCATGGATCGTTACGAGGTATTGTACTCTCTAGCAGATGTCAAATCTCAACCTTGCTCTTGCCTCTTTTAAAATTAATTCCCTAATCGCCCTGATTCCTTATTTTTGGAAACTAATAGCAGCCATCGTACTGGCTTTCAAATTATAGTTTTTTGTTGTTTGTAGTCATAGAATTATAGTCTCTTGGTACACATAACATTCCTAAGCACCTCTGTATACCCTAAACACACCTTGGCACTTGCAAAGCCACATTTTCTCAATTGTTCCTGGTTGTTTTTAGCTTTACGTGGCTAAGTCTCTTCTGTGGTTGAAATAATATTTTAATGCAATGATGATAGTTCTTTACAGAGGACAAGTGTATGCTATCCTGATTATTCTAGAATGTTGTGGTTTTTGTTATTTTGTTTTAAAATTCTATAATGAGACATGGAAGCAGCTGCTTTTTGACTGCAGGTGAGGGTTAAGGTTTCATGGAGTTTGTACTGAGGAAATTGGTTATACAGTGGCTTGACCGCCGGGCTTGTTGCATTGCAGGCTGACTGGAATATAGTGGAGCGAGGGTGGCGCGCTCATGTGCTGGGCGATGCCCCCAACAAATTCGAGAGCGCTTTGGATGCGCTCACCAAGTTGAAGGAAGGGAATCCGAAAGTGAACGACCAGTTCTACCCTCCGTTTGTTGTTGTCAACAAGGACGGCACCCCAGTGGGGACCATCGAAGACGGTGACGCTGTTGTGAACTTCAACTTCCGGGCTGACCGAGTGATCCAGATCAGCAAGGCGTTTGAGTACGAAAACTTTGAACATTTTGACAGGGTCAGGTTTCCCAAAGTGAAGTACCTGGGCATGATGCAGTATGATGGCGACTTGAAGCTCCCGTCTAACTACCTGATTGCCCCGCCCTTGATTGAAAATACTTCGGGAACATATTTGTGCGCCAATGGCATCCGCACATTCGCTTGCAGGTATACTTTTTCGATATCCCAGTTAGCAGTTTCTCCTTGTAATGCATCTTTGATTACCCCAACTGAATAGAAAATGCACTTCGAATGCTAATATCCAGTCATAGCAACCTCCAAAGACGTGATTTCTTCTCTCTGTTGGTGTATTCCGTTTATGCTTATTTCAGCTCCTTTAGACATGGAAGTGGTCACTTTTGGCGATGTTTTCTTTTTGTTTTGGCTATCTTTTGAAATATCGTGGTTGGATATTTTGACAGTGAAACTCAAAAATTTGGGCACGTCACCTTTTTCTGGAACGGTAACCGGTCTGGGAAAGTCGACGATGTTCTGGAGACGTACCATGAGATTCCGAGTGACAACATTCAGTTCAATGAAGCCCCGTACATGAAGGCAGCTGAAATTGCGAAAGCTGCTCGGGAAGCTCTCGTGTCAGGGAAGTATGATTACGTTCGAGTCAATTTTGCTAATGGAGACATGGTTGGGCATACTGGAGATTTGGAGGCCACCAAAAGGGCTTGTGAAGCTGTTGATCAAGGAGTCAAGGTGCGGCGGGGATTTGTTTATTGGAAAACTTTGTGAAATGCTCATCATTCGTTGTTATGCAAAATTTCTGGAACCTTTTTTTTTGTCACGGAGTTTTGCATTTTTCTCCTTTTTTTTCTGAAGGTGTGGCTGGTCGATGTTACAGGTGCTGATTGATGCTGTGAATCAAATGGGAGGTATCTATCTCATCACAGCAGATCATGGTAATTGTGATGATATGGCGCAACGCAAGAAAACTGGAGAACCTCTACGTGATGACGCTGGCAAAGTGGCTCCCCTCACTTCTCATACTCTGGCACCGGTATGAGTTGAATTTTATTTACTACTGTTCCCTTTGAATTGCAAAGTTTGTACGGAGCAAGACACTATAAACCAACAAACATTTGGCCACAAAATGTCAAATAGTGGTCAACCCTGGGTGCTATTGACCTTTTTTTGACAAACGGTAATTCCAATCCATTTTTGTAGCTTTTTTCCTAAGATCTCCTTGCTTATAGTTACAAAGAGTTTTTACAAAGAGTTTTACTACTTACCGAGGGGTGTTATGAATAGCTCATATGGTTGTTAGGTCTTTGTTGTTTTATGTTGTAATATCCTTCAATAAGTTGAAACTCTTTGTAACTATAAGCAAGGAGATCTTAGGAAAAAAGCTACAAAAATGGATTGGAATTATTGTCTGTCAAAAGAATGTTAATAGCACCCAAAGCTGACCATTATTTGACTTTTTGTGGCCAAATGTTTGTTGGTTTATGGTGTTTTGCACTATAGCCATCTTCTTCCTCTTTGCATGTATGTTGAGATTTGTGCATGCAATTGTTATGTACAGAAATATCTGTGATCTGACCTCATCTGCTTGAACAACAGGTTCCTGTCGCAATCGGTGGACCAGGTTTGCCAGAGAGCGTGAAATTTAGTGATGATTTTCCCAAAGCAGGGCTTGCGAACATTACAGCCACTTACATCAACCTTATGGGCTTCAAAGCTCCTGAAGCTTATGTGCCGTCTCTTCTGGCTTTTGACTAGAAGACGAAGGAATCTTAGTTAGATAGGAAATTGGAGGTGGACATGGTGTTGTAGAATAACAGATCACGTCACTCAAGCAACTCTTATTGCCATGCATTATCTGTGGAAAACGCAAAAATAATGTACTTTCAAGCACAGTGCCAGTCGGAAGGTTAGATACTGGAACGGTACAATCTTCGTGCTGGAGCTTGAAGGAGTGGAAATTGCAAAGAACGTATGAAGAAATAATTAATAATGGTCTGACGAAAGTTGACAACTCCCTTTCATGGGTTTTGTAGAACAATCGCTACTTTGTAAGGAAGAGTACGTTGGCCCTACGTCCATCCTCCTAAAAGGGTTTGTTGGGTAGTTCTAACCCTTTTAATCCTAATTTGGCGAAAGTGTGGCAATGTGTTATCTCTACCCACAACAATTTGAATTTTCTCCATTGATTACTTCAAAACCGCCACTTTCTACTAACATTTCATCCTCAACATGTCATTGTGTAGTGTGTGCTTGTATTGTTTTCAACTATGAACTATTTTTAAACGTAATTTGAGTGCAACTGGAATACCTAGTAGGTCTTGCAATTGGAAGTGTAACAAAACTGGCTATTCCTAAAGCTAAGAGAAATAGAATTGGTTGCTCTTAGGGCATGACTCAAGATTGTTATTTAGGGTTTACCAAAGTCATCAAACAGTAAATGGTAAGTTTTGTTTTGTTTTATGAAAATCAATTGTGTTTAACATCCTACGCTTCCTCAAAAATTTACACTCCTTACATGAATTTTTATGGTTGAGGATCCCCTATCTTGCATTGTGTATTTAAATTCAAATATGATATCTTTTGAAAATACTCATTCAAAATGACTATTCTCTTCTGTAAATAGTCTATTCGCAAGCAAACATTGATATTGTACCAAGGAAATAGCTTGCTAATATCATAATCTTACATGATGCAAACATTGAAGCGTAGGGCCGATGCTAGGATTCCAATCTTCCTTGGAGCCCAAGAAGGTTGCTATCCTTGCCTCTCATTGGTTAAATTTTGTAAATCCTTCTGATGGTCCTCGAGAGCCAAGGTCAATATCTTGAAAAAAAAATAATTGTCAAAACAAGATCTCACGTACTCCCAGTTCCAAATATTGGCTCCATCAAGAACGAAAATTCAATTTGTTGCCTTGAAGCCATTGTTCCATGTTGTTGCAGTATAATGATTCTAACTTTAAAAGAATGTATATATTTTTAGTTAATAAACACTCAAAGATAGAGCTGAAATCTCAACAAGTTTGCTAAATTATTCTATTTCACTCTTGTCTCTTTTACAATATTCAAGACTAATAGTAGTAGCCTCAACTTTGTGACCTCAAGGCTTTTAATAGCAAGAGAAAATGGCCCTTGTTATACTCTTGTTTGAGGGTTTCAAAGTTAAAAATTATAAGTTTCTAAAGACATGCATACCATGTTTTATTAGATACATACATGTCAAATTTCAAAAGTTGATGAGAGCTTTAGCATAAGATTCTCCAAAGATGTTCAAATTGCTTAAGCTGTCCAAATTCTTTTGGGTAGCATAACTTTTGAAATGGGTATCTGATTGAGGAAAAAATTGCATTTCCACTTAGGAGATACATGTTTACACCTTGTGTAACAATTTTGAGAACATCCAATAAACTTTAACTTTGTCTAACCCTACCCAAATTTTGAAGTATCTATTGAACAGAGATTTGGTTCTTTAGGGGTTTAGGGCATAGCAACAACATCAACACACCCAAAAAACAAACTAGCTACATCCAAGCTGTAAACCATGTGGAACCTTATACTATATCTAGAGAGTTGCATATGGAGGCCATGTGTCCAAGTTGTGAGTCATGAAGTAACATTTCAAGGTAAGGCTACTTAATTGTTAAGACAACCTAAATGCACTATTTAGTGTAGTTCAAACTGCTATAGTTTTGATGAATGGATGACCTCAATTTTTACAAGAAAAGTTATCCAAACTGACATGTCCCAATTGAATAAATATGTCCAAATTTACAAAAAAATGTCCAAATGGACACTGATCCCTTGTAGTCATGTCAACCGGCTCTTTTTGTGGGTGTTTTTGTTTGGGTTTGTCTTTGCCTTTTTATTTCTTTTTGGATGTAGCTGGTGCCGCTGCCTTGTCCGCAGCATCAACTTTGTTGAGAGCTGCCAACTGCTGAGCCTTATGTTCGTCGATGCGTTTCTTCATCTCCGCGATCTTGATGACTTGCGGAACAAAAGGAGCAGCCACCATGGGAGGCTTGGCCACCATTTGTTCAAACCGACACAACGCTTCCGAGTACTCCGTGAACGAATCGCGCTTCCGATTGTATGTCTTTGGCCTTGCAATGTTCTGCACAATCATACACTCTCTGCCTCATTAGTAAGATGCTCCAACTGTAAGAGTATCTTTCATACTTGGTGTTAATAGTGGTAGTAGCTAAGGATAATTAGAGGCATTTAGACACATCTTTAGAATGCATTCATATTGCTAATATCTCTTCTAATTTCAAGTGTGAACATATCCTAAGTTATATTTTGATTTAGAAACTCCTTTTTCTTGCTCAACTTATTTAAGTTTGCTTGTGAATATTTTTACAAGCAAACTTCCATGCAAATCCCAAAATCAATTAACCCAAAAATAACAAACAATTTTTTTGTTACAAGCTTGTTTATTAGAGCATCTTTAGCATTGCACTTCAAACTTTGACACTTCAAGATATTACATCTATTTTTGAAGTGTTCTCAAAATATATTGTTTTCAAACCTTGCACTTCATAAGTGGTCCTTGCATTTCAAATGTGCCCCATAACTAGTCATTTGACCATTCATTAAGGGGAGTAAAAGGTAAAGCTCACTAAATTTAAGATGAGTAGTGTTTTGAAGGGTCATTGTTTTGACACACTAGAATGAAGTGCATGAGAGATTTTTGAGGGGCCTATAGCACTTATCATCCATGCTTGAAGTGCATGTGTTAGACCTTCGTAGGGCAAGATTGTAGCTGATCTCAATATTGAATTGTAGAATTTCAAATTTTTATGGAAATTGACCCTAAATAAAAAAAACCGGGTCTCACCACATTTTGGCCTCTATTGGTCATGAATAATGTGTCACTGAAATTACACAGTTGGTCAATCCAACCCTTGCCACAGACACAACCCACACCCACACACCTCCCCTCCAGCGCGCAAAGCTATGGAGTTTTACACGTTGGGTTTTGTATATGGGGTTTAACATATGGGGCTTCTACCGACAGGTTGTACTTTTTCTACTACTAGGTATTGCAATGTGTTGTTTTGTATTCCTATGGGGGAATGTTATACCATAAGCAAGGATCCATGAGCCGTGAGCTTGGGTTTTTCAATTAGAATACTAAGTTTCACTTATAATTGTGTACATAGGGCTTTATAACTATGCATTTAAAACTTTCATTTCTTGAAAAACTTGCCGTTTTTTTAGTTTTTCCATTAATTTTGAGCTCAGAATTGGTTCTCGGCCTCCCGCTCACAGAAATCAAAATCTTGGTTCACCATTTTACGCTTACAAAACAACATTGTCCTATTTCTCACAAACCGAAATAGCAGGTGTACTTGGACGTTACTTACCAGCAGGGGATTTTCCGGAAAATCATCTTTGAACTGACTTCGTGGTTGTCTTCGAGGTATGTTATACCCTGCATTGATTCGCCTCCACAGGTTCTACCAAAAATGCAAGCATCAATCAACTTGCAACACTCAGCAAAACAAAAATCACCGAATTTTCCATGCATTCCATATTAGACAAAAGTACTTAAAAATGAAATAAAGGTAACTTGTGTTTTTTTCTAGTTGAAGTTGGTTTTGTAGTTTGTGACAAAAACGAGGTTTTAAAATGTTCATACCATAGAAAGCATTTTCATGATTGCAACGTCTTGCTCTTTCTTGTCCTTGATTGCAAGAATCCTTGCATCGATTGTCATGGTGAAGGACTTTTTTTGGGAGCTTCTCAACTAAACTAGATTTGTAGTGCTTGTGGGATTGCTACTAAGAAATACTAGTAGCAAAGAAGCAAAGAATTTTAGTCTCTTAGACAAGACGGAATTGAATGGAGCAGGTTTTTTGTAAAAGTCCCACGTCAGCAACTTGAGGTGGTAAGAATTTACATTCAACGTAAACAATGAGTAATAATAAGGTAGTGGTGTTTTCACGTGAAATGACTGTTCAAGAATCAAGAGTTGAAGTCCTTTCACCTCCTTTTGAAGAGACGCATATTCTTTCAAGTTTCTCTGCAAAACCATGCATCCAGTCATTCATGGACTAGTATAGGTACCCGTCAATCTCGTGGGAAAAATTAATTTTAGGCCCAATTACGCAAAACATTTTTCACGCAATAAATTATATTTTGTCTTTCATCCAGGCAATAAATATTACAAGGGAACACTGTCAATTTGGTCATTTTTTGTCAATAAGGACATGTCAATTAGAACATTTTTTTGTCAATTAGGACACTTTTTTGTCAATTTGGACACATTTAGTCAATTAGGACGTGTTAGTTTGGACACCATTTCCTTGTAGTGAAAACATTATTGTTTCTACCCACACAATAAAACATTTTTTCATTCTCACCCACATAATGAAATATTTTCATGTTTTACCCACACAATCT
>OY987248.1:13461463-13486584 GCA_963920765.1 Ulota crispa | reverse complement strand
ATCTGAATGCAATGGACCAAAAAACATATCACTAAATGTATATAGGTGATTTAGTTGAAGTAACTTGAATGGCACAACAAGGTTTAAATGAATTTTATTTGTCACAACATTGAATTTGATGCATACATTTTTCTAATAATCTTATATCATGTCATTCTAAGCTTAACCCCTAAGCGTCCAAATCGACCATGTTCTGGTTGCTGTCCATTTTTGTCGGGTTGCCTGAGACAAATTTTTTTTTTTTTCAAAAATACATATTTTCTTTTGGTATAGAAAATCAAGTCTATTTTCTAACTTAACTTCGAATCATGTCAATCCAAGTTAAACTCCACCAAGCTTGACCAAGGAGATTTTTTCAAAGACAAACACTTCAATATTTGCTAGTGTTGTAAAGTTTACTATTTCAAGAAACTAATGATGTTCTCTCCTTTCAAAAGATTGCATTTTTGAAGTTTTGGATAGAATGTCTAATTTTAACCAATCATACCAAAATTTGAAATCTATGAGTAAAATTTGTAATTTTGGTGAATATCAAATGACAAATGCTTCTAAATTCATTACATTAAAATCCAAATTTTTTTTTGAGTGTTTGACCGTATGGATAATTACTAGACATTATGATTCTTATTTTCTCTTTTGAAGCAAACTTCACCAAAGTTACAAAAGTACCATTTTATAACACATCTATGTTTTACCGTTACCCCCTTGGACCTTTAAGGGTTAATAACATGAGATTTGTTTCATTGTCCTACTTTTCTTTTTTAAGTTTATATAGATTTCGCCTTGATGGATACAACTATGTTGGTTTTTAGTTTTTATTTTTATTTCAATAATTTCCAAAAAAATTATTATATGGAAAAGCATGTTTGGGGCCAACATGCCAGGTGCATGTTAAACCCACCTCAGCAAGGTCCAGGAAGAACCGACCGTTATTGTAAGATTAGCCGACTAAGATTGAGATTTGGCCGGTTCAAATTCAAGTCGTTAGGTTGTAAAACCAAAGGCAATGAAAATAAGACAAAAACTAGCCAGTTAATAAAAAAACACAAAGGAAAACTATCTGCTCTTTTTCAAGATGGTTAGGAAATTAACCGAAAGAAAATACAAGAAATTGGATATTAGAGGATCTTCAAAGGATATGTCCGGATTTTAGTTAACAAAGTCAAGGATAGCTAATCATCAATGGTAGTATAAGTTCAATACTTCAAGGCCAGCCACTCTTGAGCCTGGAGTTGCAAAGGCTCTTGACCTATTCCTGCCTTTTATCCACTAGGTGATTCCATTTTAGCCTATTCATGATACCATTTGCAAATAAGTGCCACCAAGTAATCTCTCTATCTCTCTCTTCCAACAAGTAGGATTTCTTTAAATTGCAAATTTGAGCTTTGTACATTAGTAAAGCTAAGTTCTTGTCCTCAACTAATGAGAAGTTTCTAGGTTCAACTTTTGCTATAGACATTACATTGTTTATTGATTTTATATATGTATATGTCTTTGTTATTTTTAAAATATTTTTGAGGGTTTTGGTTGATATAAGTTAAATATAGATGGAAATTCAGTTGATTCATATTCCACATGAAAGAAAGATCAGCCAATCCGTATATAAGACAAAAGGAAATTTAGCCGCTTAAAATTCGGTACCAAAGGAAATTGGCCGCTTTCCCTAAGTGCAAAAAAGTAAAAACGGATCTCAAACAATGTTCAGCCCAACATACTCTTGAGTAACTGGCTTTTAGCTGAAAGTTTTGAAATATTTCCCGGACCCTGCACCTCAGTCCTCAGTCACCTAATCAAAGCTTATGACCTTTGCATTAAAAAATCAAAATCTCGTAAAGATTTTTTTGAGTAACTTTTTGAAAATGTACTTACTATAAATTACAATTTACAAATTTGTTATAGTAGCATTTTTTGTACAGTTTATAAAACAATTTAAAAATAGTTCACGTTTTTTTATCACCTTCTTATTCCCAGAGCCCCAAACAACCTTTATCTTTAAAAAAATTTTGGCAGCGTAGCAATTTTGAGTAGCTCATTACAAATGGATGTTCCTTTTTTTCTTTGAAAATTTTACATATGATGTGTCCAAGGAGTAGCTTTAAGGTCCAATAGTTATTATAACTTTTGACTACATGGTTTAAAAGTTATTGCATGATATGTAGTTTTCTTTATTCATTGGGTAGCTCAGGTAACTCAGAAACTTTCTTCAAAAATTACATCTAATAAAAAACTGAAATTGGTTTTTTTAGATTTACATATACATTGGAAGCTTTAATTCATTAAATTTTGATCAGTGAGATGAAAATATGAGGAATTTTAGTTTGGAGGTAGGTGC
Organism: Ulota crispa; assembly: GCA_963920765.1. Taxonomy (NCBI): domain Eukaryota; kingdom Viridiplantae; phylum Streptophyta; class Bryopsida; order Orthotrichales; family Orthotrichaceae; genus Ulota; species Ulota crispa. The sequence goes on along the minus strand of OY987248.1, from coordinate 13,484,252 downwards.
ATGGTTTCTCAAAAGTCAAAACCATACCTACCCGCAAACTAAAAATCTTCATAACATTCATCTCATTAATCAAAATTGAATTATTTAAAGCTCCCAATGTATATATAAATCTAAAAAAGCAGTTTCTTTTTTTAGATGTTATTTTTAAAGAAGTTTTCTTAGCTACTCGGGATGCCCAATGAACAAAGATAATTACATATCATACAACAACTTTTGAACCATGTAGTCAGAAGTTATGATAACTATTGAGCCTTAAAGCTACTCCTTGAACGCATCATGTGTAAAAGTTTCATAGAAAAAAAATGAAAAATCCATTTATAGTGAGCTGCCCAAAATTGCTATGTTACCAAAAAAAAGGTGGACTTTAGGGGTTAAACCATGTTCTTTTGATACTTTAAAAATCAATGAGCCCAAGATAGCAACTTTTGATAGGTTTTGTTTTTTAATGTCTTTTATAGGGTATTGGTATAAAACTATTGCATTTGAAAAACAGTGACTATTTGAGGTGGTTAAATGTAATTTATAAAGTTCCAAAATAAATGAAGATCAACTTGTATTTTTTACATGTTAATCCATCTATATAACAAAATTTAGTTTACCCATCTGGCAATTCAATACTGCGCGGGTAAATAAACATGTGTGGGTAAAAATTGGCGTGGGTAAAAAACTTGTATATGTAAAAACTTGCATGAGAAAAAAAATGTATGGGTAAAAATAATGTAAGTGTTAAAAAATACGTGGGTAAATAATAAAAACTACAACAAAATTACATGGGTAAAAAACAAAAATAAATTAAAAAATTGCGTGAATAATTACTATATGGATAAAAATTGTGATGGTAAAAAACAAATAATAATTTTGTGTGTAAGAAAAAAATGGCGTTCCTTTTAATGCCGGTAAAAAACCCTATGGGTATAAAACAAAAAATGCTTTATTGCAAGGGAATGTTTTGTAAACCAAGACAAATGTTTTACTGCATGGGTGAAATTTGAAATTGGAGTGCACTGATAAAAATTAAGAATTATTTTCTTGTGGGAGAATATTTTGCATAATTGAGCCTAAAATTGTTTTGCATTCCATTGGACCAACAGGTGCCTATACTAGTTTAAATATTAAAAAATTAAAATTTTTGTGGGTTACTTTCAAGTTGTATAATATGGGTTTTATGTGGCTTTAATTTGAAAGAATATACAACATTCTTAACCCCTAAAGTCCCAAAGTCTCCTTGGGGGACTTTCGAGATTTTGGGTAGGCTCTTGTGACCTCAATTTTTTACATTATTTTTTGAAACATTTTATGAGTGTGTAGGAATGTATAAGGTTTGAGGGATGCAAAAAATCATGTGATTGTGTCACACGGTTCACAAGTTATGGGCTTTTTTGGGCCAAAAGCAGTTCAAGGGATAGCTTGGGCAAGGGAGAAAATATTGACTTTGAAAGGGAGGGAGTACATAACATTGTTAAGCAAGGAAAGAGCTCCCCTCCCCTTGTGGAGGTATATTCCTCCCCCAATACCTAGGGAGGGATTAAGTTATAAAATACTTGCTTTGATTGGCTCAGAGCAAGTATTTTATAACTTAATCTCTCCCTAGGTATTGGTGGAGGAATATACCTCCACAAGGGGAGGGAAGCTCTTTCCCTGCTTAACAATGTTATGTAAGGAGGAGTTGCCACATGTTGCTCTGGTGGTCCCCATTATTTCCCCTCTCATTTTCAATTAGGAGGTCAGATCGGGCTTTGGGAGCTTCTAAATTTTAGAGTTTTAGAGTTTTTTAACTTTTTTTTTCCAACATTTGAAGTACATGTTAGTCTTTAAACACACCGTTTGGATTTTCCATATCTAAAAACATGTGGTGGGAAACTTCACTAAAAAATGTCGTAGTGTATTTGCAAAACTTGTCATATAGTGGCATTGCAATATTTTTTAGGATGTGTTTGTATCTTTGATTGCCTTGAAAATTGGTGTACAAAAGGTCTAACCTGATTACCTATAAGATAAAATTACAACTTCAAGGTCCATAGTGCAAAAAAAATCAGCAAATGGTGGTAAGAGCCATCTGAAATTTTTGGGCACAATGGAAAAAAAAAAAAACATTTCCCTTCAAATGCTCATAACTTTCAATCCGTATGGTAAAAGGTCATAAAATTTTTACCACTTCTTCTTCTACAAGTGCATTACAAGATCCTATGATTAAATTTTCAAGAACAACATTTTGTTGAAAGTTTTGATGAACACAACAATAAGGACAGTTTTGAGTGGTTTTCGGCAGAAAATGGCCTTGGTAGTTTAGGGGTTAAAGAAGTTGGCAATTAAATACAAGCATCTAAACACCTCTGTTAAAGGATTTTAACATGTGTACATGGGGTGATGAATTAAAGTAGATTTCCAATATTACTTCTTAAAACTTCCAAAGGTGGTATAAGTTAAACAATTTATTTTTCTACACCAATAAAACTTGAAGATCCAAGAGTGTAGATCTCTAAATAGTTACAAAACATATTGCAACTTGAAATAACAATTTGCATTTGAAAAAGTTCCAATTTTGCAATCAATGTGTTAATGAATATTATTTTAGAAGTTGTTATCGCACGATTTTTTCAAAGTCTTTGCAAAAACCAGCTCATTCATTAAAGGAGAAAATAAACCATACCTAACCAAAATTGTTTTTAATGAGATATTTGTTAATTTGGGAAAAACAAAGGTACCATTTTGTACTCTACCTCAATCCAAAATAGTCACCTCAAACCATATTCAAAAGTATCAGGTTCAGTTTGAGCCACTAAGAATTTTTCCCTCACAAATTCCTCCTCTCAGGTGAGGACAAGTGTACAAAAGGGGCTTGGTTTGGGGTTTTCAAAAGTCCCAAAATGGACATTTTGACCCAAACTAATGAATATCTTGTTTTTTGTTCTATACTACGCCATTGAATAGAAGAACTTTTTCTAATTCAAGATAAATTGAGGAGTATGATGCGCAAGTATTGCTATTCACAAATCACAACCACTAAGGTAGTATGCTCATAAATCGCGCAAGCTTTAAAACCGCTCACTTCACCAAATGTACGCGCCTAGTACATGTTGTTTTCATAGCCTTTCTATAATGTACAAGTGATGTACATTTGAAGAGGTGGGCAGTTTTAGACACCTATGGCCTTTCCACTTCAAATTTTTATAACTAATTCCACAGTCCACATAGCTCCAAAAATTATGAAACAACTTAGGTTAGATGCCAATTCTTCTTGTCTTTCAAAAAAATTTACTGAAAAATATTTCAAGAAGTTTCACCTCCCCAAAATTCAGTTTCAGCCCTTAGATGGACGGTTTATGAGCACACTAGCTTATCAGTCATTCTGTAGAATTGTAAGGTACTGCCATCTATCAGTAACATACAAGACAAAGTTCAGAAATTTTGTCATAGATTTTTAAGATAAAAAACTGAATGATTAAATTAAAAAGAAAATCCTCACAAGCATTGAATTTCATAAAAGAAAATTAAGCAATAGACTTAGATATCTAAAACCAATATTGTAAACAAACACAAAGTAAAAATCGAACTTGTTCTAATTAACGCGCTCAAGATTGTAGTCCTAAGAGCAGTTTCATTGACTTTGGGCACACCAAGTGCTAGCTCAAATTATGTCCTCTATTTGAATGAAATCTCAAAGAATGATCGGTTAAAGGTTGAAATTTGGGACTTATAGTATTCCAAGTTTCGAAGTATTGGTTTGTTTAGACATGCATTATTTATAGAAAATTTTGGTGTCTATAAACTGAAACGTGCTTAATTTGTAGGTGCTGGCAATAACAAAGACCCAACTTTGAAATCAAATCCTCACTATTTTTGCATACAATTTGTAATCCTACTTTCTAGTATTTTCTTTTGCCCTTTGCAATGCAACAAAGTTTTGAAATGGTGTTGAGCAAGGATTAACAAAGTTGAGACATGGATTATAGTGTGAATAGTTTCTAAGAATATCCACAAATTTATGCAATTTGTTTGTTAGCAATACATTTTCACTAAATAAAAATTGTTTTTTAAATAATACACTCAAGGAATTGCATTGAGATTTAAATTTATAGCCAATAATTAAAATACAGATTACTTAAAAACACATGTTTTGTTAAACTTAATTTTTAATATGTAAAACTTCATGGGATTTAATTGCAAAAATTTACCATGATGGAATCTCTACATATGATGCTCATAGATTCTTAATTTCTTAAAATCTACACTCTACACCTAGGATGCTCGTATGATAATCCTTACAATTTCAATTGACCATTTATAGAAGGCGCCTTTTGTATAGTAAATTTAGATTTTTTCTTTAACCCCTAAAGTATTGAACACTCTTTTTTGGCAACGTAGCAATTTTGGGCAGCTCACTACCAATGGGATTTTCATTTTTTTTTTTGAAATTTTCACACATGAACGCAATATTCATTAAACTGGGAAACGGCAATTCCCAATTTGTATGTCTCCTTAATCTGAAACTCTCATCTTAATCTTGTTTGGCACACCTATGAGAAAACAAATGAAAACAAATGATACTTTACAGATGACAAATGTCTAGATCCAAATTAGTCACGAAGAAGTGGAAATAAAATGGGTGTGGCATGAAATGAAAATGTGGCCAGAAGTCCCAAAATATGCTAGAATTCCCAAATTAATGAATATCATGTTCATGATATCTCCTAGGAGTAGCTTTAAGCCCAACAAACTTCTTAACTTTTGACTTCATGGCTCAAAAAATTATTGCATGATATATAATTTTCTTTGCTCAATGGGCAGCCAAAACACTTCTTTAAAGATTACATTTTTTGAATTTTATGTTTTGAAATTGGTTCTTTAGATTTATACATACTTGGGAAAATTAAGAAATTGTGTAGTGTATAAATATAAATCCCATTTTGTTTTATAGTGCAAGTGACTTCGATTACATGTTAATAGACAATTTGACCATTCCCAAAATTTTGAACTCCTACACTAGTAATCATGGATGTTTGTGAGATAGGCAAAATCTACATTACACCTACTAAAAAAAAAAGTATATTAGAGTTAATCAATCCAATGTTCTCTCTATTGACCATAGCCATCATTTTTTACTTATTTACTTGATCATTTTATAACCTTACCTATTAGTTCAATAATCACAAAAATTTCTACTTTGTAACATTGTCATTATACTCTATTGCTTCTTTCCCCTTATAATATCAATTTGTAAATAATACAAGTCTTAGATTCATTTTTTTTTTGTAGATATTGCCAATTGCCTATTTTATAGGTCATAGAAATTTCCACATTTCAGTTATCATAAGCCACAATTTATAGCTTCTGACATCTAGCCATAGCACTCTTATGTAAACATAAGATAATCATCACTCTCACACAGCTTCTATTCTAATCATGACCATGATCTTTTTATTATTCATTTATATCTTCACATTTTAAATTAACTTCCATTGTAATGTTTTTCATTTTTTGATTGATTTCATACTCAAACCATAGCTTTGATGTGAATTTATTCACTTTGCTAACTTCTCTACACTTAAATTGTACTCCAAATACCTCTTAAGTAAATGGGCAAAAAAAGTAGTTTTGGAACTTTTAGAGAAGATTCACTAAATGCACTAAAATAAAATAAAATAATTTTGTGAAACATAGAGATTGATAATTTGTTCAAAAGGAAAATAATGTTCATGTTTTACTAAAGTTAAACTGAACCTTCTACATAGATAACAAATTGGAAAAGAAAAGAATTTGATTATTGCAAAAAGAAAAAAATGCCCACTTTCCTTGACAACAAAATTTTCAACCTTCATTTTACATGGGATAGACCATTTTAGCAATTCTTGCAGGAGGAGTCCACTTTACAACAACCTGGTAGGTGTCATTACCTTACATGTTTACACAAAATATTCTCATCAAGTTGCCTTATTTCTAATGAAATTGTTTGGGTACAAAATGAACCACTTTCACCAAAATGTAGGCCCAAATCCAACAATCTCAATCAATTCCATATGTCTTAATCAACACAATGTGTCTTGATCAACACAATTTTGTTGAAAATGTTCAAATCAAGGATGAATTGTGGAGGTTTGCTACAAGATGATATAAAATCAAGGTCATGAATTAGGTTGGTTTTGGTAATCAACATATAAGACTTAGCTTTTTAAATTCAATTGTGTTTTGCTAAAAGAAATTATGTGAAAGTTACCAACCTTGTAGTAGTAATAGTATATATGTAGTACAATATGGTTGTCAAGAAAATATAATGGGGCCTTTAACTCATCAAGCATGGTCTTTTTTGTTTTATTTGTTATTATCATCAGTTGAACTAAATGCATAGTAGAATGCATGCATGTAAGGAAAACATGAACAAAATGACATCTACTTTTGCACAATAATCAATAAAAAATGTCAATAAACCTGCTATTTCTAAAGAGACTTGACAATTTCATCCATTTAGTTTTAAGTCCAATTTTTTAGTGCTAGCAAATCCTAAACAATTTCTAACCCATCCACATATTATTAGCTCTTAGGTGGAAGGTGCAGTCACAATCATGTCAAGAATGAGCCATAATCATGTCAAGCATGAGTAAACAACAATCCATCTCCATCAAAATGCAACATTATCAGTCTCCATCAAAATGCACTAGTATTGGTATCCGTCTCCATTAAAATGCACCAGTATCTGTATCAATTTCCATCAAAAGCACAGTATTAGTCTCCATCAAAATGCACAATATTAGTCTCCATCAAAATGCAATAACAGTAACAATCTCCATCAAACTGCACCAGTATTTGTATCAGTCTCCATCAAAATGCCCAATATTGGTCTCCATCAAAATGCAGCAGTATCCATCTCCATCAACAAAGAGCAGTATTCCATCTTCATCAAAATGGAGCAGTATTCCATCTCCATCAAAATGCAACAGTATTCCGTCTCTATCAAAATGCAGCAATTTTCAATCTCCATCAAAATGTAACAATTTTTAATCTCCATCAAAATGTAACAATTCACCGTCTCTATCAAAATGCAACAGTTTTCCGTCTCCATCAAAATGCAAGACTTGTGCCATCAATCTCAAAGTTGTACTACTGGATATTGAGATGTATAATACCAATTGATAAAAATACATACTGCTTGTCTTGCAAATCAAAGAACTCACACAATATAGTTATATAGAGTATGATTATTTTATATTTTTGTTTTACATCATAGTTTTGTAATTCTTATGTAATCCTAGTCAAGCATACCAAACTTTAGTTTTAGAAAACTTAAACCTCATTTTTTGATAATTTTTTTGTATCAAACAAATGATAATTAGTTGAAAAACATTGATGATAAATTTTTGAGATTGGATTGCATGGGTATGTAGGAAACATCCTTATGCATATCCTCCACCCTAAAACAAACCCCCTTAAGTAACCAAAAAAAACCTGTGGTTTGTCCAAATTTTGTAAAATATAGTTTTTAAAATTTTAACTACCTTTACACCAAATAAGCATTACATCATGTTGAGATGTACAAAGTTAGTCACCCTATATGAGTCAATTAGAAAAAGTTGATTACCATAAACAAATTTTTATTTTACATTTGGGCAAACCACAAGTCACATTGAATTCTTTGTAGATTATTTTTTGTACTTAGGGGGGTTTGTTTTAGGGTGGAAGATGTGCATAAAATTGTTTCCTACATACCCATGCAATCAAATGTCAAGCATTTATCACCAATGTTTTTCAACTAATTATAATGAGTTCAATACAATTTTTTTTTTTTTTATCAAAAATGGGATTTAGGTTTTTTGAAACTAATATTTGATATGCTTGGTTGGGATTGCATAAGCTTACAAAATTATGATGTAAGATAAAATATCGGTTATAATTTATGTTATGCAAATTCTTGGACTTACAAACAAGAGTACTCTACAAAGAATAAAGAGCAACAAATTGTGGGTTGAGAGGAAAGCAATCCTACTTATTACACATGAGGCCAAACCAATCAGTGTGGAGATCCAAAAAGACAATAAAAAGTTGGCCAAATGAATTGTTGAAAACCAATTGGGACCTGAAAAATCCCTTAGAAATTTGAATCAATGAGATAAAAATTAGCTAATTTTTTAGGAAAACTTTAACTGTAATGTGATTACATAGGCAATATTTAATGCACGCACAAAAAAATTAGTTGAAAATGAGAAATGTAGTATTTTTATCATGGAAGCTCAAAATCTGCCCATTTGACATTGGGTCGAACCATACAATATCTTTCCAAGTTGCTTGTCCATACAAAAATTCAATTTGCATATTATGTTTATTTTACATTTTATGAGCATTGTCTTCAAACACCATTGTTCGTATGTATGAGTACACAATGTATAGCTATGAAATGTGATATTCTTTGGAACCACGCTTTTCACCATCAACTTCATAAGACGTAAATATATGTAAATTGCCAAAGACCATTGATCACTACTAGAAAAAAGAACCCAAATCAACACTATTTTGTTGATTTGGGTGTCTTGATTTGGACATTTTGAACAAAGTTGAGTTGATTAATTAGGATTATTTGGATTGGTTAGGATTGCTAAATGTGGGCATGTTTTCTACTACAGTAGTGGTTGAAGCAACTCCATAATTCTCTTCACTCACTCTCATTTTATTGTCACATGAAAACATGACAATCAAAAAAAAGAATTGTGGTATAGAGTCATAACCCTCTTTTTCCATTTACATTTTTGCTAGTGTCACAAGTCTCTAAGATTGCATGGTCTTGATCTAGTTTGCCAAAAAGATTAATGTCCCATAATTGGCTTACTACTCTTGAATGTTTGATATAATTGCTACATTTAATGAATCCAATATCAATTTCAACTTGTGAACTGAAATCATGAGATGATTTTTTTTATTCAACGTCTACTTAGGAGCAAAGCTAATTCAAATAAGCTTTTAAACTACAATATCCTCAAATTAAAAGCATGTTAGAAAGTACCCAAAAATGTCATCAATAAAAGGAAATACCTACAAATCAAATCTTATAAATGTGTATTCATTTATTAAACTATTTGGTGTGTTAACAGTTTTTACACGGTTTGATTTTTGTCTAATTTAACCCCTAAAGGACTATTGTCCCCTCATGGGACAAACGGGACCTTTGGACATGTACCTATGTTTAAACCAATTTTTATAAAAAAATTGAAATTTTGGAGGGTGGTGGGGAATTCAAAGATGTACGTGTACATCTAAATTTTTCATCATTCCAACATTTATTGAAAAAGTTATGCATTAATTTCTGAAAAGCAGAGGAGGGCAAGCAAGGCAGGCAGCCCTAAAAACTTCTTTAGAATTTTCAGTTTTTTAAGATAAAAATCTGAAGTTGGTTCTTTAGACTTACATATATGTGCGAATACATGTGAGAATATATGTGAGAATATATGTAAGAATATATGTGAGAAGCTTTGAATTGTTCAATTTTGTTTGATGAGTGAGAAATTTTAGTTTGCAAATGGGTATGGGACTCACAAACCTCCTTTCTTTTGCCCCTTGTAAAATTTAGTGCTTTACTTCTTTTTTTCTTTTCTTTTTTTTTCCAAGTTGTAGTAGATTAAGATTTCTTGGTTTTCACCATTTGGATCAAAGTAATTCAGATTTTTGAATTTTATATAAATCCCAATTTTCCTAGTATACTTGCAAATTTCATGGCCTTGCAACATAGCAAGGTTTTACAAAGTATGATTAATCACACCTCCAATTCGTTTGAAAATTCTCCCACACTAACCTAACCTAGTCTTCTACATGGAAAAAGTAAACCTCAACTTTATATTGAGCAATTTTTTTGATCTAGGAAATGTCAAAGGGTTTTGAAATTCTTGGGCAGCACGGAAAAAAACTTTTTTTTGCACTTCAATTGTCAATATCTCACTTCTCTACATCTAAAATGAGCTGGTTTTATCCCACAAGTACCTCCCATAGCCTAAAGCATGATCCTATGGTTGAATTTATTAAAAAACAAACAAATATTCCGCCTTTCTATTCATTGCCCTAAAAGTGGCAATTTTCAAGGAGTTTTGCAAAATAAAGGGTTCAGTCTGTTAGGGATCAATCTATAACCATGGAGAAGGATACAATTAAATAAGGCCAAACTAGGGGGGCCAATCATTACTTTACCATAATTTATAATAAAAAATGAGCTTTATCACCTGGGCCTCATATCAACTTATGTGCAATAAACCAAGCTGTATATATATTCACAGAGTTGGGTTGGAATTAGATGGCATGTAGTTTTGTGGGGGCCAATTAGCCAAGGGCCCAAGGTGGAAATCTTAACCCTTTTCACTTTCTAAAGAATTTAAAAGTTTAGATACTTACCAAAGGGAGATTGAATTTGAGAATGTTGAAATCACAATTATATATTTAAAGACCTTGGTTTAGCCTAGAACCACTAAAAAGGGGTAATCAAACCCTATTCCAATATAAAGGGAAGATTATTACTTTCATTCTTGTTTGTAAGATGTGTTGAGATTTTTCCACCTTGATCTTGCAAAAAGACATGCCATCTAATTCTAGCCCGGGCTCTAGCCATATGGTTGAGTCTATCAACAACATCAATATATATGTATATTTAAAAAATTTAAAAACTAAATTCATAATTATTTGCAAAGGGTGGTGCATTGGTGCACACCATGTTCCAAGCCCCATTGAAACCTAATAATTGATTAAGAATTTGAGAGTTAAAACTTGACAATTCACACCAAGTATTAAATCTCACATCTTGGTTCTTCATAAAATACTTACATAGTATCATACTTTGAAAGTTTTGGCACCAAGGAAGAGGAATTGCACTCAAAAGTTTGGCTAGCATTTTGCTTGATTCATCTTTGAATGCAAGTTTCACCAATTCTTTTGTATAAGACATTTAGGTGATTTAGGACTTTCTTTGATGTTCCTTTTGTCCTTTAAAATCCAACAAAGCTAGGATTGGGCATTGAGGTGGAACTGACACAAGTAGAATGTGGGACATAGTATGAAAAACCCCTAACTTTGATTGAAGTGAAAAACATATATGATTTTGAAGTGGAATTTGATGAAATGGACTTGAAATGAGATGATTTCAAAGTATAAGCTTTTCAACACTTTATTTCTTTATTTAAGTTTACAAACTTATTTTGAGGACAATTTTTAAATTGAATATCCATTGAGTTTTTTTTGTACCTCCTTTGGTTTTCATAATTCTACTAAATTATACATTTTTGTATTGTTAAGTTGGATTTTTGCACAATAAAATCACCTAGTTGAGGTACTTACAATCATAACAATCATATGAACTTGTTGGTATACATTTGTGAGTAATGAAAATTTAAAATCATTCATTGAATTGGTATGGAAATTGGAAAGAATGGTGCCTTAGTTTAGGATTTGTAGAGGTTTTAGTGAAGGTCTTAGAAATCTATTTTGGGATTAGAGGCGGTTTAGATCATAATTGAAGTTGCATAGAAATCTCAAAATGTGATTGGTGGAGATCCCAAAATTAAGTTGAATAATCTCACTCTATATTGTGAAATTAAAGTATTAATGGCTTAACCCTTGAACTACCCATTGGCCATATCTGGCTGTATGTATAGCCGTATATACAGCCATATTTGAGCTGCTTTGAGGGCTTTCCAAAAAAATTATGCACCCACCATCATACAACCCTTCAATATGTATGGTTGTAACACTTAATTTCTAGCTAATTCAAACTTCTAAATATTGATTGCGATTGTACTTGGTACCATATCTCTAGAGCCCAAGGGCCCTTTAGGGGTTAAGACAATGCACCTAGAGCAATTGAAACAAGATAATTTTTATTTTCAATACCCAAACAAGTCTTTGATCTTTGAAGTACTAAACAAAGAGTACTAGGAAAATTCACTTGTTTGATAGGTTTTCTATGGAGTGTAGGCAATTGCTACATTAGTAGATTCCATCAAAAAAAAGTTCAAACACCATATTTGTTATAATGAGAGAATGAGGACCTCTCAAAATAAACATGAAAATGAAGGTTTTCAGCTCAAACCAAGCTAAACTGACATAATTTTTTTCAATTTCAAGTCAAATCTGAAAGGTTTTATGTTAATTCAGCTCAATTGATCTAAAACCTTTTGTCAAATTGCCCTAATTTTTTTAAATTTCAGGTTGTATTTCCTTTAAATTACTCTCATTTCACTGGAAAACTCTCATTATAATGAATATGGTGATTTCAATGAATATACAAGTATACAACCTTGCAAAACTCTGAATCTAAAAACAAATTGTTGTTTCAAAACAAAATTACATCCTAAAGCTTACACCTTACTAGAGTGCATGGAATCACAATGATATGCACATAACCAAAATAATTTCATTAATTTCATTATTATATCACTAGAATCAAAGTTCATTTGTCTATATTTTAACATATATAAAGATTAATTTTTGAACCATGCGAATTTTACAAAATCTTTCATATTTTTCATTAAAAGAACCAGCAAAGGTTTTAGAATCCAATACTCCAAATGTTAAAGCCTTTTTGAACCAAGGCTAAGATACGTTAGACAATCATAGTAAGATTGGGCAAAAAAAAAGGAAGTTTTGATTGCTTGTTGGTTAAAAGAGTTGGAGTGTTGAGTTTTTATTATTAGTGAGTATTTGTATTTTCCAAGTAGATGTTGTCTAATAGTATTATGTTTATTTCAAGCAACTACGTTGCTTGGTACAGAAATCATTAGCTTTACAACTAGATTTCTACAATTATATAAGCATAAGCTTTCTTCATGACAATGTTTTTTTCCAGATTTCATTCCATTCTTGTAGAGATATAAATGGTGATTAGTTGCACATGATACCTAGCCTAGCTAATTCCATATTTGTTGAAGGAACGTCTTTGTTTAAATAAATCACGTTAATAAAGATCAAATGGAGGGTAGATCATGCTTAAAATAAGAAAATCGAGGATAAAACTAAAATTTATCATGTTATAAACCACATGTTAAAATCTTTGTGCACACTTCTGGTTGATGAGGTTTGTAATTGCATTCATTCATTAGTTGACCATGACTGCATACTAATGTACATGCTATAATTCTTGCAAAGAAAATATTAAAAGCAATAGAATAAAGATCAATCAATGCATATGATTCATTGGCAATAATTTTGGATATCAATCTTAAATTTCATGTATAAACATATTATTCAATTGACAATGATTTGGCAAAAATTAGTAGCTATTGCCTCTTTGTCATCTAGTCATTGTTCTTTTATGTTGCATTCACACAACAAGACAATAGTTTAATAGTTGTTCACAACTCCTTTCAAATTTTCCTTCTTTTGTAATTTTCACATAGCTATTTATGATTAACCAATTTGATTAATTTCCAATTTACACCACATTATAATCCAACACATTTATGTCTTATTGTAATCAATTCAAAATTTAAAATACAAGTCTAATTTCCTTAAATGGTACAAAGACAACAAATTATCAAACAACTTCTATATGGATATGTTAGTATATGGATATGTTAGATTAGACTAGCTTTTTTTTAAACACATCTTAAATGTTTAACCCCTAAATACCCAAGACACTTTTTGAGCTTCTAGGAATTTGTTCTAAGTTGAATAGAAATCCAAAATTTTGATAAGCTATATTAGGTTTTTTAAAACTATAACCATACAAAATCAAACTACACATGTTAAAGATCACATTGGAAAAGAGAACATAACAATGTCATTTATGGATTGAAAGATTATAATGTTTGATCAAAATGGTGTTAAAACAATGAAAATGACTTCAAGTCTTTCAATCCTCTTTTCACATATCAAATCTAGAAAAATGGTAACACGGAAAATACGGGATTAAAGGACATAACATACATAACTCCAATCAATTTACGGCTTCTCAAAATCTCCTTTACAATTTTTTAAAATGAATTTCTAGTGTAAATTTTTCTCCAAACTCTAGTCTATTTGAGGCTTATTTCCAAGAGCTCTCAACACTAAAAAAGTCAAGATTGCAATGGACACCTTTGCACAAAATCTTGAATAGAAAAATCATAATTAATCATTTACAAAATCAAATTTTTGATGCTAACACTAAACTTAAGAAATAATAGTTCAAAAAAAATCTACTAAAAATAACAACTTAATTTGAATTTATAAAAGTTCAAAGTATTGTCAACACCATCATGTGGTGCCTTGGGCATTTAGGAATTAATGAACATAAAATTTGTAAAGTGACAAGTTTTTTCACATTTTTATTAAACAAATGATATCTTCTTTGGAATACATAGTTCAAATAAATTGATATTTTAATGCCCACTCTCCGAGCCACTCTCTCAATTTCCTTTTGGGTCAGCTTGTTTATTTTTTGTAAAGTGAATTTCTTCATATTATAAATTTTATTTGTGAAAATTATTACAAGGCTATTTATTTTTTGTACTTGTGTTGATTCAATAATCAGATGCCATTTTTTGTATTTATTTGTGTTAATTTGGTGAAGTGAAAAGAATTGACAAATTGTTCTTGTGATAGTTTTTGTGAATTCCATCGATCGGATATTATTTGTGTGAATTATAAATTAATGTTTAAATTATTTATTGCAAAGAACAAATTGACAAACAATAATTTCAGCAATATCTAATTTGTGTTTTTGCATTTGTAATTATTAAAAAAAATCTTGTAAATTTGTCTAAGTTGGATTTCTAAAGTGAGTGGAAGTCGTGACAAATTGAAATGGTTTACTATCTGAATCTAGTAATTGAATTTTTGTCGTCTATGCTGAGAATTAATTATCTGATCAAATTAAGAGACTATGTATCTTCATTGAGCTAAATTATGTCCTGAAGAAAACTAGTGAAAATTTTCCATGAGAAAATTGCAATACACAAATTATAATTGCACAAGTTTGAGTCAGTGTGTCATTTGAGTTGCATACACTAGTAAAACTATGCTGTTCCGTTGTTTTGGTTGTATTGATCAGGATACTTTTCTACTGATGTTCAACAGAAAATTATTGATTTTTGTTGAATACTAAAAAAATAATATCTTGATTAACACGACCAAAACAACATAAAACTTTGATTATTCTACTCATATATATGAATGGAGTGTAAAAATTGAAGGATAAATTGAATAATGGATTTGACAATAAATCAAATGATGTTCATTGGAAAGTAGTATTCATAAACTATATCACAATGGGTATTTAATATCGTACCTCTCATGTTGTTATAAATATTATTTGAGTGAAGATAAATTGCAAAAATTGTCTAACTTGCATGTGACAAATTATCAAGACTAAAGGTAGTAGCACCCATAATTGTCAAGTTAAGGGTTTTGAACATGATGATTATTAATAAACATCTAGCAAATTATAAAATCCTCTTAGTAAGAGGAAAATGATAAGTTTGCACTTTTGAATATATTATTTGGATATGTAAGAATAAGTTGTGAATTTTTAAAGAGCCGACTACACTGAATTGCACCTAATACCAACACTAAGGTTTCTTGTTCACATGTTGTACATCCTTGTAATTACATCTATTCACTTCCACAAATTTTTCAAGATTTTAGAGATGATGATTATGGGTATAGTGATGATTATGGGTGTCACTACCTTGAAGAATAAGCCAATGCAATGTAACAATTTGTTTAATTGTGTTTGACTAGAGAATAATTAACCAATTTTAGGAAATTCTAAATTGACAATCTGTGAGAGACTACTATTCAATTTGAAATATTTGAATTTGTATTGCTAGATCATTAATGAATATTATATGAGAAAGTCAATGAGTAGAAATCAATTAACCCCTAAATGCCCAAGGCAGTAGGCACCCAATTTAGGTGTTTGCAAAACTTTGAAGACAAATAAAATCTTATCAAATCACTATTTTTGGTATTTTCTTTTGAACACAAGCTTGTTTTGAAGTCTATTTTCAACATCAAAAATCTGATTTTGAAAATGAATGTTCATGATTTTTCTATTCAAGGTTTAGACAAGGGTGTCAATTGCAATCTTGAGCTTTCTAATGTTGGATGATCTTGAACATGAGCCTCAAATACACTAGAGCTTGGAGAAAAATCTGCATTAGAAATCCATTTAAAAAAATACAAGTATAAATTTTGGAAGCCATAAATTGATTGAGGTTAAACATGTAATGACCTTAAACCACATATTTTTTTGGTGATCAACTTTTTAGATTTGACATGTGAAATGAGGATTAGAAAACTTTAAGTCACTTTTGCAATTTTAACACCCTCATGTTCAAATGTTATAATCTTTCAAACTATAAGTGGTATTGTTGCATTTTCTTTTTCCATATAATCTCTAACATGTCAAGTTTAAATTTGTATGGTTACAATTTAAAAAACTTGATGAGATTTTTAAAAAGGTTGGTTGATTGTTCACTTTCCTAAGAATGCCAAGAAGTTCAGCAAGGCCTTGGGCATTTAGGAGTTAGTAGTAACTATTGTCTTGTTGAATGCTCGATTGAATGAAGAGGAAACAAATTGTTAATATTGTGAAAAGAGTTTATGAGGTTTGACTATTTTATATTTATACAAACACAATGAAATTGCAAAATGAGAGTGACAAAATATAGCAATAACAAATTTTCCTTGGGATTCTTGTGTGGATAGTCGATATTTTTGTCTCTCATAATATTTTGGAGTTTTTGAATGCTAGACTTATCATAAGAGACTTTACATGAGACTGATAAATTGAAAGTGAAAGGATAGATTAATATTTACATTTGAAACAATATTTGAGATAAGTTGATACAAAAAATTCTTGGATTTAAGGTAGGAAGTTCTAAAATGGTGCATGCTCTAAAACAGTGCACCTCCTCAAATGTACTCAATATGTACATGTTGTTTTTCATAACCCTTCAACAATGTATAGCTGGTAATGTACATTTGAGGAGGTGTACCACTTTAGAGATCTATGGTCTTTCCACTTCAAAAATTTATGACTAATTCCACAAAGCTCCAAAATTTACAAAACATCTTGGATTAGATGTCACATCCTCTTGTCTTTAAAGGAAAATTTATTGAAAAATATTTCAAAAAATTTCACCTCCCCAAAATTCAATTTCAGCCTTTGAGCGCCATGTTTTAGAACCTCGTACCTTCAGTTGAATTGTCTAATGAGTACTAATTAAACTAATTGTCATGTGTTGTATATATGTTACCATATATGAGACAACATTGGACATTAAGATGAAGTAAATAAATAAGAGAATAAAATTCTTTGGATTCACGTGAGCTAGAGCTATGTTAGCTATTTAATTGACATCATCTTTCAAAGCCAATAATTTACACAAAGAGCAACCTTGAAGGCTTGTACCAACCAAGCTTTGCATTGGATAGGGAAAATTTATCATAGGAAGATTGTTTTAGATTAATCTCTAAAGCACTAAACACTTTTTTGGTAACATAGCAATTTTGGGCAGCTCACTACCAATGGGATCTTCGTTTTTTTTCTTTGAACTTTTCACACATGATGTATCCAAAGAGTACCTTTAAGGCCGGACAACTTTCATAACTTTTGATTTCATGGTTCAAAAATTATTGCATGATATGTAGTTTTCTTTGCTTGGCAAGCAGCCAAAAAACTTCTTTAAAAGTTACATTTTTTGAATTTTGTTTTTTGAAATTTGTTCATTAGATGTATATATACTTGGGAAGCTTTGAATCATTTTGTTTTGATCAATGAGATGGAAGTTATGAGGAGATTTTGTTTGCGGATAGTTATGGATTCTCTACTCTAAAATAAACTTTGAAGTCCATCAATTTACTCAATTTTCAATATTTTTGAAAAAAAAAAAAAACCAAAAAATGTAGATTGTTTATCACAACATAACAACCATTGAGATTAGGATTTTCCATTTCCATAATTAAGTTCTTAACAATTTAGTGGTTGGAATCATTCTCTACTTCTTTTTACTTACTATTGTTTTTCCATGTGTGTTACAATTCTAAATGATTCAAAAAACTTCAAGTGTGTACCCAACTTGCTTTAGAGAACAAATCCAGAAAATCACAACCATTTTGGAATTATTTTCATACAATTATGACCTTGTGAAGCGCAACTACCCAAATTTTTGTAGGGACCAAAAATGACTTTTTGTCAATTGAAACTCAAATATCTAACAATCTACAAGGTAAAAACTCCTATATTTTTTTTATGTCTTTTGGTACTAGTGTAGAACAATATCTTACGGCTACATTTGTCAAAAAATGTTTTTTTTCTAAGAACTTTAAGGTACACCTCTTAATGAGGAGATTAAAGAAAAAAATCATTTAAGTCCAGAAGACTTAGATAAGTGAACCATTCTCAATAAACACTACATTGACGTTGGTTTTTCAAATAGGAGTTAACCTTTTAATAAGTGCCTAATAAGTGCCTAATAAGTGCCTAATAGGTGCCTAATAAGTGCCCACATGGCACTCAGTAGCAAGGACCATACATCCTTTTTTTTTTTTCTTTACTTTTGCATTTCTTCTCCCACATACAATGCTCCAAATTGTATTCAGATTGCGCACATGAATGCGTGCGTAGTAAGTTTTGTGTTAAGGTAAATTTTACCAACAAGGGATACTAGGTAACAAGGATGTGGGGCTCCTTTTCTGTTGGAAGTGTGAAAATGATGTTTTTTAGGGGTTTTTGAATTTCACATAGGCCACATTAGCATATTTGGGATGTCATAGAATACCCAAACAACACCAAAACTTGTGTCACAGAGACGAGTGGGTCTTAGAGATAATAACTTAGTGGGTGTCAAGATTACAATTTGTGATAGAAGATAGAACTCTTGGATGATAGGTATCGCTTACAAAGAAAATCTGGAAAAATAACTTTGATGCTCCAATTTTAGATAACCCCTAAAGCCCGAAGGATTTTTCAGAAAGGATGTTTCAGAAGAAAAAAAAAAAAAAATCCAAAACTGCTACTTTTTGATGATTGATATTCAAAATCCAAAATAAAAACTAATTTGAGATTCAACCATAGAAAAGTGTAACATACAAGTGAGAAAATGTAAGAAAAAAACATTTAGTCCATTTCACCATGTAGATTAAAAGATTATAACATTCATAGTTCCACAAAAAGTTCATTTTGGCCCTAGGGTAGCAGACTTTTAGCCCCCTTAACTGAAATTTGTTCTACATAAACTCAAGGATTTTGGGCATTCATAAGCATATGACGTTAGGTTTGACTATGCAAAATTACCTATGCAATTGAGAAGTCCAACTCACTTTAAATGAACTTGTAATACGAGGTGGTCAAAGAAAACAATTATACACTAGCCAATCTTGCACAGTCAAAACTTATTTATTTTCAAACCCATACATAGCTAAATGATGTAACCTTGTATTTTCTACAAGCCCAATTTTTTTTAAGGAAAATTACTAAAGCATGAAAAATTATGCCAATTTAACCCTTGAATGTCACATGGGCTGTGGAGATACGATACCAAATACAATCGCAATCACTATTTAGAAGTTTGAATGAGCTAGAAATTAAGTGTTGCAACCATACATATTGAAGGGTTGTATGATAGAGGGTGCATAAATTTTTTTGGAAAGCCCTCAAAACAGCTCAAATACGTCCATATATATGGTTGCAAAGGGCTTTTGTGCCATTCAGGGGTTAAGCATTGCCACTACCCATAGTCTTCAAACCTCCTTCATGAAGAAAGATAAAAAAGGAAGATTATTTGACTTCCTAAATGTCATCAAAAACCTTTTCTTAGCCCCATGCTCCAACAATAAACTACTAAACTTCTTTGACTTAGAGAGCTAAACAAACTGCTAGTTGCTAAAAATATTCATTACAAATGGTTAATATTGTCTTCCAAAAATTGCTAAAATTAAAAACCAAAAATCAAAAAATTATTTCCACTTTCTTCCCTTTGTAGGTGAAGATTATCATGACATCTTTCAAAACTTCCCCTATGACATTACATGTATTTGCTATTGCAATTTTGGCCAAATATGTAAGGCCACGTTTTGGCATCATTGCAAATCATACAATTTCCTCTCAAACTAGAGATTGAAGGGTATTAATATCCATTACAACTTCCTATTTTGTTACAATTGTTTCCTCTCCAATTAATAAAATAAATTTGCATAATTTTGGATAGAATTGGAAATGCGTCATTGGCCTTGGCTGCTCTTCACCATTTTTACAATCATGAACATATATGACAAGTATGTTCACCATTTCCATGTCTAGCTGAAAAAAACATTCCACCAAGTCCCTTAAGTCTCCCCCAAAACCCCACCAAGACCCTATGCCAAGACCTGAAGTTCAAGGTTCTTACAAAACATCTCTAAATGAGCAAATGAGCATTTTGATCCAAGGTGGTGACGATCATTTTTTAAAGCCTATCATTACTCTGCATTTAAAGTGATAACCATAATAAAAACAAAAAGGAGTAAACACTTTCCAAACAAAGATGCTCCAAGCTATAAATATATTTACTCTAATATGGTTATAACATTAGATGAGCATGTATTTTGATAGCTCAAAGCTTTACAAAAACATTCAAGTGGTTCATCATTTATTCAATCACATCATTATCACCTCCTTGAAAGAAAGAAGAACAAATACAAATTTTTGTTGGACTTCTGTTGCACCATTGTTATTTCTAAATGTATTTTTTGCTTTAAGTAATTCAAAAGTCCTGTATTTTAAATTCAAATTCATGTACCTCCATATTTTTTGAATAAAAATTTAGAATAATAAGGATGAAACAAATCGTTTGATCCAATCAAAACAATCTCCATTCAAATCTCAAATTTCACGCTCAAAGCACACTTGGGGGGTGTGGAGTTAGCAATTTTGGGTGTGGCTTTAGCAATTTCATATATATATATATATATATATATATATATATATATATATATATATATATATATATATATATATGTATACAATGACTCACAAAGCTGAGTTAGTGTTTGGATATTTTTCAATAAATAAGCAATATTAGCACATTGAGTGAACAATTCAACAAGTAAAAAAATGTTTTAGAAAGTAGAAGCTTTATTGCTTATTCACTTGGAAATTGAAAACAAGATACATATAATATATGGAAGCACTAAAATTCTGAAATCAAACCCTCACTGACTCAGTTTTGGACGTGTATCTATACACACTCAAAAATCAATTTACTTGCCCTTTGCATAACTAATTGCCTGCATTTTTTGTGGCATGTTCTCATAAACGTTCTCACACTCCATGGAAGTAATAGAATGGAAAATCTCAAACCCAAGTTCTCACAATTTTAAAATACCCTTTGGATGTGTTGGTTAACATTGAGCTTTTGTTTCAATGTTGCCTGTAGGTGGTTTATTAGGTTTAGGTCAGGTGATTGAGCATGTCACTTTTAAACATTGATAATTTGTATAAATAATAACCTTTCATTATTTTTGTTGTATGTTTAGGATTGTTGTCATGTTGAAAAATGACTCTAAATGCATCTATGCCATACTTTGAAAAAATAGCATAGGGAGATTGGTCTCTAATACTTCACAACAAACATACTAATTTATTGTACCTTCTATCTTGCAAATCAAACCAAGTATAATTGTACTCATGCAACCCCAAACTATTGTAAAACCTTTTCCATGTTTCACAAGTTTCTTCATTGTTCAATCTATAAGTCCCCCTCCTTCTAAATCCCAACATTAGTAACAACCATCTAAGCAAAAATGATTGATTTAAGTCTCATATGAAATAATCACTTTTTTCCAAATTGCAATAGTCCACATAAGATTTGGCAAAATTAAACATCCTTAAATATTATTTTTAGAAAAGAAAAGTTTTTTTTTCTTCACACAAGCCTTCAAACTTGCAAAATTCAAAGCACATTGCATTGATTGGACACTCATTTCATTGTCAAATTGTTGCCCAACTAATTTGAATGCTTTTATAGCGCTAATAGATCTCCTACTTGTCATTGCTCTCACATATGCCCCCCCTAAGTGGTTTAAAATTTTAGTTAATTGTCCTTCTATAAATAGTTTAAGATAAAAAACACATTTCTTTTGGATTCTCTCAACATTAGATTGACTAACATCAAACCATTTGGCTATAATTTTTGTGATCCACCCATTTGTAGTAATGATACTACACTATTTTGCTTTTTAAAAAAAATGGTCAATATACTATTAGAAGAGGAGTAGAAACAATCTTTCTTACTTACAACACTCACAACTAAATTTAAATTCTATAATGTATTGTCAATATAAAGAGGAGATGGAGATATAGACAGGCAAGACCAAAAGTGAGTCATTGAGTGACTCTCCTTTGAAATGAGATATCTCAATCACCCTTGCAAAATTTTCATTAAAGCTTCCATGTATTAATAGGTACTTGGATACCTTTAATCTATTCTTTATGACACTTGAAAATCTTTATTAACGCAATTGATATAACAAATTATATTAAATAACAGTAAACACTCACTCTATATATATATATATATATATATATATATATATATATATATATATATATATATATATATATATATATATATATATATATATATATAATTTGTGGTCATGCCCTATCACTTTATTAAGAACCCAATTTTCACTAAACAAGACTATTTTTTCGTAAGGGACTACATGTGAAATCTTTGATCTTGGGAATAAGAGTGGAATTCAAATTATTGATATTAAATTTGAAGATGACAACCTAATTTAATTTGTATAACCATTGCGTATAGAAGTTTATGCAACACGACTTTAGTCTAATGAAGTAAGCATC
>OY987248.1:13136952-13461263 GCA_963920765.1 Ulota crispa | reverse complement strand
TCAAATTATTGATATTAAATTTGAAGATGACAACCTAATTTAATTTGTATAACCATTGCGTATAGAAGTTTATGCAACACGACTTTAGTCTAATGAAGTAAGCATCGAAATGCCCTTGGATTTAAGGAAAGACCATGCAATGATATCTTGGAAGTCTACAAGCAAGGACGTGTAGGCTTCTGGTCACTTAGGCGGGGTGACTTAATGCAGATATTCAACGATGAAAACATCTAGATTCCATGCTTTTGTGTACAAAGATCATGTTAAAAACTTTCCTTAAAATATTTTGAACTTACAATATAGCAATAAAAACATGATCCTAATTAAAAGACCAACAAAAGTTGAATGTAGGGAAGGCTTAACCCTAAAGCACTAAGCTCAATATTTCACCAAAATCTCTCCAAAACTGTCATGTCTAATACAAGTACCAAATTTTAGAAAAAATCATTTTTTGATAAATGTAACCGTAAGATTTTGTATTACACTAGTACCAAAAGATGTGAAAAAGAATTCAGGAGTTTTCACCATGTAAATTGTCATGTATTTGAGTTTGAATTGACAAAAAGTCATTTTTGTTTCTGCAAAAATCCAGGCAGTTGCACTTCACAAGATCATATTTGTATGAAAAAAACTCCAAAATGGTTGTAATTTTTTGGATTTGTTTTTTGAAGCAAGTTGGGCACACACTTGAAAATTTTCAAATCATTTGGAATTGTACAACACATGGAAATCAATATAGTAGCGCCTGGCTAAGATGAAGGTATCTGGACAGAATATTCATTTCATCTTAAGAGAGCATTCATCGTAGCTAAATACCCCTGGCAGTTCCCCAATACTAACCTTGCTGGGCTGCTTCCATGTTAGGGACAATGATCTTATCCAAGCATTTTTCTTACGTAGGTTCATCTGAGCTAGGTACTACTGTAGTAAGTAAAGAGAAGTAGAGAATGATTCAAACGACTAAATTGTTAAGAACCTAATTATGGAAATGAAAATTTCCAATCCCAATGGTTATAAATTTGTGAAAACAATCTACATCTTTTGGTTTTGTTTTTTTTCTAAAATACTGAAAATTGAGTAAGTCAACCCTTTAACGACCGTGGTCAATTTTGGGGCTGGGCAATCCTTTGTATTTTCATTTGGGGGACATTTTACAATTATTGAATACAGATGTCTATCACAGATCTGACCGTATAGATGGAAGTATCTTGTAGCGTATAGTGTTATGCATCATGAATTATGCTCAAGTTTTAGTTGTTACGGTCATCTTTTTGCATTTATTGGTATATTTTCAGCCGGTACTCTTTTAGTTGTTTCAACCCTCTAGCCACACGCCGCCTCAGATTGGCATGGTTATTGTCCTAAACTCTTCACTTTCCAATTCCCCAAACCCATCCCCTCTACCACGTCATCAAATTCCTTGACATGCTCTCTTTACAAACTGAAAAGAGTCAAAATCGACCAAGAACTGGTCGACTAGTCCTTAATGGGTTAATGAACTTCAAAGTTAATTTAAAAGTAGAGAATCCATAATTACCGGCAAATAGAATCTCCTCATAACTTTCATCTCATTAATCAAAATGAAATGATTCAAATTGTAAAAGTTGCTAGGAAACAACTACAACTCTATTTTGTTTTACTTCTACTCTTGATACAATCGAGATTACTACCCACTCTAGTGGTTGGTAGAAAACAATGTTTATCACATTGTGGGACAGATACATCTTTCTAGTCATGGTCATGCCAATTGGTTCACATGAACCAACTTACTTACCAAGGATGCATGATGTTTGCATTGTCAATTGTACTACTGTTGTTGCCTTCAATTTAAGTTGCTTTACTTCCAATAAAGTTACGTAATACAAAATCAATCACTTTTTCAACACATGGATGACGCGTGGTGACATGGGAGAAATGTCACTAAAGTATTTGAAATTGGGATTGTTTATGATTGTTACTTGTTTAAAGTTTTGTACAAAACTTACCAGCTTCTTAGCAATAAAAGTGGGTATTCAGAACAGTGTAAAAGTTGAACATGTAGTATTGAGCAACCTAATGAACACATGTGGTGTACATAATGTGATGATGTGCATTGAATTCTTTTGTATTCAATTGTTCAGAAAACTGCCTTATACATTGCTCTAAGAATGGCATTGCATTAAACCCCATGATGACGTTTTGGACTAAGGTAAAAGAGATTTAAAGTTAAAATGGTTCAAACTCTTGAAATCACCCCTACAAAAAGCTCTCAAAATTGTTCTTTGTAAGTTAAAATCATCCATTTATTGAAAGGGAGTGTAAGGGAGTATCTACATGGGCTTTTTCAAAGAAGCAGTTGGTGGAAGTAGGATAGAAAGTGTTTGTTTCAAACTCCATCTTCTAGTTAAGTTCATTGTACTTTAAATATTTGGTTATCCAACCAAAACCAATATCTTGACTGAATCATGTGTGGACTGTTGGACAACTATTTGAAGAAATGGACACATTATGAAACCCTATGGGTACACTTTTTGATATTTTAATACTCCTTTTGAATCTAGGGATAAATTTTATGGATGCTCCTGAAATTTACAATATTTGTATAGATATCCCTAGTTTTTCAGAAATTGCACAAATACCATTGACATAGTTATTTTGCTTTTTCAAAATTGTTGTTTTTAGACCTTGCAATGAATGCCTCAATGTTTGAATCATAGGAACACACAAGGATGGAATCAAATAATTGAAGAAATTACTTGCAAAACTACCTTGAGATGCTCCTTTGAGATGTTAAGGATATTTGTGCAATTTCTAAAAAATCAGGAATATCTATACAAGTATTGCAAATTTCAGGGGTATCCATCAAATTTTCCCCTGATTCTATCACTATTCATTATTGGACTAAGAAAATATACAATAAAAACATGTTAAGAAGTCTTACTTTCCAAAAATGCGTATCAACTTTAAGGACCTCCTACTCTAGCACAAATTGACAGCAATGAAGTTTTGGTTGTTTACACGTGACAGGATTTAAATTTTTTGACTAAAAATGACCAGACAATCCAAAGCAATCTTACAAAACATTCAGTAGCACTCCTGCAGCATGCCCTCCCTCCAAGAGAATGGTGTGGAATACCATTTCATCCACCAGATGAAATGGTGTGGAATATTTCACACCCATCTTTAGCTATAGGGACATTTGGTTGAATTTGTGAGAGAGTTTATGAAAGAGAGGCTTAGTTTAGTGCACATACGTCAATGTGGGGGCCAACCATGTCAGGATTTTTTTTTTTTTTTTTTGTCAAAATGAAGTTCATGGATGATACTTGAAGAGAGGGAAGGGCAGCCTCTCTTCATGCTACTGAATGTTACGTAAAGTGTTGATTTGAACTCCAAACGGTCCTTGAAAAAATGGTATTTCTTATGGTACCAGACTTTCATAGAGTTATGACTGCAAGAATAAAAATCGGGAATATTTTATTGGAATACTGGACTATAAAATCAATGAATTACTTCCTCAAAAACAAATATGATATGTGCACTTGGGGTTTGATATGCGCATTGGGTGAATTTTAGATATTTATCATCAGCAAGTTGAATTTGGAAAATTTGAATTTCAAATTTGGATTGAGAGACCTTGATTTAATCTAGAACCACAACAAAGGTTACTATTGAACAACGCTTAGTGGAAGAGTTTATCTAGGAGACAAATTATTACTTTTACCCTTGTTTGTAAAAAAATTTAAGTTCTTTCATTGAACATTGTTCAATTGTAATCTCCTTTGTGATTCTAAAGTAAATCCAGTTCTCTAAATCCAAATCTGAGTTCAAACTTTCCAAATTCACACGTAAATTTAGCTTGTTGATGATAAATATATAAAGTTTACCCCCGGTGGGCATATATCAAACTTCCGGTGTGTACATGTCAATTCCCAAAAAAAATCAGAGTAATATCACCATATTCGGCTGAATTTGTATGTAAAACGAATTTAAGATGAATAAATGACAGTTTTTCCATAATTTACATATCTGTATTCAAATAGCTTATAGCTTCATCACAGACTGTATTCAAGGTTATTTTAAGGTCGCAAGATATCCTATTGTTAGGACCTAATTTTTTTGAAAATAATGCTTTTGTGAACAACAATTGCGAAAACTGATTGATGTTTGAAATTACAAATTTAAGAAAAATCCAAAATCTAAAAAATCCAATCAAAATTTAAAAAAAATTCATATATATATGTATGTATATGTATAATTATATGTATAATTTTATTTATATATATATATATATATATATATATGTATATACATATGTATGTGTATATATGTATGTATGTATATATGGGTGTTTATGGTCATGACTCCTAGTTAAAAGGTTTTAAATATTGTGACAGGAAGAAGGTGAAAGTAATAAAAAGAAGTAAAGAAGAGAGACATTCTTTAAGCATCAAACAAAAAAAAAGGGAGAAGGGATACAAACATAAAAGGAGGAAAGGAAAAAAAGGAGAAAGAAAAAGGAAGAAGGAGAAAAGAAAAGTAGTCGGCCAATGATAATACTCTAGAAATACAGTATTTTAAAAAACATGCATTTTGGTCTTAGGTCTCAAAACAAGATTTTGGATAGAAGAATTGATTTGATTAATTTGTTGAATTGGACCTAAGAAATTTTGGCATCAAGATGGTGCTAGCTAAGTAATTTTCACATATGTTGAGCTTGCCTCCCACATATAAAGATTTTTAAGACCAAACTATAACTCTCTTCCAATATGATTGTTTGATCCTTGAACTCTAGTGTTAAGTAACCCTTGGAAAGGCGTTTTTGAACTTAGACATTGCATTTGACATTGAACTTCTAATGTCATGTTTACCCCTAAAGGCCCAAGGGGGTAAGGAAAAAACATAGATGTGTTATAAAATGGTACTTTTGTAACTTTGATGAAGTTTGCTTCAAAAGAGAAAATAAGAACAATAATGTTTAGTAATTATCCGTACAGTCAAACATTCAAAAGAAGTTTTGAATTTTTATGTAATGAATTTGGAAGCATTTGCCATTTAATATTCACTAAAATTACAAATTTTATTTATAGATTTCAAAATTTGGTATGATTTGTTAAAAATAGATATTCTATCCTAAACTTCAAAAATGCAATCCTTTGATAGGAGAGAACATCATTAGTTTCCCGAAATAGTAAATTTTACAACACTAGCAAATATTAAAGTGTCTTTGAAAAATTCTCCTTGGTGGAGTTTAACTTGGATTGACATGGTTCAAGTTAAGTTGGAAAGTAGACTTGCTTTCCTAATACAAAAAAAATAGATTTTTTATTATTAATTTTTTGGGGTCTTGGGCTGCCTGAATTTTTTGGGCAACGACTAGAAAATGGTCGATTGGGCGCTTAGGGATTAAACAAGAATCATGCATATGATGTCATGTTGAGCCCCATCCCCTATATTCTATACCTAAATATAGACCTTTTATTTAAAATTTAAACCATGAACTTATATTTGCTTAACCCCTAAGCGCTCGATCGACCATTTTCTGGTTGCTGCCCTTTTTTTGCGGGCTGCCCGAGATGGAAAAAATTAAAATTAAAAACTTTTTTTTTGTAACAGAAAATCAAGTCTACTTTCCAACTTAACTTGAACCCTGTCAATCCAAGTTAAACTCTACCAAGGAGAATTTTTCAAAGACAAACACTTTAATATTTGCTAGTGTTGTAAAATTTACTATTTCAAGAAACTAATGATGTTCTCTCATTTGAAAAGATTGCATTTTTGAAGTTTACAATAAAATGTTTGTTTTTAACCAATCATACCAAAATTTAAATCTATGCATAAAATTTGTAATTTTGGTGAATATTAAATGATAAATGCTTCTAAATTCATTAAATAAGAGTCCAAAACTTTTTCTAAATGTTTGACTATATGGATAATTACTAAACATCATGATTCTTGTTTTCTCTTTTGAAGCAAACTTCATCAAAGTTACATAAGTATTATTTTATAATATATCTATGTTTTGCCCTTACCCCCTTGGGCGTTTAGGGGTTGAAGACAATATTTCATCCTTTAAAAAAATCATGCTTCTAGTTTGGCTTCTAGCAATGTACCATGTGGTAACCTTATTGCGTTTAAGCCATTAAAACTATAACATTAGAAGAAAAACATATCCTAAACGACTATTTCACAATGACTGCAAATGTCCTAAACAATTATAATTGAGTCATTGTATAGTCATGTAGGACATTTGTAGTCGTTATTAACAACAATTGTTTAAAACACTTTTTTTTTTCTAGTGTAAGATAGTTTTTGTGTAGATTAAAGATGTCTTTGACTCTATAAGACAAAAGGTCTAAATGTTTTTAATGCCATGTTTGACTTGTTGTGTCTCTCTATATAGAACACACTATTCAATAAATTGGGGAAAAACACTTTCCCAAAAAACATTTTTGGAAAACTAAATTTTGCATTTGTGAGAATATTGTTGGTGATTGGAACTGGAAGTGAGTTTTTTTGATAATCCCTATAGAGTATTTCATCATTGATGTAAGGTCTTGAAGAAATCATCATAATATTCACTCTAAATCACCTAAAATTTCTTTAAAAAGAAAATTTCAAAAGTCCCAATATGTAAACTTTTTCCCAATTTAATGAATAACACATTATAGTCATATTTGGAAGGAAGGACTAATGTTTCGGGAGAAATTTTAGCTTCACCAGCTAAAATTCAACATTCCTCATTTCCAATCAATTTTTTCACAGACATAGATCAGATTCTTCCTATGGTTATACTAGATTATACCAAGATGAGACTTTTTTGAATTACCGACAGGTTTTTAGCCGATAATTTGAATTTCTAACCGGTTGCTCGCAACTTCAACTGGCTGACAACACTCAAAATTACAGTTCTTCCCGTAAATTGGTAAGGGCATATACAAACAGGTTCAATCTGGGAACTGAAGGATATTTTCTAGTGAAATCTGAGAATTTCCCCGAACGCTGGATCACCGTGTTCATTCATCGTAGTATGTCGCGTGTTTTGAGAATAAAAAATTGGTTGACAAGCAAAGACATTCTCCAGTTCTGGAGGGCTCAGTGTGCTGCACATACGTATTTGTGAGGATCAGTGTTCCCAGAATTGGTTTTGGGTTTTTAGCCAAATGGCTATAATCATGGGAATAAAGGAGCTAGTATTGCAATATGGAAAGAATATGGTTAGAGCATGGCAGATAACTCAAGAAAAAAAATGTAGAATTTTGGATATATATATTTTTTGAAGTAGAGTATGACTTGTGAACTTGAAGGAAATTGTGGAGTTTATTGATGGCTACTTTTGGTTAATTAGTTTGTTGCAATTGCTAACCAATCTTGGAAAATGTAAAATGTTGGCAATTGTGGTAAAAAAATTCTAATGATGTAAAACAAACATTGTCACAAATAGTGTCATTGATTTGGAAATTGAACCCATTTTGAGTTAGCAGGATTGCCCATTTTGCAGTGTTAGTGATTTGCACAATAACAAAAACAAGCCACAATAGTATGGGTTAGAATTGACATAAATAATGAAAAATTGCAGTTGCACCCGCCTCAAACTCTGCGCTTCAACTTTCCTAACAAGTTCAAGTAAAATCTAGTAGAGGTTGTTGAAGTTAAGGTTCAACTTCAAAATTGCAAAGTATGCTTACCCTCTATTGCAACTCAATTGCAAAGATGCAAATTTTGCGTAATTGAATCTAAACCGCACATTAACAAGCAATTGAGCATTGGGTTGCACAATTCATTGCACAACATCAAGTACGCAAGTGGCACTGCGGCGTTGCAAGTTTGCAATAAAGATCAATGCTTCAATTGGTAAACTACTTAACCTGATTAAATTTCATTGGTTCAACTAACCCCTCCACTACATCAACTTGTTATTTTTGTGCAAGAGCAAATTAGAGGTTGCGATTCAGGCAATAGAGATGTTGTCACTTCTGCAATAGGTGTACGCTCAAGATAGCTAAGGAGCAACATCCCTGAAGTTGGTGGAGGGGATGGATGCTAGTTACAAAGTGGGAGGAAATAGCAAGCCACGATTTGATATTTTTTTGAGGTAAGATTTTTTGCTCAAATCTCTATTTTTTTGTTTGTTTTCTTGTAGGCATGTAGAGCACAATTTGTTTTTGTAGAAATTCAGCTAAATTTAGTCAATTTTGGGAATGCTGGTGAGAATAGGGTGGAAGTCTCATTTGTTTTTACAAACAAGGGTAAGAGTCAAAATCTGCTCCGTATTACTCCCTATTTTGGAGTTGGTCAGTTTCATTCACAAAATCAGGATCTGCTAATTCAAAACTTCTAAATTCAATCTTCTGATGGTAAATTTTAAATTCTTAGATTTTGCGGTAAAAATTAGAGCTTTTCCATCAAGGCCCCACAAACACATGTGTTTAGGTGAGTTGATCCCCTCATTGTCCCTTACTTGGATGAATGGGGCTATAGGTTTTGTCTATTGCTCATCCATGTTTTTGGGACAAGGACAAACAACTCTGCTTTTCTACAGATAAGATTAAAAAGTAATGATATCCTCCTATTTTAGCATTGTTAAATTGTAACTTCCATTATAATTCTACACTAACTCAGGTTTGAATTCCAATATGAACTCAAAATTCTCTAATTCAATCTCGTAATAGTAAATTATTGGCAAATTATCAGACTTTCTTAAATTTTCAAATCTGAGCTCCACTTTTTCACGTCGGTCCCACAAACTCGTAAAGCAGTTGACCGAGCTCCAGGCACCCATTCATCCAGGCGGGTGGCAATGAAGGGGTCAGTTCACCCCGGCTGTTCTAGAGGGGTGAAATTACTAAAAAAGAACTACCAACAAGGGTTTGAGTGACGGACGCCACCCCAATACTCGGACGGAGATAACGATGTTTATTTCGTAATCTCCACAAATACGATTATCGATAGCAATCAAGATTGCTAGATACGCAACAGTACCAACACCCAGACACTGGAAAAGCTTGTCCGTGCTTCAAGAAAAACCATATAACCAAAAATGGCATCCACTCTAGCCAAAGCTGCTAAACTGTTCCAATCGTGGTGTCCACACGCCGCGTCGGAAGTCGAGGCTACAGCTGCCATTGACAAAAGTCATCGGTTGGCTTTGCACTCCGTCTCTCCGAGCCTCCGAGGTAGGCAGGTAGCCGCCAGGGTTCTTTTCTCTGGCAAATTTTAGCCTAAATCTTACCTCAGATTGTCTTTGGCGACCAATACACTAAGAAACTTGTGTGAAAAAGTGGATGAAATTGTCACATTTTTTCTTACTCAAATAATTTCAAATAATCTGTTTGTAAAAGTTCGGATGAAAGTAGCTTATATTAGTAAAGCTATTGAATGAACATGTGCAAATTGTCCATTCATTCCAATTTTAGCCATTTTTTCCATACATTAGAGGAAAAATAAGCTCAAGAGAAGGCCCCTATACCTTAACAAACCACTATATTTATTGAGGTAGGAGAAGTGTAGTAAAGGTATCTACACAAGTGTCTCTACCTTGTGTGAAGTACTCAAATGTACCATGGTACATAACAAAAGGATTGATGATGGAGAACAATATTATAGCATGACAATGACAAATGCAAGGACCTTCAGTGGGACACAAGAATAAACTAGGACTAGAATTCCCAATCAAACAAGGACATTCATCAAACAAAATGCATATGATATTGTAAAAAACATTACTCTCAGAAAGTACTTGTAAGTGGGTATAGGGTATTAGTCTCTTTTCATTTGAAAAAAGGACATTACATTTAAATGCTTTTGACCCCTCCAACCACTTCCCATAGGGGCCTTCTCTTGAGCTCATTTTTCCTCTAATGCTTGCGTACACCAGGGTGCAAGTCGGTCTAAGGTAGAAGCACCCAAAAGTGACACTAGCCATTTAGTGACATTTATAAATAAACCTAAAGCTAAGCGCTCTTGCACCCAAACAAGACACTTAGGCACCCAAAGTCCAAACTAGACATGTAAGTTAACATAAAGGAACATAAATTATGTAGGTGGCGGTTTCCAATTGGATGTGACATGATCTTTTTATTGTCGCCTTTTCAAGAATCTAGAATTCACAGTAGATCAATCTACAAAGTCACTTTCAACAATTCATAATTTATTCATACAATCTCAAAAAATTCCAAAAAAATTTTTCCTTGCATCTGTATCCATTTTCTAACAAGTACATGCCATTAGAGTCTCAAAAACCCTCCAAATTACCACATCTGAAGAAGTAAGAGTCACTTTTGGGTGCTTCTACCTTTACCCTGACAAAAACAAAAACAAAAACCCGAGGTAGAGTAGCAAGCTTGCATTGCAATAATCGCAACGAGGGATTCCTTGCGTCCCGTTGGTTACAAAGTCATCCCACTTGACCCTGATCCACCATATATTTTTGGAAGGATGTTGCAAACCTCTTATTAACGACGTTGTCACAGTCACGACGATGAAGCAGGGACCAACAGCAAATCCAGTATTGGCATCCAATGCTAAGATTAGCTGCCAGCCTTGTGGCATGCGTTGACATTTGGTTTACCCGTTGACAGAGCAGGTCAGAAACTAAAGTCTCGCTGCTGCATGGCCATAGCAGCGAGTTGCTCCTCGTAAAAATAGTAACTATCTGACTGTCTCTCAGACTCTCTTCCTCGAAGTTGGACTGACGAGTGTGCGCCGCTCTTATATATCTGCTGGCCAAATGCTTCCTCCAATGTGCTCCAATCACTCCATCTCCAGCTCGCTTGACTGGCAGGCATTCCCTCCTCTGGTGGTGAATTTTGCTTGCAGTGCTTCAGTCTTGTGTGTCGATATTCATCGATCTGCTATACTGATCGAATGGGGCCCCGGGTGAGTGCCACTTTGGTGACGCTGCTAGTGGTGCTGGCGACAGTGTCATGGAGCAGCAGTGTACGTGGCGTGGAGGCCGCCGGGCCATTAAAGTACAACTACTACGGGTTCACATGTCCCTTTGTCGAGACCATCGTATTCAATTCCATGAGGAAGTCGTACGCCCAAGACAAGACTATCGCACCTGGAGTTCTGCGCCTCATCTTCCATGACTGCTTTGTCCGGGTATATATGCTCTCTGATAAACCACTTCAAGTTTGAGTCGATGTATTAATTTTTCACCTGGCTGCGCTTGTCTTTGTATTTCGCAGTATGTCATTCTGGTACTAGCTAGTGCGAACTTGGCTGTTGAACTGACACTCGAAAATACTACGTTACTTGGATGTTGTCATGTTGATTGTTGATTAAACAACCAGCTTGGGAATTCGAAACAACATGCGTTCATGGGTCTGTTATATTGTTGATTTCAATAACAGGGGGGGTTACATTGCTCTGGTGTCCACTACTGGGCAGCTGTTCAGTTTCAGTATGAGTTCGTAATGGTCACTGTGATAGAAAAGGTTTAAAATTGAAATTTTTCCTGGATAAGGGGCTGATTGACTGGCTTCGAGCGTCTGTCACCGGTTCGTGCATATTTGGGCATAGTATTGTACATATATGGAGATTATGACTGAGCGGATTTATTGGGTTTAGCTCGATGTCATTGTGAGTAACTGTGATACGCACTGAGTCACTGTGATAGAAAAGTCGTAAATTTGGATTTTTTTTCTGGATAAGGGGCTTATATACTGGTTTCAAACGCTTGTCACCGGTTTATGCATGTTTGGGCATATTGTACTGTATATGAAGATTATGACCGAGCTGATTTATTGACTTTAGCTCGATGTCATTGTGAGTAACTGTGATATAATGTGTGTGACTATGGCAGGGTTGCGATGGGTCAGTGCTGCTGGCAGGGACCACCACGGAGAGAGCAGCGCCGAACAACATCGGATTGCACGGGTTCGATGCAATCGACGCCGCCAAGGCAGCGGTGGAGAGGGTGTGCCCAGGAGTAGTGTCCTGTGCGGACATTCTAGCGTTTGCCTCTCGTGACAGTGTGGTGTTGACCAGAGGCGTGGGCTGGAGGGTGCCAGCTGGTCGTCGAGATGGCACTGACTCCATCGCTGCGGAGGCTCTTGCAAACTTGCCGCCCTCCACTTTCACCAGCCCGCAGCTCATTGCAAGCTTCGCTGCCAAGGGCCTGTCTGCACAGCAAATGGTCGACCTGTCAGGTACATGACTACACCAATCTCCGCTCCAGCTACTAACTCGTGAGAGTCAAAAGTCCGACGTGGCGCTCATTTAGGATGTCCGGGCGATCGAGTTTGTACTGATGAGCTGTTGTTCGTGTCGGTGCATTGATCACAGGGTCTCACACGATAGGAGTGACGCATTGCGTTCAGCTGCGAGACAGGATCTTCACCACCATCGATCCCACTCTGCCCAAAGACCTGTTGGCATCGTTGCAAAAGGTGTGTCCAGCGATCACCTCCCCGACTGCTCTCACCATCGACCAGTTCTCCCCGCAAAGGTTCGACACGGCGTATTACCAGAACATCGCCAGAGGCCGCGGCCTCATGACCTCCGACCAAACGCTGTACGCTGACCCTGCCACTCGCCCCTTTGTGGTGGCCAATCTCAATCAACGGACGTTCAATCAGCGATTCGCGTCAGCCATGGTGGCCATGACCAGCATCCAGCCCAAGGTGGGCCAACAGGGCCAGATCCGGAAGAGCTGCCAGTTTGTGAACTAGAGAAGAGCGTTTTCTTAACTGGCGGAATTTAGCAGGACTGCTAACAAAAAAATTGAAGCTAAAATAAATGTAAGCTTTCCAGTGTTGGCTTTGAAAATTTTAGCTTTTTAGCAGTGTTTCTAGCCACTTGTGCTAAAAGTAAAAATCATATTTGGGATCACTGCTAGAGGGATGCCGTTGACGTCGATTCTTGGGTAGATTTGTACGCATGAGTTATTATATAATGACTGCTGCTATCTAGTACAGTGGCGCAAGTAGCAAAATGGCTGTCCTGAAAGTTAGTCTCTGGTAAGAGACTATCAGAGACTTCCGTTCTTTTGAGTACCTCTCACCTGTAAGATGGAGCCACGGAGGTGTTCATTGATTCTTTGGCTTCCAGTGCTAGCCAGAATTTGTTTAGCTTGGAAAAGAAGTGTACCTCCTTGTACAGTTTCCAGAAATAAAATATTATAATATTTGGTATGGTCCATAACTATTTAAATGCGGCGCTGTCACACGTTTTTGGACTTGGAGTTTTGGATAAGGGCAATAACTGTATTGCTTAATTGCACACCTACGGCTACGACTTTACGACCGAAAAAAAAACGAAAAAATATTGTAAAAAATTGAGCAGTGTGGAATATTCTCAAATTGAAAACATATGCCACGAATGAACAGAACTTTGTTTGTTTGCTAAAAAACATTAGGTGATTTGAGTGTTTGATATTGTGAATTGTTTTCTGTAGACTGGAGATGTGAGAATATAGAGATCGAGATGCGATATGACAGGTCATTGTGATTTTAGTACTATGATAAGATATCATGTTGTTTTGATAATTGGGGTTATCACTTGATAATTAGTGTTTTTAATCTTCCTTCTAAGTCCTAACTCCTATGGGTAATTGCATATAGCTTCGAGAATATTTTGATATTATGACCCAAGCGTCCTCAAAAAAAATCTACAGATGTTCATGTAATGAAACCAAATTTTTCTACATAAAACTGTAAGCACATGCCAATGTTATACGCATTAAGAAATATTTTTAGTTATGATGTCTATAATATTGTCCTTTTCATTGATTGCATATGATTTTATTCATGTCCAATACAACATTATGAAGGGTCTCAAGCTCGATCAAGTCCATTTCTTCAATCGTAGCTTCATTTCTAAATCCAACCATTTTTTTTTTCATACCTCCTATGTTTAAAAAATAACAATAAAATCAAGCCAATGATGCTTCGGAACAAAGACCACTATACTTTGAGTCAACTGAAAATTGGGAATCTCTGCAAAAATCTACAATTTTTTTAGATTTGATGAAGGCCTTGAATTTAACAAACTTTGGCTAGAAACCTTAGATCGGCTACCCAAAACTTTTGGATTTTTATTCAACAGTCATGCGGCTCCCTCTGACCTGGAAATTCTACCATGCTTTAAGGTCGACATGTGGGGTCCTTGGCTAAAATTCTACTAAATTTTAAAGGACAATTTGGTACCTAGGTCAAATTTAGGTAAACTCAGTACAGTAGTCATGTGAACCCCTCAATCAAAAACCACCAAAATTTGAAGTGAATCGATTGTAAAACTCATGCCAAAATCCACCAAAATTGGCCTTACCCTGGCCAAATTATACTTGGTCTAGGAATCTTATAAAAAAAATCAAAAAAAATTGAACATATTCAAAGTTAGCTTGTATTTTGGGCAACTCTTACCATATAGGCAAATACAGTAATAATTTGAACCATTAGTACAAACATATGAAGTTTGCATGCAATAGTTAGGGGCAATTGACCTTGACCCACTATAAGGAATCATCTTATCAATGTGCTTTACTTCAACAAATTCTAAAAAAACGGCATGTTTGTTTCAATCTCGGCATCTGTTACGCCATTGAAAAGGCATGGTTAAGAGCTATGTAGTGGTGTAATAAACATCCACTATTTGGACAAAAACTCCACTCGCAGATCCTATAAAAGATTTGATGAAATCTATGGTGAGTTTTTACACCTTTGAGATTTCTTTCTCTTTGACAATAAAACAATGCTGCACTTTTGCTTGCTTCCTCCCTACTCACATGAAAGAAAGTGACTAACAAACGTCTGTGCAACAATGTGAGAATATAACTTACTTACAAGCTCCTGTAAAAACCTCAAAATCTTGCCAACTTTGTATTTAGATGGAAGTCCAATTGATCCGCCCTAAGTCTCTATTTGCAACTTCCGGAGGTAGGAAAATGAAGGCAAATCAGATCCTGGAGCTTGGGTCATAGTTGGCCAATTTTCATTTACTTATTTTTTTTTTTAATTTATTAATCCCTAAATGATCATTGTCCTTTCAGGGGACAAATGGGATTTTGAGCATGTACTTATGGCTTAACTACTTTGTGTGATTTCTTGAAATTTTTATTAAAGATGAAAAATTCAAAGATCTGGATGGGTATCTAATTTTTTCTTCATTCCGACAATTATTGAAGAAGTTATGCATGAATTTCTGAAAAACAAGAGAGAGCGGGCATCTATATTTTTTTTCAAAAATTACATTTTTTTAAAAATAAAAACTTGAAACTTGATCTTTCAATTTATACATGTGTGGAAAACTTTGAATCATTCAATTTCAATTTATGAGTGAAAAGTTTTAGTTTGCGGACAAATACGGTATCTTGATAGAGATCCCTCCAATATGTAGATACTTGTTTTTTATTTATGTTTGTGTTGATTTTAATAAATTAATAGTCAAAGCAAAAGGGGTGGACGTGGTGAGAACCACGGTTTAGTGACAGTGCAGCGGCTATAGATTCCAGTGCGTTGCGCTATCTTGTCACATGCACAGCTCAAGGGGGTAGGTAGCAGATTGACTGGGCCAATTTCCTGCCTCATTAGCTGTCAAGCCGTAGGCCGTCATCACCGCTCGACGAGTCCGATGGAATTTGAACCTGGATCAGTGGACGGCCAGAAACGACCAATTCTCCAACCAATCAAGTCTACAACTTGGTGATTGAAAACAAGCATTTGATGCTATTATATGCTCACAAGAGCACGTGATCACTTTACAGTGGTGTTTATTTTGTAATTTATTTATTTTTATATATTTATCTAAATGTTTTGAAAAACTCATATATTTTGCTTTTGTTTGAGTAAAAATAGTGAGGATTTAGAAGTAAATGGGAAAAGCATGAAAAGAAAAGAGGTTTGGTATTTATGGTGGGGTTAGGATGGAAAGGGGCATAGACTGATATGTCCCACCCCCCTATCTTAGATAAAGTCAAAATTAAAGAAGAGAGATTCTTTAGAATGTTGGAAATTAGTGCATGAGTATTAGTTAGAAGAAGGAAGAAATTCCAAAAGTTTGTTGTGAGAGACGTTTCTTTACATACGTGATTTTGAACTGAAATTTGAAATAGTTGTTTTTTGTGTGATTACATTTCCAAAATCAGTTTGCAAATTTGATTTGGAGTTGTGATGTAAAAGTTATGGGTGTTTGAATTCTAGAGTCAAATAGCCAAATTATGAAGAAAAGCTGAGACTTTGACAAGCCATAACTTATGATCTGTATATTATTTTATAACAAGATTTGAAGAGAATATTCATCATAGTTTTAGCTTTTTAGAAAGTCTTAAACTTGAGATTTGGAGCTTGAAAGTGAAAATTATGGAAACGCAAAAGATTAGAGGTAGCTGCTTTTTTGTTAGGAGAAGGCCAAAACTTTAAAGATTTACAACTTTTGGACAATACAAAATTTTCTTTTCAAAATTTTGAAAATGATAGTTTATCGCTATAGCTTTCCAAATTGTCTTCAATCATTTCATATGGAGTCTTATTGAAGAAGTTATAATATGTAGAAATTGGGGGTTTAGGTGCTCTTTAAAAAAATTAAGAGCTACATTTTGATTGACTAGAACTTTCGAATCGAGTTTTATTTTGAAGTGAAAATTTTAAGAATTGTAACCAGTGATATCATCTTTTCAAATTGATATCACGTTTCTATGAGTGATGTATAGAACAAAAGTTATAGAGATTTATAAAGGCAATGTTTAGTTTGCAAGGAGGAAAAAGAACCTTTTTTTTGAACCCGCATAACTTTTAAATGGTAGCTTAGATTGAATTGAAATTTAGAAGGATGTTAGAAGGTTAATAGAGCTTTTTAAAATGCTATTATACTTGGCATTTGGATTTTTGAGCCATCTGTGACACTAGATAGAAAGTCGCAGCCTTTCTAGAACTTGTTATTTGTAATTTTTTCCATTGTTTTTATTAAAATATAAAGACTTAAAGATAAGAAGATTTAAAGATATAAAGACTTTAAGAGGAATGTTTTGAGTTTATTTTTTATGTGTGTGTGGGATGTGGCTTTGTTATTTCTAGCCGGTTTTGGAAGCTCGTTTGTCAATTCATTTCTATTCTGTTTTGTAAACTTTGTTGCGAGCAATTTGGATTAAACCAAACTTAACCCTATTTATTGTCATGGTGACAAAGTGAGATTGATTATCCACATGGTTTGGACTTGCTCTGTTCTTACGATTTGAAATTTTAGTTAGCAAATCGTGAATTTAATTTTAAAATCATGTCATACGGACGGCAACTCTTATCTGCTATCCCGATCTATCCGTCACGTATCCAATAAGCTCTTATCTCTACTTTGAATCTCATACCTCTAGAGCCAGCCATAAGATATACCAACGAAAGATTGAAAACTGAAAATTTGAAGAATGAAGATTAAAATTGACAACGATTTTAGTCAGCGACGCATTATTGCAGCGAGACACCCTGCGTGTTCCCAAGGCGTGCTCCTCTCAACCCAACAACGGGACTCTCATGCCTCTATTTTTTTATCTTCGGTGCTTTATTTTTTTGAGATCTTTGTGAATTTTTTTCTTCATTTTTTTTTTTTTTCTAGCTTGTAGGAGACTAAGATTCCTTGGTTTTCATGATTTGAATCAAAGTAATTCAAATTTCTGAATTTTACATAAATCCTCCTATTTTGCCTAATATATATGCAAATTTGATGACCTCACGGCATTACAAGATTTTACAAAGTATGATTCACACCACCAATTCATTTGAAAATTCTTCCACACTTACCTAATTTGATCTTCTTCATGGAAAAAATAAACCTCAACTTTGCGTAAAGCATTTTTTTTTAATTTAGGGGCATCAAAGGTTTCAAAAAATTTTGGGCAATAGGGAAAAAAACTTTTTTTTTTACTTTAGTTGTCAATATCTTGCTCTTCTACATCTTGAATGAGCTGATTTTTTTCCACAAGTACCTTCCATAGTTTAGGGCAAGATCTTACGATTGAATTTCCAAAAGTAATTGTTTTTCTTACCTTTATACTCATTCTCCAAAAAGTGGCAATTTTTAGTAACTTTCATTGAAAAAAAAAACTTGGTCTTTTAAAGGTGTGTTTATTTTCATTTGACTAAATTCCTATAAACAATAGAAAGTCAAATGCTTCATCTTGCTTTGTAGTAATAGACAATTCAAGCAATTAGTATCTGTTAGTAATTCAATTTATGAAATGTTTATTTTTGATTTCAAATATCTGCTTTGTCTTATATGAAATTGTGCTCTTGATTTTTATTTGAATTTATCTCTCATTTTTATACACATTTAGCTTACAAAGGCCTTTACTTTTGAATTTATGTGGCTAAGTGTTATTGTATTTTCCATTGGCTTTTCTTGCAAAGTACTCCTAATTGAATTTTATAGTTTGTGCTATCATATTTGAATTTCTAAGATTCTGAGTTTTTTTTTGGGAAAATTACAAATAGGGGTTCAGTTTCAAAATAATTCCAAATAGAGGCGCAATTTCAAAATAATTTGTAAGTTTTTGTAAATTTTTTTGATTTTGACATTGGTTGATTTAAATGTATCACATCAAATGTTAGCTAACTTCCAAAAAACTTAAAGGCCTCTCCAAATCAAGCCTCAATAAAGAAATTTTAGCAAAGAAGATGGCAATTTTTAGAAAGACCTCTAAGTTTTTGGAAGTTATCTGACATTTGATATGACATATCTAAATCAACCAATGTCAAAACAAAAAAAATACAAAAACTTACAAATTATTTTGAAATTACGCCCCTACTTGTAATTATTTTGAAATTGTGCCCTTATTTGTAATATTTTTTCATTTCTGTGTTCCTATTTGTAATTTCCCTTTTTTTTATTTTTTTTTGTTTGAATATGTGCAATGATGTTTTGGATGCCTTGCATGCTCCCCTTTTTTAGTGGACTCTATATTGGTTTTGGAGTTTTGGTGTTGGTTGCAAAATTCCTTCATTCAAATTTACATGTCCAAAATAATCTAAGTGAAATTGGGTGGCTTCAAGAAAATGACTATGCAAGTTGAAAGGGCCTTTGCGTATGAAGGATTGAATCAAGCAGGGAGTTTCATGCATTTAGGATTTTGGCCATTGAGATTGAATAATGAATATTTGGATTTAATTTTGTTGTAAATTGCACAAAGGACAATAGATTAGAGTGCTTTTGTCCCCTTGGCATTCAACAAAATATAATGCCTATAACACTCAAGTTGCTTTGGAGAGGAAGAGTTCTCTATGCAAAACACTTGAAATTATTTTAAAAAGGCACGCCCAATATCAATACAAGTGAATTTCAAGAAAGCATTCTAATTCATGCACAACCTCATATGAATGCATTACAATGTAGTAATAGGGCATAGACATCTTCCAATTCTGTTCAAGATGTCCAAAATTGACAACCTTGCTTATGATTGTATCCCATATAATGTAGGTTATAAAATAAAATTGAACATAACATGGATTAGTGCCTCCTATATCTCAAATCACAAGACATACTAAATAGTTTATAATTGTTAAAATTTTATTTGAAGACAATTTGGAGATGCTTTTTTTAATTTGACCCAATAGTTAAGGTGATCCAACTTCATTTTTGAATTTGTCCATACAAAACACATTTGATAACTTTCAAAGCATCTTCAATATGGTTGTCACATTGGACCCCCTGTCCGTCCAGTTGCCCATCTGTCCAAAGTGTCCAATTGAGCTCATGTCATGTAGTCAACTCATAGTTGACTTCAGAAGATGATATAAAATGATGAAAAAAACTTACTTTGTACATGTTGGTGACACTCATTGTTGCCAACATGAAATCAAAATGTGGATTTAAAGTCATATCACACAATTAACACCATGTTTGTTAATTTGGGAACAATGGTACATTTTGGGACTTTCAAGAAGTTTGAGGTGATCACTTCAAACCGAGCTCAGCGTTTTTTTTTTGTACAAGTGCCCTCACCTGAGAGGAGGGATTTGCAAGGGAAAAAATCTTAGTGGCTCAAATTGAATTTGATACCTTTGAATTTGATTTAAAGTAACTTTTTGGGTTTGAGGTGAAGTACAAAATATACCCCTGTTTTTCCCAAATTAACAAATGCAGTGTACAATAAAAATGAAAAATAGTATTTGATTCTTCCCTTTTTAAGTCAAAAATACTAAAGTCCGTTTGTTTCGTCCACCTGTGCTGTCCGATATCCTAAACGCGCCCGAAGTAACAATGCTGATCTTCAGAAGCGAACAGCTTGAGCACAACCACAGATGCTTAGCCAGAACAGCATCACTCAACGGGAAGATCAAAAAACCAAAGAGTAAAGAGC
Organism: Ulota crispa; assembly: GCA_963920765.1. Classification (NCBI taxonomy): domain Eukaryota; kingdom Viridiplantae; phylum Streptophyta; class Bryopsida; order Orthotrichales; family Orthotrichaceae; genus Ulota; species Ulota crispa. Next base: position 13,440,997 of record OY987248.1, on the reverse strand, counting down.
CAAATCGAGCACCGGAGGAGAATCTGAAGCCACAAACCAAGACTGCATGCAGATTTTATCGACACCAACTCCGACACTAAACTACGGTAATCTACGCACAGAACCGAGCAACGTAGCAGTTGTAAGCAAAAATAAATTCCTACAACAAGCCCAGCCTAGCTGAAAAGCACGGACGTCACCATTATGGTTTTTGAAGGTGCTCTAGAACTACAGCAGCCAACATGTCTACCCAGGTATCCGGCAATCCTGGCAGGCACCAGTGCAAGCAATCCTGCCCCCACACAAAGTGCGCGTCTTTGCTTCCCAGCCACAGCGACGGATGCGCATCGGCTCGAAACTCGCTCATGGCAGCCACGTCCAGCACCACAAAGCCTTCACGACGGCTCAACGCTGACTGTATCACACGGTTGACCTCACGTTCTTCTCTGTTCACGCCTCCACTGGCAACGCCGAACCACTCCTCCACCTGCAACCACAAAGCTCAATTAACATCAATTAACACCATATTAGGTATATATTGGGAAAAACAGTACATTTTGGGACTTTCACTCCTTCCATCATTAAGTATAATTTAGCATAATTATTACAAAAAATAAGGGTGTACTTTCTTGTACAATAGTGAAGTCTCAGTGATTACCTCCAAGAATTTCAAATAATTACAACTTTGAGCTATTGCTATGCCTACACTTACTGTATGTAAGAATAAGGTACGTGGAGTACAAAATGGTCCCTGCATTTTTCCCAATTCACCTAATGTGGTGTTTCATGCACTTGCACACCGAAAATTGCACTTCATGAACACTGCATTGCAAAGCTTTGTGAATGGTCCTCTAGTAACTGATTCTACAATGCGTGTTTTTATCACGTGTTTGGCCATATGGCGTGATTTTAACTCCGACGTTGACTCTCAGTAAGTGCGAGAAGGGCAAAATTATTGGTGAAATTGCATGGAGAAGATGATGAGGAAGGAGGTGTAACACAGCAAAAACTTTTCAAGGGATTTGCATATGAATTCCCTGTGTCTAGGGAAATGTGAGATAGGAAAAATCATAGAAGAAATAGACATAAATGTTTAACAACTCACAAGGAAAATGTGAAGAATTCCTGAAATGACACATAGAAATTTTAAAAAGTTTGCTGTGTAACCTTCACCTGTGTGTCGTTAAGAAGCACAGAATCTGTACAGCTTCCATTCTGGTTCCATTCTCCACCTTGAAAGTGCCGGGGAGACTGGAGGCGCCACACTTTCAAAACCCTTGCTGGGATTGTGGTTTCGATGAAGTTCAACGTGCTCTCCACCACTGCTGCCAGTCCTTCTCGCATGCTTAAAGGGGGTAGCATGGGCTGCCCCTGTTTGTAAAACACCAGAGGTGACTGTTCTGGAAACTTGTCATAGCCCCACCTGTCATGAGGACATAAATTGTTGCGATTACCTTACAATCCGCTGCAAAATGTTCTTCCTGGTTGCCAAGCTGGAGTTAATAAGACAAAACCAAAGCAGTTGACACAAAGAAAGAACCAGTGTACGAGAGTGCGTTTTACCAGTGCCCTGTGTTGAAGATGACGATGTCGTAAAACTGCGTGGCGTTAACCCAATCATCAGCTGGAACATCGACGTCCACTCGGAACCCTGAACCCATGCCTGGCAAATCCGGCACTCTGCAACAAACCCTAATCAGAACGACAACGGAACTACCTCACCTTGACCTGCAAGCAGACACAACAATCGTACCTGAAGACCACTAGAAGAAACCCATGTTTTTCTTGACAGATTTTTTTGGACGCCCACTTTTGTGTTAATAATGACACCAAACATAACAATAAGATGTTAGTTTTGACATCATTAAGATGTTAATTTTAACGTCAATTGTAATTGTAACATACAAAAATGAACTTCCAAAAAAATCTGTTGAGGAAGAAAAACATGGATTTCTTTGAGTGTACTCATCAAAACTCAATATTTTCTTGGAGGGTTACGCAGTTGACAAACTTTGAAAGCAAACACAGCTCGGTAGTAGCCCACGGTAACATCGAACATCAATTGTAACATAAAAAAATTTTAAAAATGGTCGTCCAAAAAAATCAATCAAGAAAAAAACATGGGTTTCGTCTAGTGCGACTCATCAAAACTCAATATTTTCTTGCAAGGTTACGCACTTGGCAAACTTTGAAAGCAGCACAGCTCGGTGGTAGCCCACAGTAACATTGAAGGATGGGAAATATGCTCCTCTCCACGCGCCTCTCCGTTTCCACTTCCGAGCTTTGGCATCGGCCACGCTGAGACTGCAAAGAAGCGCCACCGTGAAGTTTTCGTTGAGGGAATCACCGATGAACCCCAAGCGCATGCCTTGAATGGTGCGTAGAAACGTGTGCGGTTCCATGCGCACCCACAGCGTGCAATTCCGTGGCACCCACGTCCATTGACTCATCCTCTCCACTCCGGGCTTTTTGTTCTTCCCGCAGTTCCAAGCTTTTCGGTGAAAAGGACAATTGGCTGTGTAGAGAGGCTTTCTTGTTGTGTCCAACACCCAGCGACCATGACCATAATCACAAGCACCCTTGTTCTGTGAGACTGGAGTTGAGCCTGCCATTTTGTTGGTCAATGAGCTGAGAGGAACAGAAAAGAAACTCAATCGAACAAGAAAAACCAACAAAACCAGCAACATCAGTAAAATCCAGTGCTTCGTAGCTGTGGCGCCTCCCATCGTCATCAACCACGACCTCCAAGATATAGCTCTCTAACACAATATTTGTTAATTTGGGAAAAACGCTTTCCCAAAACGGACTTTGGAGATATTGAATTTTGCAATTTTTATAGAATATTTCTGGTGACTTTAAGTGATTTTTTTAATAATTCCTTCAAAATGTTTCATCATTAATGTAAGATCTTGAAGAAATCATCATAAAACTCACTCTAAATCATCTAAAAACTCTTGAAACTGAATAATTCAGAAGTCCCAAAATTCGGGTTTTTCCCCAAATCGATAAATATTGCGTTCTCTCTCAAGTTGGTCAGTTTCAAGGACAAAAGGAGAAATGGGAATCAAATGTGCGTGAGTTTGGAGACGCGTGTCCAGCATGGTGATTGCAAGACTGCAAATGACAATGGAGAGCTCACGTGTACCGTTTCCATGGTTGACATCTCCGTTTGCCTACAATGGCAAAATAATACCCAGATCCCCTACAGAGCCTACTCACAGTGCACTCTCTATCAAAACTTGGATAATAGTGGACCTGCCGTACTTTGAGATCCTCTTGTGCAGCTACTGACTGGTTTTCAGTAACTCTTGAAGCTGCAGACTTAAGCTCAATTGGAGTTCTGCACGTTCTTTAGCCGTGTAAAGACATGGTTCAGGCTCCTCTATTGGCAAACAATCTGATATCCGAACAAAATAATCCGAAGGACCTTGAACAGAGAGCTATTAGCGTAAAAGAACAGCATTAACGCTGATTCGCAGATGATCAGAAACACCAACAAAGTCACCCAGGAGGCTCTGGAACCTGTTTTATGGCTTCGCCGACTCTATGGGTCACAAAGTAAGGATAATGATGATCGTTGAGACTGTGAAGCCACAAAGCCATGGTTCTATCCTTGGCTTCTACTGTTGCAATAAGAGGGTAAACCACATCGTGCTTGAAAATCTGGATCATTTCCTTGTAGCCTTTCTGAGTGTCTGACCTCCTCATGCGAGTTGCTGAACTTTTTGTTGTAAGCCGTGTAGAAGCATTCGTCAAGGAACAAACCAAACTTCGGAGCCATCGGTGTGGTGACGTCATTGTTTCTGTGCACAGAAGAGACTGGACACATGAGCGGAACGAATCAAGAAACGAAGGCAAGGAAGGGAAAGCTACAGATGGTATTTAGGGTTTAAGGCATTGGACACGTCAATGAAAGGTACAACAGGAAATACCTTTTCAATGCAAAGTTGATGATTGTTTCTGGAACACAACCTTGCATAATGGCGAGTCTTGGGGAGATCACTAGCCTATGTTTTATGAACCACGTGAGTTAGAAGATAGGGTCCATTTTATTCAAAGGACAAAAAATACTATAATATGTAGAACTACTATAGGGTTCATGAAATACTATATGTTTTAGTATATATAAATTAGGGTATGTAAAAACATTAGGTAGTAGGATTTTTTTATTAATAAGTTAGCCTTGACAAATTGGGGCTGTAAAAATTTTGAGTGTTGTTTGCTACTCTCCATGTTAAATTGTTTTAAATACATGCCATAGAATTGAGAAATACTAAAAACTTGTTAATGAAATTTTCCACTTGGACAATAGCCCTTTAATTCATATGCTTGTTATTGGTTTCATGGTAAATACCATGTGTATATGTAATAGAAAGTAAGATTTTTTTTTGATGAATAATGGAGATAGGATAAAATTGGACAAATAAAATTTATACGTAAAATAGCCCCATTTAAAAACCAAATGAATGAATTTATTAAAAAAATTAGGGTACTAGAAATATGATCCGCGATTCCACGTAGAAAAACACAGTCACTTTAATTACCATATTTTAGATAAACAGCCCTACATCAAATAACCTCTCAAGTCACGTGTATACCATAAAGTCACAAAGAATAATCTCCCCCAAGCAACGAGTGTCGTGCCAATCATCTTCTGAATTTGATGCAGCATGAAACTTTGACCTGTTACTATGCACGGCACAAATTGCACACCTTGCACCTCAATAACCTCCCCTGCTTCGAAGGACAGAATATATCTCTTTGCACTTGGGTCTTCTGGTTTGTTCCGTACAGTGAAAGTGTGGAAATTATGCGTGCCGTTGTATCTGCTCAAGATTTTATTCAACTGTTGTAGTTTCGCATCGTTAAATTCAAAAGGTTCCGGTTCAGGGCTCTCTTCCACTTCGGTCTTCTCCACAACCGTAATGATCTCTTCACGAACTTCCACCATTTGAACTTGTTCAGATGGCTTTGGCTGCGATGCCTCTGTATGTATCCAAAAATGTTTAGTTTAAGAAACCAAAATTCCTATGATACTTTTTTAACCAACGCAATGACTTCTGAGATCTACAATACAGGGAAATCGTACCTTTAGTCAAGTCCTCAACACCAGCCTCAATATCTGCAGCTTTCTGCTCTTCAAGTGCTTTCTGTTTCTCTATGCACTGCAGTCTAACACTTTCTCTCCTTCCACATGAGCACGGTTTTCCTATTGTGATGAGCATGTGGATTGAAAGCATAAACGGGAATCAGATTCTCGTAGCGTCGTGTATCACACATTTTCTTGCCGTTGAAGTTGGATGTCACTCTTGTGTAGTCAAAAACTTGAATGTCCTTTCACTACAACAAAATGGGCATTTTATGACGCTGACTTGTGAGTGAGGTCATTTAAAATTATGGATGACTCACGTCATAAAATGCCCATTTTCCTTCCAAATTTGGAAAGTGCTAGTTGACACGCTCCACAAGGCCTAGTGGGTAGATCACCAAGCGTGCAGAGACTATCTGTCCTAAGGCACTCACACCTTTGTCAGTTCGAGCAGTTCTCATCCAATCCACCTTTCGCAAGTCACCAAAATTGCACTGCGTCATGGCATCTGCATGAAACAATGCATGTTCAAGCTCGCCTTCAATGGTAATAGCTCCCGGATCCTTCTGCATTCCCTGATAGGCTGCCCCGCAGTATGCAAGGATCATTGCAACCTTCCTCTTCCTACCCTCTTTCCATCCTCCTGGCCTATCCGGTCCTTTCTTCGTTTCTCCACCAGCGTCCTTGTCACCTGCAATCCCAAAAACATGAGACACGTTTCACTGACAGAAAAAAACAGTTGAAATTCACCAATTTGAATGTTATGCTCACCTACATCCTCGGCTAACATAGCCATGGTTGTCACATTGGATTGCCTGTCCGTCCACATATGTGTATGCCCGTGCCTGATTGAGGTCATGGTTCATCCGATGAAATCAACTAATAAATGATACAAATTGATAAAAGAAACTTACTTTGTACATGTTGGTGGACAATCATTGTTGCTAACATGGCATATCACCTAATAAAAATGGAAAACTGTAATTTGATTCTTCCATTTTTAGGTCAAAAATCAACTCGTCCGCCCTTGCTGTCTTTTTGTGCGTCCGCCTGCCAAAGTAACAACCATGGACATAGCCCATAAACTCCAAAATTTATCAAGGGAGAAGTTCATTCCATCATCCTTCCCACAGTGCAAGTCTCCTTGCCTTCGTTCACAGCTGCAACCGCCGTAATACCGGCACTGTTATCTACAGGTTTCTTCACATCCACTTCTATAAGGCTTGCAGCCACTGCAATCTCTATTGTCTTTGTCCTCTTGACACTCACCACCTCCTCCGCAACGCCATTATCCTTCTCAGCAAGAGCAGCGCCATGTCCGTCAACTACAGCCAAAGTTGGCACATCAGGCAATTTGGCTGTTGGACAGGATAGGCGGACAGATGTGGTTGTCCACACTAATGCTAATTAAAACTAAGGTGTGTAAGGTGTGGACATTAGGGCGTAATTGCAAGGTTGTGTTTGTATCCATAGTTTAAAAAAAAAATTAAAAAAAGTACATATGTTTGTGCCTTGAGGGGCGGTTTAGGGTTGGTCCAATGTGACAGCCATGCCTGCAGCAGTTTGTTCAGAATCAATTACCCCGTCATCTACTTCTCTTCCCCTCTTCTTGTCTGTAGCAGCCTCCATAGCTTCGCCCTCGCTCGTCATTGCGGCACAGTCTAAGAGCGAAGGCCAGAGCTCTCTTGAAAATAATCTTCTCAAATCTCCCATAAACCCAAACCCCTGCTATAAACGTGCTTCTGAGACCTAACCCTAATTCATCAACAACCGAATTTCCCCAACCGAACCTCTGCATGCTCGTTACCACAGCCTCCAAGAGACACCGCACTACAAGTTGCATTCAGCAAGACTCCTACCATGCCAAGTCGGTGAACTTAAACTAGAACAATCATTTCATACAGCAACACCGTATCCCTGGTTTTGTATTGGCTCAAGTATCTGAAAAAAACAACCGGGATTCCTGGATCTTCTCTCCCCGGGCCGATTCAAATTCTTACGCATAGAACCAAACCGTTTGTGCTCCCAACGTTTACCTAAATTGACTTGGAGTAAATGTATATGTTTCATAGCAGCATTAGGTCAGTTTGGGCAGCATGATCCTAGCAGACACACTAAGAAGTGCGATGTGGAAGAAGCTCACAACGTGATCGTTTAAGAAGATCGTAATTAGGAGGTGTAATTTAGCTTACAGATTACGTGCATTGCAGAACAAAACTCTTGTCCAGGTCATCAAAGATACCTGTAGATACCTACATTCACAACCTGCAATCCCAAGATTTGGTGTGAAGAATTTGCCGGCCGTGATTCTCTTGGACTTAAAAATTGGTTCTCATAGGAAGTCTTATCTGGATCAAAATTACAATGGCGTCATAACAACAGTTAAGGCATAAAAAATTAATTGTGCCGGCTAAATTAGGGTTCATCCTCTAGTACAACTATAAGGAGCTCTCCCTTGCACACAAATTCAGGTAGGGTTACGATTTTAGCCACAATTTTGACCTCGATTTGCAGGTATGGAAACACACATCGCAAATGAGTTTGCTGACGAAATTCAGAATGAAGACGATGATGCACTGACAAACCTGCAGAAAGTGCGAATGAAAGAAGCTCAAGCAACATGCCCGCGCTGCAAGCAAGGATTCTGTGCTAGTCACGGTCGGTAGTGATTTTTTCAGCACTTAATAAGCTCTTGTAACTTTGCAACGTTGATGTCGTGATAAGGTAGTCTGCTCACAAACCGACCATCTAAGGAAACTGTCCTTCTGTAGAAAAATCAGGGCAGGTTGGTAAAATGGAAATGTTTTTGGTAGAAAGCTAAAGAGGAGACAATTCTGTAGGCATTTAAATTGAAATTTTCTAAGTTGGTATGAATTAGCTACAATCTATCAAAGCAAAAGGTGCATAGGTAGATATTTTTGATCATAAGTGGTAGCATTCTTGATTCAAAGGTGGCTTGTAAATGGAGTATATGAGTTTTAAAAGCAATCATTACAAAATCAAGAATGTTTCAATAAGGCTCTTAAAAAGTGCAAGCACCCATTCCATATTCCAATGCTCAAATCATGATCGAGAACATGTTTTCATTTATTTTAGTACGACGTGTATTTATATTTTATTGAAAGACAAAACCCAACACAATTATGACCAATAAGCACACTTATTGGTAGCTCATGTCACTCTCTTGAGGTTCTAAAACTGTGTCTTGAGGTTTTAAAACTATGCACGCACAAGTACAATTTCTGAACATAGAAAATGAAATCCATTTAAGAAGCTCTATGCACGGTTTTCTCCCACCCTACCCGAGCAATTCAAAAAGAGTGAGAGGTTTTAGAGCAAGCTACCTTAATATGGAAAAGTTTGTAACACCATATTAGGTAAATTGGGAAAAAAGGGTGTCCCACTTTGTTTTCCCCCCCAAACCCAAAAAGTTAGATTTGAAGGTATCAAATTCAAGTCTGAACCACTAAGATTTTTTCCCTCACAAATCTCTCCTCTCAGGTGAGGACACGTGTGCAAAAAAAAGGTTGAGCTTGGTTTGAGGAGATCACCTCAAACTTTTGAAAGCTAGTCTGAAAGTCCCAAATTATACCCTTTTTCCCAATTTACCTAATATGGTGTTTTGTAATGATTTTAGCAATTTGGTGTGATTGGATTAAGGCACAAAGTTGGGAGCGTACAAAGAGCGAGCTCCGTGGGCAGCTATGACGCAGCTACCAGATGAAGAGGAAGACGAAGGCGAAGGCCCAGAGGAGGAAGAACCAGAGGTGGACGATAACCCTAATTTGTCAAAAGGAGAGACGGTGTCGCGAGTCTGCAGAAACGAAGGATGTGGGAAACTATTTACCGAGAACGAGAATTATTCCAGTGCTTGCCATTACCATCGTGGCCCTATCTCCTTCAGCAACAAGTCGACAGAGGAACACAAGGTACGTGCTGCATGAATTCCACCCTTTTTATTAGAGGCTTCGAACACAATTTTGGGTGAATCCACCTCAGTGAATTCACTAGTGAAGAGCAACGTGATTCACTTTTAGAATTCACTCCCAACATGATTCACAATTAGGAGTGAATTTTCTCAAGGGTATCTTAGACGTTCAAACCCCCAGCTTGTGCACAAACCCCTACTTGAAACTGATCGCAAACTCACGGGTGTCTCAAACTTTGAGCATGCGAGTGATTAAAAATAATTCACTAGTGAGCTAGGACCCTATGAGGTGAGAAACTCGTACACCTGATTTTGTGTTTGAAGCCCCCTATTAATGCTGATAAGCACTTGACAATGACAAAAGTGCTAACCGGAGAGTGTGGGATGGACAGTGGATCTGTTGTGACGTACCTGTATCAAGCTTTGATGAACTTGCAACCGTGCCACCATGCACACGCGGCAAGCATTATGCACCTCCACAAAGAAACAACATCTAATAGCTTACGTAACAAATAATGCATGCAAAAAGGATAGAGATGAAGAAAAGAGAGCGAGAAACAAAAAGACAGACTACACCAGTATCATGAATGGAAGCAAAGAATGTTAGAGATTTTATCAAAAACAAGCATCAAGGACGTCCAAACTTGTAAGCCCTTGCACGTTCTTGCAAGAGCCTAGTTACAAATGTACTACCAGCTCAAGCCTAATTCAATCTGCACTACAAGACTCAAGGACTATGTAAGAGAATAAGTGGAATGCATTCTAGGCCATGGTTGAAGGCAAGTAAGTTAGAGGGAATGGCAAGAGCAACTCATTGTGTGCAATGGATTGACACCTACAGATTACCTTCACGTATGAACTGCAAAACTGTACTTGTAACCAGAACCTAATTAGTGAACTAGATACAATACTATGGGGCATTCTTTAACTTTGATTTCCTCTTCTTCATCTCTAGATCATCCAAGCCATTTCCTAAGCCTATTGGTGAAGGACTAAATTACCCTCAATTGATGTTCAGGTGACCTTGTAATGGATCCTCAATTTCACACTACTGCTAGCTGCCGCTTGTTGGAACGCTTGCACCAAGTTTGGTCTTGTCTGTCACATTAGAACATGGGAATGACTAGGGAGACACCCCCAATTGCTATGTGGACACCCCTATAGTCCAACCTATTAAATAGATTATTATTCTGTTGAAATATGAATGAAAATCAAAACAATATTTTAGCGCATGTTTGTGTCTACAAGCTTTGCAAACATATAACAAAAATATTTCATTTGTGACATGATCAAGAGTTAAGCTAGTCACTCCCTTCATTTATAGGTTTAACTCTTGACCATGTCACAAATGAGACATATTTGTTGTATTTTTACAACGCTTGTAAACACAAATGTATGCTAAAATGTTGTTTTGATTTTATTTCATATTTGAACGTAATAATAATCTCAAATTAAATAAGCTGGGCTCTAGGGGTGTCCACACAGCAATTGGGGGTGTCTCCCTAGTCATCCCCTCAAAGAATATACCAAACCTTTCTTTAGAAACAAGCTTGAAACACCATAAATCCGCCCCACAGCCCCTTTGAGAAAACAGAAATAGGTTCTTCACTTGAAAGGCCTAGAGACGCAAGGACATGGGGTTTTAGAGAAGAAATCTGCAAAATGGAGTTGGCCGTCTTGTTTGCTCTTCTCCCACATAAATTTTCCAAGCAAATGTTGTAGTTTACTACTGTCTAATACCAACCAAAATGAAAATATATAACCTTCGTCATTGGTTGAATATGTAACCTTTGTCATTAGTTGCAACACCAATCAAGATTTAGGGCTTAGAAGAGATGTGCATGGACAAAGCGTAATCACCACTGCTATTACAATTACCCTCCTCACTGCGGACTGATCATGGCAAAGATTCTTGAACACTCTTGATCTGAAGGGGACAAGAATTTTCTACATCAGACAACCGTCCTCAGCTTCAGAAGAATTACAAAAAGTTTGTTTCCGAAGACCGAGAAACAAGTCACCCTTGCCAAAAATGGCAAGACTTGGCCAAATCGCACTGCATTTGTCACAAGTCAGCATAGCAAGTCCACACGGAAGAGGTAATCCGAGGACTTCGGGTCTGCAATAGACTCCGTTGCAAGCAAGATATCCCACCCAAAGTACCCATGACTTTCATACACGAATATTTCAAAGGCTAGTTGGGGGTGGGGACTCGAGAGCCAAGTCCTCACAGAAGAACACATGAGTGGTATAAACAAAGAAAACTACACTGAATATTGCGTTTAGGTTGCCCCACACTAATTCCCATATCTTACACTTATACTGCTGTAAAAATGATTTTCATCATTAAATTATTTATTGCAAAAAAATCAGTTTTAAAGAGCCTTTGCATTTGCATAGCAAGATTCAAGTTGTAAACCATGTGAAATCCAAGCATGGTCAACCATTAGTGTGGGGCAACCTAAATGCAATATTCAGTGTACAAGGAACCACAGCACAAGATTGCTTCGTGACAAAGCACAAGTACAAAAGCACAAGCGAAACAATCCTAGAGATGACGTGGCACCGAACTAGGGCACCTCGGGAGGTAAGAGAGAAAACACACTAGCAAAAGCAGGACGCAAGCAAAAGCACAAGAGAAAGCTAGAGCAGCAAAGAAGTGCAGGGCAGAGAAACATTGATATATATTACAGAAGCCGTCGTCATGGTGACATCATGAATGAAAATATACAGTTTTGTAATCCTAGGCAATAGATCGACACGTTGTTTCTCTGTTCAAATATTAAGAAAGGTCGATCAGTCATATGACTAGACTCTCTCTCTCCTTGTGGTGACGAAGGTCCGCTGCTGTTAGTCGAGGACCTCGCTGGGGGTTTCATAACGTCAGAATTCCTGTATGTCGGCATGTACACAAAAAGCATCCACACGCATGGCTGTTGTGTGCTCCGTCTCTCTACCATTCCAATCCTGCCTTTAGATAAATCAACAAATGCCTGGCTAGCTAGCTAGCTACAATCACAAATTTAGAAGTAACAAAAAAAAGAGTGAAAAATCCAAAAAATCCGTGAGGCCCCATATCATCATCTTGTCTGTGTCTCTCGTGTCTTTTTCTCCCAATTCCTTTTGGGGCGGCCAAAACCGGGCAGAATAATAATTGTCACTATCAAGTCACACTACCTGCTCCACTGCAGTGCGAACCCCAATATATCAAAATACTTATATATCATGCTGTTTGTTATACTATGCTATGCGCCCGGCTTAAGATGGTCCTTTTACCATCTGCTCCCAGATCCAAACCCTACAGTCTCTCAACAATCCCCCCCCCCCCCCCCCCCCACCCCAAATCTACTACCAATCCCTCCAAACGCCAGGAGCGACCATCAGACAAGCCAATTTACTCCATAGCCAGGCTACTACTTGGCCGCAACAGGTCACCGTATGGCTCCAATACCACAATTCCTAATGGTAGAGAGATCGCCCCTCCCTTCATCTGAACCTCAACCTCGCACATCGGCTACTCAGACAGATACAAGCAGCGATGGCTCGGCCATAGAAATTCCTGCAAAAGCAACTTCTGTACACACAAAAAAGCAAGTGTGACTCAAACGATGGTCCAATTCTCGCACATCACCATGCTGCCGAGTGATCCGGCTCCTCCTTGACGAGATCATTCACCCAATCAAGGTCTGGAGAATCTGCTGCAACGCCAGGTCCAACGTCGTTCAACGAGTTTCGGCTCAACCGGCCATAGATTTTGGCACGCAAATCTCGTCCGGATTCAACACGCTGCACAGTGGGCTCACCGTCGTCGTTCTCGTCTACCTCCCACCGCTCCTTGTGCTCCCACCGTGCAGATACTTTGGTAGGCGTGCCAGGGACGCTCTGGGAGCATCGGCGGAGTGGCGATGGGCCGGTTGTGTATTGCTGCTGGAGCCACTGCGCTGCAGATGCAGGAGGTGAGCCACGCACTTCCAACTGCTGCAGAGTGGCGATCAGCTCCATCATGGACTTTTGTGGTACTCCGGAGGGTGACGATGGTGCCGAGCCCGGGTGCATGCCAGAGTGACCGCTGTGCAAGCTGCGATGGTCGCTGGAACTCGGAATGGACAACGTGGGCATGGAATTCAGCCGGTCCAAATGCCGACGATGAGCGGGCACTGGAGAGGTCTGGGGATGGGGATGCACGTTGAGTGACCGCGCTTGAGCCGCTTGCTGAAGGGTGGCTTGTATCGACATCGCCTGAGACATGGCGGATTGGCCTCCGGGCATGGAGAGACTGGGAAAGGTGGTAGCATTCGCCCATTCGTCGGCGGAAGACGGAGACAGAGGAGGAGACTGCGTAGGAGAGAGAGGCGGAGACAGTGGCGGTGCGTAGTGAGCGTGCCCAACAAGAGTTGACCTCGGTGACGAGGTTTGCGACGGAACGCACCCCGGACCTGAATGCGCCGCACTTGAGTAGCCGGCGAAGTGACTCAACGGAGAGCCCACGTTGCCAAGCGAAGAACCGTCGTACGATGATAGCGCTTCGTACGCAAAAGCTCCGTCGTAGCTGGCAGCTGCTCGGGGCGAGCCATCGTATGATCCGCCGTTGCGAGCGGTCGTCGTGGCCGCGTTGGCTGCATTCGGGAGCAGCCGCAACTGCTCGGGCGTGTGAGCGAAGAAGCACACGCGACGCCGGCAGTTCCGACCGTCCTTGCACGGCTGCGTGCGGTACCGCGCGGGGTGCAGCCAGCACTCGAACACTCCATGAGCGAACTCGCAAGCATCGCCTCGTCGACAGCTCCCCTTTCGGAAGTCGGGACAGGCGGTGCCGGAGTAGTGGAACCGGCGAGGATCGCGCCGACGAGCTTTCTCACCTGGGTGTGCAAATGGGCACTCCGTCCAATCGTGGCTCCTCCCTCTCATGCACCGCCGCACCTTGAATTCGAACATCCGGAACTGATCGCACCCGTACATGTCCACCGCTGGCCAGGCCTCTTCGTCTTCATTGTTCGAGGGGAGGTACTTGTTGAAGAGAGCATCGGAAAATGTCGGTGACCCCATGGACGATCCTGCGCCTCCCAAGGGCGACCCGGGAGGAAGAGTGAGGCCCCGCAAATCCGGCCTACCCGCGCCCTTCCCCGCTTCGTCGAAGAAACCCCCCTTCCCTGACGCCGCTTCAATTAAACAGTCGTCGTCGAGCATCGACAATCCCGACAAGTCGGATTTTGAAACGGGCGAGCTCGGAGGGCTGCCAAAGAAGTTCCCGAAGCCATGCAAGCTTGCGCTCCCGCCGCCGCCGCCGCTTCCTCCTCCAAAACTCTGGCTCCGCTGGTACACTTGCGGCGAGGAGCCATTAAGAGCAGTGTCCGCATCCTTCATCCCTGCAGGCGAGAAGGAGTTCAAGCGCCGCATTGCATGCTGAGGTGACGAAGAAGAAGAGTGCTGCTGCTGCATGTGCTGCTGCGAGGTCGGCACGTAGTCTACCATCGACTCATACAACGACGACCCTCCTCCGCCTTCCAATGACGACGACAATCCTGGTGCTCCCCCACTCACAAACAACGATTCCCCTCCGAACAACTGCCGCTCCTGCTGCCTTTGCAACACTGCCAACATTATCTCGGTCTCCCCTCAACCCCCTCTCCAAGGAGAACTATTCCAAAAAACTCTTCACCCGAAACTAGTTTTTCCTTCTATTCTGCACCTCAGGCTCATCTCCCCCCACGGTTCGTCTCCCTTCTTCTTCTTCTTCTGCAACGCCAACTTAACAAGCAGAAACACTCCACCAAACCTAACCACTCAAGAACTTGGAACACAACCCAACCCCAAGTCTGAAATCAACACAGCCGGACCTCGGCGATATGCAAAGGCTGAGTCCAAAGGATCCAGCAGCAGCCAAGCCTCTCTGAAATCCGTCTGCGATGTCTGCAATTGCATCAGCTGATGCCGCTCTGTGATCGAAGAGCTTCGCAACGAGGCAACAAGAAGTACAGGCCAAGCCGCGAGCCCGTGGAAAATGGAGGACAGGACCCTGGCCGTCTGGCGGACGCTTCATATGACCGGTGAACGGCGCCTCGTTTCGCTATTTTCGGGATCCGGGCACGGGCACCCGTTGCAGCGTTGCGAGTGTCCTCCTCGAATTGCTGAAAGGCGCTTTCCCTAAAATCTACCAACATTGAGTCTACCGAATTGCTCCATCTACAAAAAAATGATAAACGTAAGCTAGATAGAAATCTACACTTCACGTGATTTTGGGGCCGGTGTCAGTTTCTGTGGAGTTTTCCTGCAATTTGGCCAAGTGGACCTACGTATGTTCCTTTCTGTAGCCTTGCTGTTCATTCGATAGTTCTCGGAGAATATCTATCAAAACTTCAGGAAAAAAGGTTTTTTAATTGGTGGAGGATTGCAATGGCTGCGGTGGTCGTGAATTGGTGGGGGAACTTAATTCGTTTGCAAAACAAAATATTAATTTCAAAGCTTTGTATGACTTTGCTCTTGGTTGTTTGGTGGTGAGAAGTGTTAAGAGCATCTCCACCCATGGGCTCTGGCCTGCAAAATAGCATGGCCTTAGGGTCATTGTTGCTTTCCCAATGTCCACCAGTGGCACGTTGAGGGTTGGTTTTTGTAAGGCCTTGCCAAATCAACTCCAGGGGCTGTGAGCTGCAGGGTTTCTCTCAATTTTTAGTGTGCTTGAATCTCGAATTTTGACATAATAAGTTATTGGTTGCTTGTCCCTTTTCCTTACCCCATCATAAATCCTCCTCAGTCTTGCAGCCACGTGGCAAATATTCCCCAAGCGCAGCTGGTTTTAGCTTGAGTATTAATGGTGGATTTTGTAGCACGTCCCACCCCAAACTGAACGGGTGGAGATCCGCACTCTCCCCTGAGCCCTTTCAGCAAAAAGGGGCCTTAAAACACCATCTAAAGCGTCCAGGGCAAGGCCAACCGGTGGAGATGCTCTAACCCTTTAACGACCACACCCGTTTTCACAAAATCCACTGAAAAGAGGGGCTATAAGCTTATATTTAGAATTGACTCAAATATAGACCCATTTTCAATAATCCAACTGTACAAATGGGAAGTGCACCTTGTTTATTGTAAAGCACCAAATTTCAGCTAGATCTATTGTTAGAGGTGAAATATTATAATGATTGAGTGAGCCATATGCGGAAAATCTCTAGTTTTTCATGCTTGTGTGGTTTTGAATGTTAACGCTTCATGCAAGCTTTGATTGAGAAGAGCCTTACATTTCTAGAAAGCAGGGTTTCCCACCTTTCCAACAAGACTAGTTTCACACAAAATAGACAAAAATAGCAATCACAAGGTGTAGCTAAGTGGATAAAAAGGGTCAAAAAAACCCACTTTCTTTGCTACCCTAAAATAGTTCTACAAGAAATTTGAATATTATTCTGGAAAATCCAATTGGTGAAAACAATCAAGAATTGGCCTTAAATGTTGGATGACAAATCTTAAAGCCATAATGACAACACCATTTTTGTAGGTCTTCAAATTCTACAATTATACTATTACCGTATATGAAAACAATACAAGCGTATTTCTTAAGCAATTTGAAATTTTTTAGAATTGTGCAATTGAAATTTGACAATCTTCTTGCATATTTGATGTATTGTGTTGTTGCTTTAATCCATCTTTGATAAAAATTGGATATGTATTTTGAAGCCATGCCGTATAAACACCATTATTTATCAACTCACATACCCAATTGCATTGTTATTTTTTTAAATGGATGCAAAATTCTTGTGATCACGTGCGAAGTTCAAGACCAAATTCCAAATTATTGAGCAATTTCAACCTACAAGTCAAAAACCACTGCCAGCAACCAAAATATGGTCAAGTGGTCCTTAAAGGGTTAAGCCCAACTATTTTTTTTGACAGTAGCTTTTCAGAACAATATACAATAGTGCCTCCCTAAGATGAACCTTTATAAGGAAAAATGCTTGGCTAAGATGAAGTAGATGACTGTCTCTAGTGGTTGGGGAGCTACAAAAGCTTGTTTAGTTACAATGAATGTTTTCCTTACATGAAAGGAATATGCTGTCCGGATACCTTCATCAAATCCAAGCACTACTGTATGTTGTTCAAAATCTCATTTCATCTCTCACAAATTCAGTAGTTGTTCAGTAGCACTAGAAAACTTTGTTAAAGTCAACATAAACTACATGATGTTTTTTTTTGCTTCTAACACAAGTTTCTACGTTAGAAACAAGAAAACATCATATAGTTTATGTTGACTTCAACAAAGCTTTGTACTAGTGTAGAAATTCAATACAATTCCCTAAAGGACCATTGTCCCTTTGGGGGACAAATGGGATTTTGGGCATGCACCTATGGCTAAACTACTTTGCGTGATTTTCAAAAACTTGTATTGAAGGTGAGGAATTCAAAGATCTACGTGGGGATGTGATTTTTTCTTCAATCCGACATTTATTGAAGAAGTTGAAAATGAAAATGTGGAAAATGATGCTCCCTGGGCAACCAAAAACTTCTTTAAAATTTTCATTTTTTTCAAATAAAAATCTGAAATAGGTCAAAACCACACCTACCCGCGAATGAAAACTTCTCATGAATTTCATCTCATTTATTAGAATTGAATGATTCAAAGCTCCTCACATCTATATAAGTCAAAAGAACCTATTTCAAATTTTTATTTTTAAAAAATGAATTTTTTATTTTAAAAAAGGAAATTTAAAAAAAAAATTGGCTGCTTGGGGAGCATCATTTTCCATATTTTAAACTTCTTCAATAAATGTTGGAATGAAGAAAAAATTACATTCCCACGTAGATCTTCAAATTCCTTACCTTCAATAAAAGTTTCTAAAAACCACGCACAATAGTTTACCATAGGTACATGCCCAAAATCCCATTTGTCCCCCAAAGGGACAATGGTCCTTTAGGGTTTAATAGAGTTTGTGAATGTTTCAATGTATATTTCTATGTGGTACCACATTGCGACTCATTTATTAAGTTTAAGATTTTTGAGCTTTGTGAACTTTCAACCTTGATTGCAATCAACCAAAAAAAGGAATGAAGGAATATAAGGTAGAAGCACCCAATACCAATAGTGTACTTAATGACATTACTCTCTACAGAGGGTGATTGTTCTAAAACTAAAATCTAGGAAAGGCATAGAGAGCTTACAGTTGTTAATCAAAATGATTAATTATTTACGATATACCTATATTTAAACTTTAGAATGATCACCATGTGTAAAGAGGAAAGCCATTAAATACAACGTTGGTATTGGGTGCTTTGAGGTGCTTCTACTCTAAAACCATGCATAGAAATATGCTGAAAAACGTTGAAAACTAAAAGTGATGCTTCAACAATATTTGGACAATAACTCCTATGGAGACTTAGGTTTTTCAAATTTGGAAAATGCCAATCATTGTGGCCTATAGCAATTGAGCATGGAAATTTGCCCATAAATGTTGTTGATACATGTTTGTTGCAACATTGAAATAAAATCAAAAATGTATTCATAATCTGAAGATGATGTTAAAAATCTGATCAAAGCAAGGCAATGATATCACCACGTTGAGACACCATACACACTCTGAGCACTTCTACTCTCCAACACTTGAATCATTACAAGAGAAACTCTTTGCAATGACACATCCAAATTGACTAAAATGTCCAAATTTGACAAAAATTTGTCAAAAATATGTTCAAATTGATAAAAAAGTATCCAAATAAAGGTGACCTAATTGACCCAAAAAAATCCCAATTGACACTACTCCCTTGTAATGAATGTGCATAGCAATAGTAGTTTGTGATATCTTAACTCTTAAACGTATGAGCTTGCCACTTTGATCAGTAAAATAAAAGGTGTTTTTCTTGGATTTGGAATGGATTTGAACCTTTACTAGATTTCAAATCAACAAAGAAGTTGGAGAACATATCAAGTCTTGGTGAGCTATTTGAGATCTCAAATTAAACTTCTTGATGTTGCTAAATGCCAATCATACAACAACATATCTACTATGCCCTAGGCCCTAGGGATGTTTAAGGATTAACACAAGGATAACTTGATTTTATATAAAACATTACAAATTCAAAATAGACATCCAATGGATGTCTAAGAAGAAATTGATTAGGCTTTTTTGGTTAAGGTTCCAAAGGTACAATTCAAAAGTAGTAACTCAAACTTATTTGTCTAGAACGTATCTCAAAGATTCAAAAATCACCTTGGACAATCAGAGGTTGAAAAACATAAATTTGGTTCTTGAGGTGCTTACAAGGGACTTTCTAACAAAACATGAGTTATCCCTTGGATGCCCCAACTGAAGTCTCAAACAATTTGGAGTAAGCAAAATTTTAAATGTCATATTTTCTTCCAAAATTGTTATTATTTGTAAAATTTAAGATAAAATTAATTACTCCATATTAGTTTTAGCATCAAAAAACAATTTCAAAACTTTAAACAAAAAATTTACTGAGTAGGTTTTGGTATGGAACAAATTATTTCTAAGTACACTAGCGTTCTTTAAACTGGCTAAACTTTTGCATGATTGCTAACAAAAAATTCATGCAGCTAAATAAAAAAATGTAAAATTTTCATTATTAAATTTGAAAATTTTAACTTTTTAGGAGTGTGTTTAGCTACTTGTGCTAAAAGTGAAAATTGTATTTGGGATCATTGTTAGCACATTAGTTAATTCTCTTATCCTTGTATTGTTTGAATGATCATGACTTGGAATTATGACACTTAAAATAAGGATAAAAAGGATTTAAATCATCTTACATATATCAAGGACCGCTTTACACTACAAGTTCATGTTGGTTTCCGGCCTTTGACACTCAAAATATTGATACTTGATTGGTTAATATTTAGAATATGACCTCAAGACCATTACACTAGGAGTCAAGATTAATTTTTCAAAACTTATTTTAATACTTAAAGACAAGATTGGAGACAAACCCAACCTCAGAAATTGGGTTTTCCAAAAATGTGAAGCTAATTCTTGACCCTAGGGCCATTGTCAAATTTAATTAAAATAAGAGTTTATGAACAAAAAATATTCTTTTGAGATATTCAACATCATAGAATGGAGTAAAAATATCAACAATTTTTCTTGATCTCTTTTTTTATCCCTTTTTCTCCTAAATTTTTTAAATTTTGCTATAGTGGCCTCAACTTTTTGGCCTAGAAGCCTTCACACACAACAAAGTTAGCCCCTACTATATTCATATTATAATGGGTGCTTGGACTTGTTCTTGAGACCATTTGGGCTGAAATTTTGATTGAAATGGCCCCAATTTTTCATGGCCTTAACTCCTAGTGTAAAGTGGCCCTAACTTCTATATGATCAAACATCACAATTGATTAATGCAGCCTTCAACTTTTATTTTTTTGTTGGTCACAAAATAGGCACCAAACATGCAAGCAGCTAAGAAAAATTTGGACAAAAATGTATAGAATCATCAACTCATGCACATTCATCCATAAGTATATTGATTTTAGTATCTATCTTTCATCCAAAAATTGGCAAATGTCATGATTGCTTAGGGTGGGACCGGGAAATTTCATCCATTTTCCACATGATTTTCAAGTGCTACAATAGCCAATCCAATACTAAGGTAAAATTAGGCAAAAGTTAACCAGAAATTTAAAAGCTAGATTAATGTTACATAAGGTGAATATACCCATTTCCAACCATCTATTCAATTTTCTCACTATATATTTAGCAATATCATTTTAGAACTAAAATGACTATCCTAGGTACATAGTGATGAAATTGGGTACATAGTGATGAAATTGGGTACACGATGACAAAATTGGGTACATGATCAAGAATGGGTATACCTACCTTAACCCTTTAACGATTGTGGTCGATCCTGGGGTGGACAATCCTTTGTATGGCCATTTGGGGGAAAATTTAGAACTATTGAATGTAGATGTCTATCACAAATCTAACCGTATAGATGGAAGTATCTTGCAAGGTTTAGTGTTATGCATCATGAATTATGCTCACTCTTTAGTTGTTATGGCCATCTTTTTGCATTCATTGGTATATTTTCAGTAGGTACTCTTTTAGTTTTTTCAATCTAGACCTCTAGCCACATGCCACCTCAAAATGCCCTGGTTATTATCCTAAACTCTTCACTTTCCAATTCCCCAAACTGTCCCATTTGCCACGTCATCAAATTCCTTAACATGCTCTTTTTACAAACTGAAAAGAGTCAAAATCGACCACGAACTGGTCGACCAGATGTTAATGGGTTAATGCTAGTGTGTTTTCCTTTGCTAGTGTGTTTTCCTTTTATTAGTGTGATCCACGCCATGTCTCAAGTAAGTTCCTACGATTGTAATTCGAACAATTTTTGTGTACTTCAAATATAATAATAACTTAGTTTTTTAATCAGATTTGCGTTATTTATAACTTTCCTCAACATAAAAAGCTCAAATAAAGTCTTGAGCACTTGTGGGTACAAAAACTTAGGCCCATGATCCAAATTGCTGGCAGTGCCTGCCAACTCGTACAACTGTACCGGATGAATGTAATCAGGCAAATTCTAAATTAATAATATGGGGACCAGTTCAACGGACGCTCAATATAAAATATTGCATGTTGTTTGTTTTTTCCATGCTGACTGAGAAGATGGTGGGTGCAGTAGTACATTACATTATTATTTTTGATTTTCCTATTTGTTACCTTGTTTCAAAAACTAATGGCTTCTGTTTTGCAGTGTTTTAACAAGTGCAACCTTATGTTCTAGTGTCACTGAAAATCAAGGTGACCACTTCTGAAACTTTGAGTGCTTGTAAGTAAATTGGGAATAAGATGGGTAAAAACGCTCAAGTAATATGCTGACATTTGCATAACATGTTTATCAGGAATTGCTAAAGCAACATTTCAAGGTAGGCACGTAGGGCAATTCACTTTCTCCACTTCTGTTTATTATGTTTTTTCTCTCTTTTGGCTCAAGAGTGAACATTGATGTGCACACGATAGGGGTAGTCACAATTGCATTTTCGCATTCTCAATCTTCATGGAAAATCGTTGTGGTGTCTCATCTGTGACTCGCGTGAACACAGTTCTGTGAAGATTGAGAAAAAGAATTCTCAGTGCCCAAGCATGAAGAAATGGGCTGAGAAATTTTTTTCGTGAGAATTCTTACCATGGTCCATTTGTGTTACTTGCTCGTGAATTGCTTTTCACCCTTGCTTTTTCTGCTCCTCCAATTGGTGGTTGTGTTGCCTTCATCTAAGTAATAAATTCTCCATATTTCATTCTTCATCAGCCACAAAAGGGGTGTCACACCTCTTTCCATAGAGAATTGCTCCCATTGGCTCCTACATTCACTCAGCCATTTCTCAATCTTCATGGAAAATTCTATCTCAGACCAACCGTGACTACCCTTAACCCCTAAATCCCTGAGTGTCCCCTCAAGGGACAAATGGGATTTCGGGCAAGTACCTACGGCCTCAATTTTTGTCACGTTTTTATGAAACTTTTTTGGAAGATAGAAAAACACTTTAACTTTTGGGAATCCAATCTAACCCCAAAAGCAAAAGTTATGCTTAGATAAGCAAAAATTTATGCAAATTGGGCAGAAATTATTTTTTTATAAAACATTTTTTTTATTTTTTAGTTTTTTTCTTCTCATAGGTTATAGTTTTTTCTACATCTGAAGCTTTGGTTCATTCCATTTGAACTCGTTATGACAAAATTATGGACAATCCTGTTTTTCAAGCACTTTAAGCATCTTCTTGAAAAATTAACTTATAAACTTCATTTCTTAATGCAATTTTAACATTTTTTCAAAAAAAATTGTTGGAAAGGGTGAAATTTGCTTTCTAGAACAATCTCACCATTGGGATTAATGCATTTCAATTCCATTGCAGGGTTGTTAATAATTTAAGTTTTTGTTCCGTTTTGTACCTTCTTCTACCTAATGTTGTTTTTAAGAATGAAAATTATAGATTTTTTGTTTTGATTTTTTTGCAAATATTCTCAACTCAATTTTCCATCATTGAAAAATAAACTCCAAAACTCAATGGTGCAAAAATTTTAAGTTAAAAAAGTTTAGTCAAATAATCTAGTCATGTAAGGTGCAAAAACTTTGTTTTTGACACTTTAAATGCAAATATCTTGCAAACGGTGCTGTCAAAGTTTTTGATATTTTTTTTTTCACATTCTTATACTAGCATAGTACAAGATCCTACGGTTAGATATGCAAAAAGGCCAATTTTCAATATTTTTTACTCTTTGCAATAGAAATGGCAATTTTAAGTGTCTTTTGACAAAATAAAGGCCTTGGGGATTTAGGGGTTAATGTTGATGACATTCACATAAGTCACATTCCCACATAGGGGTGTTGCATTAACTATACGGGAGTGTCCTCTTAGCAATTTCCTATGTATATTGTTTATTTCATTAACTTACATCAATGAGGAGTTTTAGTGACACCACTTATGTTGTAGTTTAATTTTACCCCATGATGAATTTACATAAATGGATCTCTTTAACCCCTAAAGGCCCAATTGCCCCCTCATGGAACAAATGGATTTCGGGCATGTACTATAGCAAAACTAGTTTGTGTAATTTTTTAAAACTTTTATTGAAGGTGGAGAGTTCCAAGACCTACATGGGGCATTTAATTCTTTCCTCATTTTGACATTTGACAAAGAAGTTATGCAAAAAAATTTGCAACCCGGGAGAGGGAGGGCAGTCTGAGCAGCCCAAAAACTTTTTTAAAAATTACATTTTTTAAAAATAAAAATCTGAAATTGGTTCTTTAGATTTTTTTTGTGTAGGAAGCTTTAAATAGTTTTTGGTTGGAGTACCCCAAAAAACTGTCCAACTTACAATGTCACTATGTGTTGGTGTGTCAAACACATCCAGTTTTTAATTAGAATAAAGTAAGACTTCACCAAATGTGGTATTAGTTTTCTACACTTATAATGTATCAAGAAAAAAAGTTTGATTACAACCAAAGATTTTTAAGTAACTTTATTTGATTTTTTAGTTGAAAAAATAAATTTTGTCACACTTACCTAGAATCCCCAAAATCGAGCATTTAAAATATCAAACAGTTTTATTTTAATATCATTTTTGAATATGACCTACAATTACTTGTGTAGAGTACAAATTAATTTATTTTATCAATAAAAATTTAATAAATTGTGCACTATAATGCTTGCAAATCCCAAAATTCAGGATTTTTTTGACACTTATGAATGGATCTAAAAAAATTTAATAAATTTAATTAAAATTATTTAAACATATAAATCTTGATTCTGTTGAGGTGCACGATTTATATTTTCTCATTTTAGGGTCTTTTTACTTGATCAAAATGAACAAATTAGACAAACTTTGGAGGTTTTAAACAAAAATAACCTAATTAGTGTGTCCAGAAAGTGATACCCCAACCGGATTCTTACAATTTCATTCAATTTCAATCAATGAGATGAAAGTTATGAGATGTTTTAGTTTGTGGGCAATTTCTAATCGTCTACTCTAAAATAAACTTTCAAGTCCTTTATTTTTCACAATTTTCAATGTTTTGGAAAAAAAACTAAACCTAAAGAAGTAGATTGTTTACTACAACATTAAAACCATTGGGGTTTGCATTTTTTATTTCAATAATTAGATTTTTGACAATTTAGTGATTTGAATCATTCTCTGCTTCTTTTTACTTACTATTTTTTTCCCGTGTGTTGTATAGTTCCAATTGATTTGAAAATTCTCCCACACATACCTAACTTGGTCTTCTACATGGAAAAAATAAACCTCAACTTTGTGTGAAGCAATTTTTTTGAAGTAAAAGAGGTCAAAGGCTTTTGAATTTTTTGGATAGCACAAAAAAAACATTTTTTTCTCACTTCACATGTAAATATCTCCCTCCTCTCCATCTAGAATGACCTAATTATTTTCCCACAAGTACCTCTTCTAGTTTAAGACAAGATTCTATGGTTGGATTTGCAAATCAAACTTTATTTCCTACATTTCTACTCATTTCTCCCAAAGTAGCAGTTTTTGGTAATTTCCACAAAAAAAAGGGCTTGGGCCTTTAGGGGTTAAGAAAAACATTAAACCAACAATGATTAGGGCTAACTTATTTGCAAATTCTTTTTTGTCTTGATAAAGAACAGTAACATCATAAATTTTCATAGAGGAAAACAAACACCAATATCGTAAATTGTTGCTAAGGAAAACATTGAGAAAAATCAAAGGACATTTGAGATTTCCAAAAAACATTTGTGAATGCAACTTTGGGTATAATTATGACAATCATGATAACAAATATAATCATGGGGATTATAACTTTCAAAGTAATCATATCACATATGAGTTGTTTAAATTTTTTATGCTTTAAGTTAAGATAAAATTGTCAATCATAGTATGTCATAATACGGGATTGTAAATGTTGCAGGAATTCATTTTGCAATGGTCAACATTCTTGTTTCAAGTTTCAAGTTTTTTATTTATTGTTTATTAGAAACATTGCTTCTTCAAAAATTCCCATTGTCATGTGCACAACATTTTTTTGAGAAAATTAAATTCGTGATAAGTACATAGCATAACCACCGGTTATATCAGTGGCTTTGAAAAATATACAATACATTAAACATTACATTTCATGAATTTTGGTTCTTTCTATCATACAAATGCATAATTCACTCACATGCATAAGATTACATCAACCATTCAAACTAAGTATAACATGCCCATTTGAATACGGCATGAGAATTTTACCAAATTTGATGTTTAGAATCTTCCTATATAAAGTGAAACTTAGTCTTTACATTCCCACACTCACTATTTTGTAAACCTTCAACCAAACCTAGACTCTTTATAGTAATGAGAAAAAGTAGCCTTAATTAACACACTCAAGTGAAACCAAACTTTTTGGGATTCATGAGCTATTTACTTATGAAAACTTAAATTCTTGAAATAGCATGCTAGGATACAAGGGGCATTGTGGTGAAGTATTATTTTGTAAGAGAATTGGAACTAATCTCTTTAGAGTTTAGATCAACCTTGCTTTGCCAAGGTATCTTAAATAATAAACCTTAATTTGTGTCTAACATTGCAAAAGTGTATTTTCTTTTTTTGTGTTTAATAGTAATAACAACACTTGTACATTCAAATTTAATTTCAAGACTTTGCACATTGAAAGTAAATTTTCATGAGCAACTATTGTGACACTTCCCACTCTGTATGACAACAAGTGCTAAATTTTCCCATTAGAGTGTTGGCTTTGTGCTTCCATTAATATGAGCTACCCAATCTCTCAAAATGCTACTTTTTTAACAAGATTTTTCCAATACAAAATCATTGCAAAGAGTTGTTCATATTAATGACCAACTTCAATGTTGATCAAATATGAGCATATAGATACAAGTGAAGAAAGTTGCATGTTCATGGTGTTGATTTTCACCATAGCATATTGTGTTGCATCTCAAATGCACACTTATTTTGTCAATAAGAATGTTGTGGTGAGGCAATTACATTGGAGAATAAATTGCATGGGTTAAGACTAGAACAAATTCACTTATACAAGTTTGAGTGTGAGAAGTGGGTGCCTCAAAGGATGAAACTTGGTGTCTCAAGAGGTGACATTTGTGAGGAGCACACTAAATCTCATGCTAAACTTAATGACTTTGACACTTTGTTTATGGGGTCATGGTGAAAAACCTATGCTTTTTCACATGCCAAAAAATGGAAGAGTTTCAAGATTTACCTTAAGGAGATGGAATTTGGGAGTTTTGAATTTGTATTTGATTTTAGAAACCTTGGTTTTGTCTAAGAACCCCAAAATGGTACAAAAATGATCAATTCCAAAATTAGTGGTAGATTTTTACTTTTACCCTTGTTCATAAAATAACAACTCTATTTTATCCCTACCCAAGATATCAAAGTCATGAAGTCCAAGGTGAATTTTAGTGAAATCGTACTTAAGAATCCTATTATAGTACTACACACATCAATAAAAACTAATGCATTTGCTATTATTGTGTACAAGCACTACTTACCAAACACCTCCACTAACCCCAAAAGGACTCCATCTCTTCTATACTAAATAGTGCATTTAGGTTGCCCTACACTAATGTCTTGACATTTTAAATCATATAAGTATTTGCTGATACTACAATAAATTTTGTTAATAATTATTGCAATTTAAAAAAAAAGATATGACAACATCAATAAAATTGCAACGGAACAAATCAAGCGCATCCATGTTGTAAACCATGCAAAATCCTAGCATGCTCCTCCAAATGGCCAAGCTATTAGACCCAATGTAAAATTTCAAGGCAAGGCAACCTAATTGTTAAGATAATCTAAATGCACTATTTAGTGTACTTATTTACAAGATATTATAACTAACTCATATAGCTTCTATAACTTGGGTTGGGATTAACATGGATTTTGCTATCACTACGAGGAAAACATGGTTGAACTGACAAAAAAAGGTGACCTAACTTACAGTAACTATAGATTAGGTCACTTTTTTTTGTTAATTTGACCATGGTTTCCCCACAGTGTGTGTTAAGTTACGTAGTTTGAATTGTGACCCCTCTCTTGAAAAGCAATCCATAGGTAGCTCAGGAATGGATATGAGGTGGTTCTTGAATGTACCATCTTTAGTTATAGAAAAAAGGTATATCCTATTGCAAGAGCTAATCATACTCCTTGATTTTGCCTCATCTATTTACAAGTGTAAACAAGTTATGGCAGACCTAGAGTCCCAAATAGGTGCCTACTACATACTTTGAAAATTCATCAATTGTTCAATAATGCTTCAAAAAATTTGATTTTTTAAAATTACATTTCACACCCATTTCTCTACATTCAGAAATTAAACAAAAAGAAAAGAAAAAGTCTCAAAATGCCCATGAAAAGGTAGATCCGCCCTTAAAGTGTTGCTTTTCAAGCTACCTACCTTAACCCTTAAATGCCCAAGGCACCCAATATGGGTGTCTAAAAAACTTCAGGAAACTTTGAAACCTTGTTGAAGGCAAGGATTTTATTCTTTTGAGGTATTTTTTTGGAAAAGTTGTGCACTGAAGTTAGCTTCACCATTCAAATTCAACTTCCTCCATATCTTATTCCATTTGTTTTTGGTGGAAGATTAACTACAAGCATACATTTTTGTCATGAATGGTGTTGTGAATAGTGTCATGAATAGTGTCGTGAATAGTGTCACAGAGCTTATGAGAAGTTGCCACATTGAAAAGACAGGCATCAAGTTGAGCAAAAGGTGAAGATTTCCCTTGGGCACTCCCTTGGGCAACAAGGGCCGTTTTATTGAAATTTTGACATCTAACAAAATCTAAAAGTGCTTTTGGACTAATTTCAATTGGAATGTCTTTGTTATTAAAATGGGAATCTATTCACTATTGAAAATCTTTCATTTGTATTGATTTTTGGTCAATAATTGCAATTGAAAATTTCTTTGTATTAGACAGCTGCGTTTTGACAATTGCGTTGCAAGCTCATTTCTAAAATTGTGGTCATGGATTTGGAAGAGGGGCCATTGGTTTTGAAGTAACAACAACAAACACTAAAGCATCCTAAGTGGATGTTTCCCAATTTTGTATTCCAAAGTTGTCAATTTGCATTAGAAGTTTCAGGTAGCTCCAAAAAAAGCAAAAAAAACCATACTCATCATCATTCAATCACAAATATCTTAAAATCCGCAATACCATTTTGGATTCTTTTTAGGTAGTGCCATATAAAAACCTTAAAGTTCAAGATTCAACAATTACAATTTTGTTTTGATGTTTAATAATGATCTTACAAGAACAATTCAAAAACTTCACAACAACTTTCCGAAAACGAGAAAAACACCCTTGGGCATTTAGGGGTTAAAGATTATTATGGGAAGTGATATTTTGAGCCTGGCCTTGGGTTTTGAAAGATGTGACAGATCAA
The DNA here is from genome assembly GCA_963920765.1 of Ulota crispa. Taxonomy (NCBI): domain Eukaryota; kingdom Viridiplantae; phylum Streptophyta; class Bryopsida; order Orthotrichales; family Orthotrichaceae; genus Ulota; species Ulota crispa. The sequence continues at coordinate 13,412,118 of OY987248.1, read as the reverse complement.
AGCCGACCTACACATGAATAAAGATGATTCAAGACCTCAAGTAGCTAGATGGCTCAATGGGGGCAGCTTTGATGGGACTGAATGACGGCGACGTGTATGAATACCCAGAAATTATAATTGCGTCCTTCATTACCTTCGATATCTACAACTGTCTGACACTTTTTGTTCGAACATCTTGGACAGTTGTAGACGAGGTAGCATTGGAAAGGGAGAAGTTTTGGGTATTAAGCTTTAGTTACTGTTGATCACAATTTGTTTTACGTCCCAACTCCCAACCAATGCCCGGGGATTAGTCAACCCGTTGAAATTGCAAAAAAAAAAAAAAAAACTGCTGTAATTTGAACATAACATTCAGTATCACTAATAAAGGCTGCCCTCCCTCCAACAGAATGGTGTGGAATATTTCACACCATTCCATCCATTTGGATGAAATAGTGTGGAATATTTCACACCATTCCATTCATTTGGATGAAATGGTGTGGAATATTCCACACCCTTCTTTAGCTATGGGGACACTTGGCTGAATTTGTTAAAGTTTATGAAAAGGAGGTTTAGTTTAGTGCACACACGTCAAGGGGGCCAGACGTGTCAGAAAATTTAAAAAAATAAAAAAAATAAAAAAATGTATTTTTTTCTTTTCTTTTCAAGATGAAATTCATGAATGATACATGGAGAGAGGGAAAGGTAGCCTCTCTTCAGGCTACTGAATGTTATGTGAAACTACTAGCTCAAAATGCAGTCAATATTTTCAAAAAACTAATTAGAATGTATTGCATTGTGAATATAGGAAATATTTAGGAGTGGAAAAGGGGTTTGAGGATGGGAAATGCTAGAAGTTAGTCAGGGAGGTAGCCGCACCCATGGGCGTGACATCCCCATGGGTGTCATTGACAAAATCAGGATGGCTAGGGGTACTTAAGTGATATTTATGGGTGACAAAGTGATGGTTGTGGGTAACTCCATGACGATTTTGAGTACCCATCTCACTATTTAAGAACCAACAAGCCTTGTTTCTAGCATCTGTTACTCGTGGTTCTTACAATTTTAGTGATTTTGGACTTTGAAAAATCTTTGTAAACAAATGCTTGCACTTGGAACCTTGAAATTGATGCAAATATTTTTGGTTTCCATTTCCTAGCTTACAGTATTTTTTTCACAGTTAGTCAAATATTTTACCTACTCCAAAACCCTTATTTCCACGCTTATGGGTGCTCCTACCTTAAATTTAAAAAAAATCTCCGAAGACCTTGGTCTCAACTATGTAATTCTCAATTCAATGTCAACTCTGAGTTTTGATGGGTTTGAAGGGCGCAAAGAAGTGCTATAAAATATCTAATATTTTGAATTTTGAACAAGAAAATGTTGGAAGCCTTGCATCAAACAATTGAGTGATGTTCTATTTTATTAACTTAAAAAATTGTTGCATCTAAATATTACTAAGTGAACATGAACTTGGGATTTGGAGCTTGAAACTTGGTGTGCATGTGTATTTAGCTTTTATCAATCAAAATTTGAAATTTAAGTGAGATTTGAGCTATGAGACATCATAGTGTGAACAAACCCTTAGTGGACAATAAATACCTTGAGTGAAAATAAGTGTTTATGGTCATTTTTAGGTTGAACAGGTTTGTTGGATATATTCAACCCAATTCATTTAGCAATCTTAAAAACATTATTCCATAATTGGCACCTTAACATTACTAGGATGTCATCTATTGTCATCCATGTGAGAGTGCTAAGAACATATTCATTAGAACATGTTTCATAAAACTAGGAACATACACACTATTAATTATTGTAATATTGTGACCATCATGCCAAGTTAAAAATAGAAAAATTGAGTGTTGGATTGCAACATATATGTTTATCCTTTTGCGCATGTCAAACCATCTATTGTAATATCACTATTGAGAATTTTTGATATTCACAACCTTGTGTTTTTGGATTTCCATTACTAATAAATTCATAGTGACCTCAATAATATCACATTTTTAATCAATTTTGAATTTCACAATAGTTTTAATGGTGAATGCATAGCATAGCAAGTGCTAACAACTAGTATAAACAAAACAAATAAATAATATTATTATTGTATGCATTGTAGCAATAGAAACATAAAGAAAGGCTCTTTGATTTTATATAGTTTTCATCTTCTAGAATGATTACTTTTAAAATTGTAAATGAATTTTGAAATAGTTAGAATAAAAATTAGGAAATGATATTTCTGCAAATATTATGTGATTCTTATTTGATTCTTTTTATATGTGTCAAACTATACAAAAACTTGTAGACCTAGATTGGGGCAAGATAACTATAAATTGACATGTAATAAACGTCTAAGTTTTTATTAGAGAAGAGCCACAAAGCTTTTTGTGATCATAATGAGAACGTACTTTCATACTTATCATGTGTGTAGCAAATGCTTTACTATGAGCTTGAATGTCTTCAAGTTTTCAAATTGATTTTTGCTTATTATTTTGTGTTTGAAATAAAATGTTTTGAAATTTTTATTTCATGATACGGTTTTTTTATAAAGAATCTAACCTAAATTTAAAACATTCATCACAACAAAACAAATTATTGTGATGCAGACGCAAAGAAAACCAACATAATTAGTGCATCATTCAATTCAAAATATTAAAACACAAACTCAAATTCATTTCTCTTCTTACTAATTAAACTTATTGTAAGTGAAGTAAGTTCCATCATGTTGGTATTTAGATACTTAATTTTAGTAACATCTTCATCTTGTAATGTTAGCTTAAATAATGAGACTTGGATATGTGCATTTGAATAATTTATTCACGAGTAAAATCAAGTCAATTAAGTTTAGTCATTAATTTTGAAGCAATCATAGAGTAGTCCATTTTTCTTCTATAGTGCATAAACCAATGTTGTTATTCCAAGAAGTGATAAATTGACAACCTCAACTTTAAGATTTCGTGGATCCTTAATCAAATCAAACCCATTTATCCTCCCAAGATGGATATCAAGTTTTTTGTATCTCAGCATGTAGTCTTTTCATCATTTTTGGTGTCTTGGATGTGTGATGTGAGACATTTTGTTAAAGAAACAATTGCCATCAACCTTCAACACAAGTTTACGTGTCTCATTAATTTTTAAATTATAATAAACCATTTTCAAAAAAGGCTATTATCAAATTGGTTTCTATATATTCTATTAGTGATATTGGTGTTTGCTCACTAAAATAAATAATAATTCTTTCACGTTAAATATATATGAATCAAATTGTGTCTTATGCGGTAGGAAAAAAACCTATTTGTATATCGTTGCCGGTTTTAAATGTTCAAATCACTCACTAATATGGGCAATTGCAAATGATAAACTATATTAAACACTTTACATATTTGTAGCCAAAAACTAAACTTTAAGCAATAAGTGTCAATCTTAGTTAGAATCACTGTGCTTAAAAAATAAAAACTGTTGGTGGATTCCAAAACTATCTAATTGTTTCCTTCTATTGAGTGAATTGTTGGGCATGACAAAAAAGAATCCCTTATGTTCTTATTACAACAAACATTTAAGACCATTCTTAAAATTAAATACATTGAAATTTTGGTTCAAGTGATCATGATGTAATGGCTTCATCTCCTAATATAAATGCCCTCACCATCAACAACCCATAGATGACCTTAGAATCAAATTCCCCAAAAGTTCCCCAAAAGTTGCCAGTTCCCCAATATGCTAGCTAGGGAACATTAGTATTCAATCAGGGTAATCCTAGGTAAGAATGAAGTGGATTTAACCATTCACTTGTGTAGGTTCTTTCAAAAAATTAGTTATTAGCAACTATTTCCTTCCAAAGATTGGCAAGCCTAATGTTTCATTGTGAGAGATTTGGCAATTTCATCCATTTTATTTACCCAATTCAAATTTTGAATGTTTTTAGGGTGAGGATAGCCAATGTCAAGTTAAGGTAAAAGCATCCACACCTAGTCACTCAATCACAAGCTAGCAAAATCAAATGTGTAGAGCACATTAGTGACCAAGGGCTTGCTTAATTTCAAGAGGCTCCAACGTTGCCCTATAACAAAGACCAAAGCACTAATCCGGTAGTGAAATCTTAGATTTGGGTGCTCAAGCAAATTGCATAAACCCTTAACAATTGTGTTTTTCAAATGCAACTTGACAAGCTATTGCTTACATATGATGTTGTTGTGCCTATTGCAAGGTGCACCAAGCAAAGCTAGCACATCAAGTGTTGTAGCGGGCCTACTTAGGGTGGTTGGTTCAAATGCGCACATTTGGGAATTTAAGCAAATAAAAAAGGGAATTGATATATGTACTACCCCTTTTCAACTATTCTACCACACTTGCTATATATGCCCAATATTTACAATATTAAAGTAGGTATGGATCACAAGAAAAATATCACTAATTTGAAAATGCAACTTGACATAGAAGTTGCAACTTTAATTTTGTTTTTCCAACTCCAAATCCAGCATATAATATCAATCAAAAAACCTAGTTTATGCTTAGTTTAATTTGGATTTTTTAAATTGACATCATGAACAAAATCCAGAGCTGAAAACTAAAATTAAAGTTACAACTTCTATATCAAGCTGTATTTTCAAATTAGTGACATTTTTCAAGTGGTCCACACCTACTTTAGTATTGTAACTATTGACCATATACAATAGATGTGGTAGAATAGTCTAGAAGGGGTGGTAGATATATCAATTCCCAATAAAAAATTCCCTGTACAAAACAACAAATAACAACTAGGATGTGAACTGTCCATTTTTAGAGACATTTAGAATAAAATAAGCATTCAAGTGAAACACACATTACATGTTTATTCTTTCAAGTTGCCAAACATTATTCAATTCGTGCTAAGCTTACGTCCTCATCTGCCAATCTAAGTCTCCGAAGCTGTAAGTTGGATGAATATGGGGTTATTTTTTGGCTTGTTCTATTTGTTGAGCGACACTTACCCATGGGTTTTCTTTTGTATTTTCGCAGGTGGGGATTTTCTTTTGTATTTTCGCAGGTAGGGATTTTCTTTTGTATTTTCGCAGGTAGGGATTTTCTTTTGTATTTTCGCAGGTAGGGATTTTCTTTTGTATTTTTGCAGGTAGGGCGACACACACCCTACAATGCAAACAGGTAAGGAAAATATGGATGAATTTGGATTGAATCAACTATGTGTGCATGTTCATCCTTAAATGATTCTAACACTAGTGCCTTTCATCCAAAATCTAGTGCTTAGGGCTTACTTGGGGGAGGGATTTGGCTACTTTATCCATTTTTTCACCCAATTTTTCTAGGGTAATAGTAGTCAGTTAGCATTTGAAGTAAGACTTAGCGAAATTTTTGTCAATTTTTTTTCCCCTACACTCACATGATGGACAAGTAGGGAAAATTAAGCAGAATAAATTATAAGCATTTGTGTGTACGCTCATCTACACAGTGAGCTAGTACTAGTAACCTTCATCCTAATTTTGGCATCTCTTCATAGGGATTTTGGCAATTTCATCTAATTTTCACCCAATTTTCTTAATGTTAATATAGCAAATGTAAAAACGAGGTAAAATTTTGCTGAAAATTTGCTCAAATGAAAAGCCAACTTGTTCATCATTATAGTATAGCCTGTCAAAACTAATCTGCTTGGAACTTGGTGATTGATAATAATTTATAAAGATTACTGGTTTACACAATGAAGTGGGAAGGGGTTGGGGAGGGGATGAAGCCCCATTGGGGCTATGCTTATGATATTAGCTTAGAGAGCATTACTCCATGCAGTATTAGCTTAGACAAGTTTTATTATACTTCCATGGGACAAAAACTGAGAATTATTTGTGCCAAAATCGTACTCCATTTTTACACTAGCTGCCTTAACACTAGGATAATTGGGTGAAACTTTGGATGAAACTTTCCAACGCCTTGTCATGAAACACAAGGTGCGCCAAAATTTAGATGATACTCCCTCTGTCCGACTGTCCCTCTAAAAACGTCCAAATCAAACACATTTCTTGTATCACTAAAAAGCTCCTTTTTGCTGATTTCAAATGTTAAGAAAGTATTTGTCATGTTCAATGATCTCATGGGGACAAGTTAACCTCTTAAAGATCACACACATTTTCCCAAAATCCACTTGAAGCAGGGGCAATAAAATTAGATGTGCATTTGAATCAAATATGGACCCAATTTGAATCATCCAACCGTACATATGTGAAGGACACTTTGTTTGTTGTAATGTATCAAAATTTCACCTAGATTTACCGTTGGAAGTAATATATTATAATGATTGAGTGAGCCGTATATGGAAAATCTCTAGTTTTTCATGCTTGTGTGGTTTTGAATGTTAACGCTTCATGCAAGTTTTGATTGAGAAGAGCCTTACATTTCTAAAGAGTAAGGTTTCCCACCCTTTCAACAAGACTAGTTTCACACAAAATAGACAAAAATAGCAATCACAAGGTGTAGCTAAGTGGACAAAAGGGTCAAAAATCCCATTTTCTTTGCTAGCCTAAAATAATTCTACAAGAAATTTGATAATTGTTATGGAAAATCCAATCCGTGAAAGCATTCAAGAATTGGCCTTAAGTGTAGGATGATTTTTTTTCAAATAAAATGATAAGATCATTTCAATGGATTCTCAAATACTACAATTGTACTACTACCGTATAGAGAAACAATACAAGCATATTCTTTAAGAATTTTGAAGTTTTTTAAGATTGCACAATTGAAATGTGGCATTCTTCTTGGATGTTTGATGTATTGTTTTGTTGCTTTGATCCATCTTTGACCAAATATGGATACATATTTTGAGGCCATGATGTAAAATCACCATTATTTATCAACTCACATATCTGATCTCATTGTTGTTTCTTGGGTTGGATGCAAAATTCTTGTGATCACAAGCGTTCTTCAAGATCATTTTCCAAATTGTTGAGCGATCTTATTGTATAGGCCAAAGACTACTCTCCCAAACCATAATATGGTTCAGTGGTCTCTAAAGGGTCAAGCAATTAGGGAGCATTCCTCTCCTAGCAAGCTTGACCTTGCCCATATAAGGTACCATTGTTGCTACTAATCTTTAAATCATCGATAATGAGAAGCTAGCAACATGCACAAATATGATACTTTTTGCAAGGAATTTGGGTGCTTAAACGGCAACATCAACGCTGGAGATTTTGCATACATTTGGTAGATGGTATATTGATAGTATATTGATTCTAGAATGCATGTGTTAGTAGGTAGCGCAAAGACTTAACACAATTAATCCTTTGCAACAAAGCTTTTTGGACGTTTTTAGAGGGACATAGGGAGTAGTTACTAATACTAGTTAGTTGTATAGATGAGCATACAGTAGTGCCTCTTTAAGATGAACCTTTATAAGAAAAAATGCTTAGCTAAGATGAAAGAGATGACTGTCCTTAGCGGTTGGGGAGCTACAAAAGATGTGTTTGGTTACAATGAATGCTTTCCTTGCACTAAATGAATATGCTGTCCCAATACCTTCATCTTATCGAGGCACCACTGTACATATGTAAATGATTGTGATCCATTTTTTCTTCTTCACCTACATTGGATATTGCATTTTGGTTGCCTTGACAATTAGGTTGCCTTATCTTGGAGAGTTACCTCATGACTCATGATTTGACCACTTGGAGATACATGAAACTCTTTAGATTCTAGAGAAGCGCACGGTTTATGACGTGGACTCCACTAGTTTGTTTTTCAACGACATCATTGTCCTTGCTTGACCCTTTAACTTATATTTATTGCAATAACTACTAATAAAAACTACTGTAAGAGCCGTAAATATCTATATAGTGTAAAATGTCAAGAAATTAATATGGAGCAACTTAAACGCAATTTTCAATGTACATGCTTAGAAGGGTGCGTATCACTCACTAGACTAATGAAAAAAACCAATAATTTTTCTTAGGCTCGGTCCCAAGGAAAGGAACAATTCAACAGGATGTTTGGGTACCAACTGTAGCCATCTAAGGGCGTGGTAGGGCCAGGCATGTGGGTTTCTTTTCCATGATGTGCTTGAGTGGAAGTGGAACCCCACCTTTCATTGAATTGCGGGCTAAGGATTCTCTCCCGCTTTGACTTTGTGCCACCTTGACTGAAGCTCCCCTCTAGAGTCTAGAACTCTAGATTCTAGACTCACTCCCAGTCCCAGCCTGCTCAAGTATCACCATTCTGTGATTCTGGGGTATGGAGGCCATGCTGCCCATGCCCCTGCCCCCCCCTCCTCCAACTTATACGGCTACACCAAAGCAGTTGGCCATGCTCATGTTGTATGGCTACACCAAAGCAGTTGGCCATGCTCATGTTGTATGGCTACACCAAAGCAGTTGGCCATGCTCATGTTGTATGGCTACACCAAAGCAGTTGGCCATGCTCATGTTGTATGGTTTCCCCAAAGCATCCTTGTCACTACTGAAGTTTCAATTTCCCCTTGCCCAAATCGTGCAAAAAAATCTTTGGTCTGAAGGGGGCGGTTCAGACTACGTCCCACGTCCCATCTGATGAAGTCCCACGGGAGTATAAAATTCCATCTTTCTGGGATAGAAAAGATGGGACTTGGGCTAAAAGATGAGTCGTCAAAATGTTAAACTCAATCTTGGAGTGAAGTCCCACTTTTTTTGGCGCCAAAATTTGGGAAAGTGTTGTCATGTAGGCTCCGTGTAAGCAAGTGGGATGTGGAACTTGGGACATGGTCTGAAACATGAAGTCCCAACTTTTGCCTCTCCACCAATCGGATCCTCAGATTTCATCAAATTTCAGTGAAACTTGGGACGTGGGACGTAGTCTGAACCGCCCCTAATTGTCGATTTCACGATGGTCATATCCATGTACATACTCAAAATCTACTCAAAATTCCATCACAGTAAGGGCCAACTTGTATAGGCAATTGGAATTGGAAAAGTCAAGAGTCAAGACACAATAAACTAACAATGGAATTTTCATGGAAGTGTGATGGAACATAGTGAAACTGGAAATGGTGTTCTAGCAAAAAAAATTTAGTCCGCAACATGAGAATTTTGGGGCCTCCGTGTTTTTATATCAAAAAACACTAATTGCAATGGCCGATTTTAATCACCAATCGACGTTAGCCGGGTGAACTTCCATCGTGGATCTAACAGGAAAGTGCAAAAATGAGAAACGTTTTTGTAATCCAAACTTGTTTGTTGTTTCTAAGTTCAGGGTACCAAATCAACATGGAAGTTTGCCCTAATTAGGACAAAACCTGGTTTTCTGTAATCACGCATAGGAATGAATGAAAACAATAAACTTCCAATCCATGTTGTTTAAACTATTTTAGGGCCAATCCATGTTGTTTAAACTATTTAGGGCTATTTGTATTTGGGCCTAGGTCCAATTGCAATCCATTGAACCATCAATTGAACCAAAGTTTTGACATTGGGAATCTAGGTTTACAATCGGGCTTTTGATCTAAAGCCCTTGTGCCCACTTAGTGACCTGGTTTTATATTAAGAGTTCAAGCCCAATTTCTTCAATTATTTTTTCAATTGTAATTACACACTTTTTTTGTTTTGAATTTGATTTTTGACGCCAAATATTTGTCACATATGCAACCATGTCGTTAACAAAACTAGTTGGTTAGACAATCAATAAAAAACCTTGGGACCCGATTGATGGTCCAATTTCAAGGTTTTGAAAATCCCATTGATTATATAGGTGCATTCAAATTGGACCAACAATCAAGCACAAATATAGAAGTGACACGTCATTCCTACAACACCATATTTGTCATAATGAGAGTTTTCCAATGAAATGAAAGGTAATTTATCCAAAATTTAGAAGAAAATTAGGTCAATTTGACAAAAGATTTGTAGGTTAACTCAGCTCAAATCAAGCTAAATTAACATAAAATCTTTTAGATTCAACTTAAAATTAAAAAGTTTTATGTCAATTTAGCTCAATTTGAGCTGAAAACTCTTATTTTAACCCTTAAATGCCCAAGGGTGATTTTCTTATTTTTGGAAAGTTGTTGTGAAGTTTTTGAATTGTTCTTGTAAGATCATTATTAAACATCAAAACAAAATTGTAATTGTTGAATCTTGAACTTCAAGGTTTCTAGATGGCACTACCCAAAAAGAATCCAAAATGGCCTTGTGGATTTTAAGATATTTGTGATTGAATGATGATGAGTATGGTTTTTTTTGCTTTTTTTGGAGCTGCCTGAAATTTCTAATGCAAATTGACAACTTTGGGATACAAAATTGGGAAACATCCACTTAGGATGCTTTAGTGTTTGTTGTTGTTACTTCAAAACCAATGGCCCCTCTTCCAAATCCATGACCACAATTTTAGAAATGAGCTTGCAACGCAATTGTCAAAACGCAGCTGTCTAATACAAAGAAATTTTCAATTGCAATTATTGACCAAAAATCAATACAAATGAAAGATTTTCAATAGTGAATAGATTCCCATTTTAATAACAAAGTCATTCCAATTGAAATTAGTCCAAAAGCACTTTTAGATTTTGTTAAATGTCAAAATTTCAATAAAACAGCCCTTGTTGCCCAAGGGAGTGCCCAAGGGAAATCTTCACCTTTTGCTCAACTTGATGCCTGTGACACTATTCACGACACTATTCATGACACTATTCACGACACTATTCATGACACTATTCACAACACCATTCATGACAAAAAATGTATGCTTGTAGTTAACCTTCCACCAAAAATAAATGAAATAAGATATGGAGGAAGTTGAATTTGAATGGTGAAGCTAACTTCAGTGCGTAGCTTTTCTACAAAAAATAAAAAAAACCTCAAAACCATAAAATCTGTGCCTTCAATAGAGTTTCAAAGTTTCTTGAAATTTTTTGGACACTAGAATTTGGTGCCTTAAACATTTAGGGGTTAATGAAAGTTGATGATTTTGATCAAAATCAACATGTTTATCTCGAGAGGTCCCCATTCTTTTATTAGAATGAATACGGTGTTCTACACTGTCCTTGAAATAAGCTAAGTAAGATTATTGAATTGTGTGTGGAGAGACCAGCACAAAATTTTCTGCAAATATAATAACTAAAACCCAAAGTCGTCCGACAGTTACTTCCATTTATTTCTTTTGTTGAAACGGGTTATTACCTTCAGTAGAGTTTCATCTGCTTCATTCCTAGAAATCCAGTGGGTTTCATGATTTATTTCTGAAGAACCATACTATTAAGCTGCACTTTTCTGCCCGAAGGATCCACAGTATTTGATCAAAACTATACTACAACATCTAAATTTGGTTACTCTCTATTACAAAATCAGGGTTTCTAATTTATAAAAACAACAGAAAAGAATGTCACTCAGTGGCCGGCTCTCTTGAAACAACTGAAAATAAGTTTAACCCCTAAAGGACCAAGCCCCCCTTTTTGGGGACAAATGGGATTTCAGGCATGTACCTACGGCTAAACTACTTTGTGTGATTTTTTGAAATTTTTATAAATGATGGGGAATTCAAAAATTTATGTGGGTATCTAATTTTTTCTTCATTTTGACATTTATTGAAGAAGGTAAAAATGAATTTTTGGAAAACGGGCGAGGTTGGGCAGTCCAAAAACTTTTTTAAATATCGCATTTAAAAAAAATAAAATATGAAATAGGGTTTTTAGACTTATATAGACATGGGGAGCTTTTAATCATTCAATTTTGATTGATGAGATGAAAGTTATGAGAACTTTTAGTTTGCTGGTAGGCATGGTTTTGAGATTCTCCACACCTACCCGCAAACAAAAACTTCTCATAACTTTCATCTCATTAATCAAAATTAAACAATTCAAGGCTCCCCACGTCTATATAAGTCTAAAGAATATATTTCTTTTTTTTTCATTTTTTTTAAATGCAATTTTTAAAAAAGTTTTTGGACTGCCGGATCTTGCTCATTTTTGGAAATTCATCTTTAATTTCTTCAATAAATATCAAAATAAAAAAAAGTTAAATGCCTATGTAAATATTTGAATTCCACAACTTTTATAAAAATTACAAAAATAGATTAGTTGTAGGTACATGCCCGAAATCCATTTGTCAAGGGGACAGTTGGTCCTTTGGGGGTTAAGCTGCAGCCCATTTATTGTGAACCGTAAGTACTTCATGTGAGCCCACCATCCTCCAATGTATATTCTACATCACGTTCAAAGTTTAAAGTACTCTCCAATATCCCCAGTTTAATTTCTAATTGGGCTTACTTCCCATTAATTGCATCCCTCGGAACAAGATTGTAAGTTTTAACATGTTTCATAAACTGCTTCCTCATGCATGGTAAGCTTAGGGTTTCTTTGATGAATTTCAAAGAGTTCTTTACATGGATTAGAGAACGGTGGGCCACAAGAATTTTACTTCGTACAACTGCCACCATTGTAAGAGCATGTTTTATAAAGAAATATTTTGTTTTCACAAAACAGGTTGGTTAGTGATTGGAGCAACTTTCCCTAACCATAATTGTGCATTATAGTAGAACTCCTGTAAGCTAATATCCTGTAAGCTAAGATGTTTTGTAAACTAATGTATAACACAAATCTCAATGTCAAATCATACGTTAATCATAAATCAAAATAATGAATTCAATAGTAGTAATATTCCTTGGTGGTGTCTCGGCACTAACCACAAGGTAATTAACTAATAATTTACTTACACTAATTTAATTCTTAGGGTCCTAACTATATCAATTTAGAGGAGTTCTACTGTAGTGAGGTCAAATTTTGTGTAACAAACGATACCTCAAGGTAATTAACTAATAACTTACTTAAACTAATCTAGTTCTTGGGGTCCCAACCCGAGGAGTTCTACTGTAGTGAGGTCAAATTCTGTGTGACAAACGTTACCATTTCGTTCAAATTTTAAAAAAAATATCCAGAAATGACATATGAATTTGCAACAGAGAAAGTTATAAGAAGTCAAATCAGTTGGTGAATTCTCAAAAAGTGGTACACTAATTTGAATGTCTTAGTATAGTGCATTGTACAATTAGCGTTAACATTTTGCTGTCATTCGTTTTTACAATTAGTCTCAACCTTCTTTGATTAGTGTCAAATATTCTCCATCAAGTGTCAAACATTATGCATCCAAATGGCAAACATTATGAAGTCAGAGTCTTACATAATGGTGCATTGAGTGATAAATTTTTTGCATCAAATGGCAAGCATATCTAACAAGGATCTGTTCCTCGTCCAGATTTATTTGAAACAAGCTTTTGGATGCATATTTGCTTCCGGACTACTGTACCTCCTAAGTTAGTTCCTACTAAAACTACACGACTAGAACGCACATTCATGCACAATACTTAACACGATAACAACAAAGTTATAATGAACAAAGACGGCTCTTAAAGGTGTCATAATTGGGTCAACAAAATATAAAACTGCCGCTAATACAATACGTGTGTAGTTACCTCAACTGCCTCACGTAGTACAAGTGTCGAAACCAACAAATCCATAAGAATAAGAAAAAAAGGAAAACCATAAACGACGTTTAATTTTTTTTAATGAGGGGCTAGCCGGCAGCCCGGCACTCGCCTGTATGGAATAGGGGGCTTCAAACATGAAATGAGTCTTACAAGTTTCTCACCTCACACATTTTCAGGTCACTAGTGGATGATTTCCGTCCTCTCACGTGCTTTAAGTTTGAGACCTCGTGAGTTTTTGGTAAGGTAAACGTGAGTTTTGTGCACAAGTTGGACTCCAAGCGTTCTGAAACACTCCCGAGTTTGCGTTTTGCCTCAAAGTTGGGATCGTAAACCACCGGAGACACTGTCGCAGTTTTGTAAACCATCGGAGACGCCTCAGTTCCAAAAACCACCTTTGAGGTTGTAGCACGGTGACAGGCAACATTATCACCTTCCTTCACCTCCAATTTTGCTCTCTCAACTTTTGAATCAAAATCAGCCATGTTGATCTTGCTCCGTCACCTCCCGCAAACAAAGAAAAAGTTGTAGCAAACACAAACCAAAAACAATAAAAAGCAAACCCTAACCAAAAATAGCGTTCCAAGAAGGCAAGCAACGAGCCGCGCAAAGACGTGAAAGTGAGTTTCTAGAATTCCCTCCTAACGTGTATCACATTAGGAGAAAACGTGACAAGTGATAAACCATGGGACTTACTAGTGAATTCACAGAGGTGAATTCTCTAGTGAGTCACCAATTTTTTTAGTTTGAAGCCCCCTAATTTCCACAAACTAAAAATATCACTCCCGAAGTCTCACCAATTGAGGGAGGGTTATCTACCACAGGGATCTAACTTTGGTAGATGCTTCTCAAAGACGATCGATTTTCATGGATGAACCTCGTACCGCACGTGCGAATGAACGAATGAAATTCATCTATTATGCGAAGGAGCAGACCGAGAACGAGGGCCTGATAAACAGATTGTTTCTCGAGAAGCCAATGCAGAGGAGGCCACGTGGCGAGGGACGGGGCAGCTGGTATGGCGCCATGCACCCTACCCTATCCTGGTCGACGCACGCAGGCAGTTCTTTTAGGGGGGGTCCCTCTATAAATTTAATAATTGGGGTCCTTGGCATGCATGGTCATATGGGATTGTGCGAGACACGGCCAATGGGGCATAGTATCCCAATGTTCCCATCCCTGGCCCCCACTTCCCTCACAGGCCAGTGTCGCCATACCTTGGGCCCTCGGCAGTGTCAAACCAAATTCAGAAGGAAACCCCAGTTGCTGCATCCCCCTTCCCAAGGACCATTTCTTGTCTACTGGGAGTCCCCCCCTGGTCTAAAATCTTACCCACGGCTAGATATTTGGAGCTTTGTACGGAGCGTGTAAGTGTTGGATCCACTCAGCACTATGACACTATCCACCCCAGTTGCTGTTATTCCCCAATCCAAATCTTTACTCTGTCTACATATGTGGAAGCTTTTTTTAAGGGAATTAATATGTGCACACCGGGGTTGATATTTGCACACCGGGGGTTGATATTTGCACACTGGGGTTGATTTTTGCACACCCCGCTGTGAAGTAAATTATAGATTTATACCATCAAAAAGTTGAATTTGAGAATTTTGAATTCAAATTTGGATTTAGAGACCACGGTTTATTCTAGAATCATAAAAAAATTTGCTATTAAACAACACTTAGTGAAAAAGCTTAGGTAGGGAAAAAGTGTTACTTTTACTTTTGTTTGTAAAAATTGATAAGCTTTTTCACTTGATGTTATTCAATTGCAAGTTTTTTTATGATTCTAGAATAAACCATGGTCTCTTAGTCCAAATCTGAATTCAAAATTCTCAAATTCAGATTTTTGATGTTAGAAATCTACAATTTACCTCACCGGAGGTATGCAAAAATCAACCCCCGGTGTGCACATATCAATTCCCTTTTGTTTTAATGGGCTTTACGATTCAATCCACTCAGCACTATCCATTCCCGCGTGGTAGCCCAGATCTTTACCATGTGTACATTGCATGGAGATTTTGAATGGGTGTGGTTGTTGGGTCCACTGAGCACTAGGCTGTTGTCCGGGAGCTAGAATGTTTGCTATGGATACATGAGAGGGAGTTTTGGATTTTGCATGGTTGTTGTATTTGCTTGGCTCTATCCAAGCCCCTTGTCGATCTTCGTCGCCATCACACCAACTAGATTATTGATTTTGCCTGTCAGTTCCTTGATGGGATGTCCAAGCTATACTCACAATCATGCGTGTTTTACTCTACACGGCTGCGGCTGGCCGCCTAATGGGGATAGACTTTCGGAAGTTCTTTCCAAAGTGGGGACATGCAAAGTGGTAAGTTACTGCTGAGCATTCCTTCTGTCTGGGTCTCCTCGCTTGTTTTCTGTGTCTACTTTGAGGGAATTGATATGTGTACCACACCCTTTGAACTACTGTATCACGCTCTCGGGTAAATTTTAGATTTCTACCATCAAATAGCTGAATTTGAGAATTTGGAATTCAGATTTGGTCAGAAAGACCATGATTTTGTCTAGAACCATTAAAATATTTGCAATCCAACAACACCCAATAAAAAAGTTTAATTAGGAAAAAATATTTTTTTACTTTTGTTTGTAAAAGAAAAGATAAATTTTTTCATTGGGTGTTGTTGAATTGATTTTTTTTATGGTTCTAGACTAAATCGTGGTCTCTAAGTCCAAATTTGAATTTCAAGTCCTCAAATTCAACTTTTGGATGATAGAAATCTAAAATTTACCCCTGAGTATGGTACAGTAGTTCAAAGGGTATGGTACACATATCAATTCCCTTACTTTTATCCTCACTTGCACGTTTTTTAAAACCATAATAGTACAGTCATGATGTGGGAAATTGCACCTTGTGTTCTGTGACTCCTTTTACAGTGAATTTTCTATGTAGAGTACTGTTCACGAAGGTGGCCAAATTTAGAAAAGTCTACCATGTTACTTTCTCACAAATGAGAGAATTGTGAATTTTATAGTGTTTACGTGTAGTGCCATCTCCACCCGAATTGTTTGCTTGGCCCTCAATGTTGGCCAAGGGGATTGGGTAGGTACAAACCTCCTCCATCCCCTAAGGCTTTGGACCGCAAAATGACCCAGGAATTTCTTGAGCTTTTAGGAATCTGTTCTAATTTGAACAAAAAGTCGACATTTTGATAAGTTGTATGAATTTTTTTTGAACTATAATCGTATAAAATCAAACTAGACACGTTAGAGATCACATTAGAAAATAAAACACAATAATATCACTCATGGATTGAAAAACTATAATGTTTGATCATGAGGGTGTTAAAATTGTGAAAGTGATTTGAAGTCTTTCAATCTTCATTTAACATGTCAATTTTAAAAAGTTGATCACCAAAGGTACAAGGTTAAAGGGCCTAACATGTATAACCCCAATCAATTTATGAATTTTCAAAATCTACTCTACAATTTTTTTAAATGAATTTTTAAAGTGATTTTTTCTCAAAGATCTAGTGTATTTGAGACTCATTCCCAACAGCCCTCAACACTACATAAAGTCAAGATTGCAATGGACACATGTGCACAAAATCTTGAATAAAAAATTCATAATTAATCATTTGCAAAATCAGATTGTTGAAGCTAAAACTAAACTTCAAAAAGAAAATTTCTAAAATGCAAAGTTTCTCAAAAGTACTAAAAAATGTAATTTGGTAAGAATCTATTTAACTTCAAAAATTGGTCAAAGACACATTTTATCCTCAGGGTCATTTTGGGGTTAATGGGTTCAAGTAGAGACAAGAATTTTTTTTTGCAAACATGAAAACATTGTGTTTGAAATTTGTTTAGGCCAGACTCTACCTTGCCTCAAAAGTTCCAAACCAATTTCCATGTTGCATTGGAATTGAAAAATTACGTAAACAACAAAGGAGTCGTGGGTCATGTACGGAAGTACGCTATGAAACAATAAAATTATAAACTGGAAATGGTGCTCTTACAATTTTTCCGTAAGAAGCACAAAAACTTTAGGGGTCTTAATTTTGTGAAGTTGGATAATATTGAATATCGAGGCCAATTCCAGCTGTGATGTAGCATGGAAGTTTATCCTTAAGTCTTTTGATTCATCAAAAAAGCCCACTTTGCATCGCGTTGACCAAAACACATTAGGGCTAGTCACACCTTTTCCGTATCTGATTCTCAATCCCCAAAGAATGGGGATGTGGCAGTCAGCAATCAATGTGAGCCCGATTTTTGAACATTCATAAAATTTCTCTTCTCCTCTGGAAAAGAAGAATGCAGTGGAGAAGTCTTAGTGTGCAAAGTTTTAATCGTGTTTCCATCTCGTTTTCACCCTCGCGTTCACTATGGTGTTTCGTTATCAATTTTTAGTAATCAAAGTCATCAATTCTCTTGCTTTCATAGTCGTTGTCTCTGTTTTTACCATTCTCCATCATTTGTTGTACACTACCCACAAAAGGGAAGTTACACCTTCTTCCATGAAAAATTACTTGCATTGGTTCCTAATTTCTCACCACCATTTCTCATTTTTCACAGAAGTTTGATTCTTGGAAAAGGTGTGACTAAGGTAGTCTCCTTAACCCCTAAAGGACCATTGTCCGTTTGGGGGACAAACGAGATTTTGGGCAGGTACCTATGGTCTCAATTTTTGTTTTTATTTTTTGAAATTGTTTTTGAAGATAGGAAAATGCATTAGCTTCTGGGAATATAATTTTTATTCCAATAAATGCCAAGGAGCAAAAGTTATGCCCAAATAAGCACAAATTTGGGGGGTCCGGGTAGCAAATGAAATTTTGCAAAAACTTGATTTAAAATTTATTTATTTTTTACTTGTAAATTATATCTTTGTTTACATTTGAAGCTTTGATTCATTCCATTTGGATTAATTATGAGAAAGTTATGGACAATCTTGTTTTTTGGGCAACTCAAGCATCCTCTTGAAAAAATAACTTATAAACTTCATTTTTGAATGCAAATTTAACATTTTTGCACTAAAAACTATTGGAGAGGGTGAAGATTTCTTGCTAGAACAATCTCACCATTGGGATTATTGTGTTTTAATTCCATTGCAAGGATATTAACAATATAAGTTTTTGTTCAATCTCAAACCTTCTTCTATTTAATGTTTTTTTAAGAATGAAAATTGAGTATTTTTTGTTTTGGTTTTTTTCCAAAGATTCTCAACTCAATTCCCCACCATGAAAAAATAAACCTCAAAACTCCATAGTGCAATAAATTTAAGTTAAAAAAGTTCAAAGTCAAATATTTTAGTTGTGCAAGGTGCAAAAAAGCTCCTTTTCTACACTTTAAATGCAAATATCTTGCAATCTGTGCGGTCAAAGTTTTTAAGTTTTGGATGACACATTCTTATACAAGTCTAGTACAAGATCCTATGGTCAAATATGCAAAAAGACCAATTTTCAATTTTTTTTACTCTTTGCCACTGAAGTGGCAATTTTGAGTGTCTTTTGACAAAATAAAGGCCATGATCCTTTAGGGGTTAAATTGCAAACCTTGTCAAGTGAAGCCTCCCATAGGGATGCTAGGAATGGTAATGTAGTGGTCCTTGAATGGATCTCTTGAAGTCATAAAAGAAAAAGTGTATATTAGTGCAAGAGCCAATCATATTCCTTGACGAGTTCCTTGATTGCACCTCGTTTCTTCATAAGTTGCAGGGGAACGGTTTATGAGAGACCTAGAGTCACAAATAAAAATCTATTATAGAAAACTTTGAAAATTCATGAATAATTCAATAATGCTTCCATGTAAAAAATTGAGTTACATTTGATATCTATTTCTCTTTATCTAGTTGATATCTATTTCTCTTTATCTAGAAATTAGACATAAGAAATATTGTTGCCTTGAAAAGCCCATGTAAAATCAGACCAGCTCTTACGATGACGGTTATAGAGCATACTACTATACCTTAAGTTTACCCCTATTTTCTCACCTTTTCAATCAACTCACTTAGGTGCTGTATTTTCCCACTGGAACCCTCTTTTTTTTCTCTTTTTTTTCTCCGCAGATCGTTCTTGCGTGAAATTGACTATTTCAGAGCTTTTAGAAAGAACTTGAATGTACTTGATTCTTCTATTCTTGTCACAGGCAACAAAGCACTTCGTCTTTTCCTTTCGAAATCATGAAAACCAAACCCTAAACTCTTGAACCCAGGCAAACCCTAAAACACTCAAGAAAATTGACTTCAGGTAGGAACACCCATAAGCATGAGTTTAAGGGTTTTGAACATGAGGACTATCAATAAACATCTAACAAAATGTAAGATCTTATTAGGAACAAAAAAATAATAAGTTTGTACTTTTGAATGTATTGTTTGGATATTGCGAGAATAAGTTGTGAATTTTTAAAGAGCAAACTCCCATGGCACCCATAACCAACATTAAGGTTTCATGTTCACATGTTGTACATCCTTGTAATTACATCTATCTCACTAGTAAAAAAACAGGTCCTAAATGACTAGGTAACAACAACTAAACCACCACTGCACCGACTATATAACAACTACAAAATGACTTGTGCAATTGTGGTTTAGTTGTTATCACCAAGTCATTTAGGACCTGTTTTTTCTACTAGTATCTACTTCCACATATTTTCCAAGATTTTAGAGGTGACGCTTACGGGGACACTAATGTTTATGGGTGTTCCTACCTTATCTTAATAGACGTCTCTGACTAAGGTAGAAGCACACAAAAGTGACATTTACGTCAGATGTGGTAATTTGGAGGGTTTTTTTTTTTTTTTTTTTTTTTTTGAGAATCTAATGGCATGGGCTCATTAGGAAATGGGTACAGCTGCCAACAATAAAAAATTTGAATTTTTTTGAGATCCTATGAATAAATTATGAATTGTTGAAGATAGCTACCTAGATTAACCTATTGTGGACACTAGACCCCTGAAAGAATGACTACAAAAAGATCATGTCATGACAACAAAAAGACCATGTCACATCAAATCACAAACTACCACCTACACAATTTCTGTTCCCTTATGTTAACTTGCGTCTCTAGTTTGGGTGCTTGCCTATCTTGTTTGGGTGCAAGAGCGCTTAGCGTTAGGTTTATTTATAGATGTGGCTAAGGTAGGAGGTTCTAAAATGGTGCATTGCTCTAAAATGGTGCACTTCCTCAAATGTATTGATTTTTGTACATGTTATTTTCATAGCCCTTCAACAATGCACAGGTGAGATACATTTGAGGAGGTGCACCACTTTAGAGCACCTATGATCTTTCCACTTCAAGATTTCATAACTAAATCCACAAAGCTCCAAAATTTATGAAATATCTTGGGTTAGCCTCTTGTCTTTCAAGAAAAATTAAGTGAAAAATATTTTAAGAAGTTTCACCTCCCTAAAATTCAGTTTCAACCCTTAAACACCCCATTTTAGAACCTCCTACCTTAACCCTTTAGAGACCACCAAACCATATTTTGGTTTGGGAGAGTAGTCTTTAGCCTAAACAATAAAATTGCTCAACAATTTGGAAAATGATCTTGAAGAATGCTTGTGATCCCAAGAATTTTGCATCCAACCTAAGAAACAACAATGGAAACGGATATGTGAGTTGATAAATAATGGTCATGGCCTCAAAATATCTATCCATATTTGGTCAAAGATGGATCAAAGCAACAACACAATACATCAAGCATCCAAGAAGAATGCCACAATTCAATTGTGCAATCTTAAAAACTTCAAAGTGCTCAAGGAACATGCTTGTTTTGTTTCTCTATATAATAGTAGTACAATTGTAGTATTTGAGAATCCATTGAAATGATACTATCAATTTATTTTTAAAAAAATCATCCTACATTTAAGGCCAATTCTTGATTGCTTTCATCAATCAAATTTTTTGTAACAATTATCAAATTTCTTGTAGAATTGTTTTAGGGTAGCAAAGAAAATGGGATTTTTGACCCTTTTGTCCACTTAGCTACACCTTGTGATTGCTATTTTTGTCTATTTTGTGTGAAACTAGTCTTGTTGGAAAGGTGGGAAACCCTGCTTTCTAGAAATGTAAGGCTCTTCTCAAGAAAAACTTGCATGAAGCGTTAACCCCTAAAGGACCAGACCCCTTTTTTCTAGAAACATAACAATTTTGGGCAGGTACTTGTGATTGGAGCTTTTCATATTTTTGGCTGAAATTTTAATTAAATGTGGGGACAAGGTTTATCTTTCATGTGCACTAAATTTCATGACATTTGGAACTATGAGTAAAATGTTATGGCCTAATATGTTGTTTTTTACGTTTGGCAGGCAGCCTGGGCAGATTTTTAAAGATCATTTTATTCAAAAAAAATTGGAAGTGGTTTAGGAGATTTGTGGGCAGTTATGGATTCTCTACTCCAAAATAAACTTTGAAGTCCTTTATTTTACTCAATTTTCAACATTTTGGAAAAAAAACAAAACCAAAGGATGAATGTTGTTTATGACAACATTATGACCATTGGGATTGGTATTTTTCATTTCCATAATTAAATTCTTAACAATTTAGTATTTTGAATCATTCTCTACTTCTTTTTACTTACTAATTTTTTCCATATGTTATACAACTCCAAATGATTTGAAACTTTTTTGACATGTACTTTACTTAGGTGGAATAAGGAATTTAGAGAAGCACCAACCACATGGCCTTTTTTCCTTAGGAATTCCACCTTTTGAAGGGTAGCTGCCTAGTTCTTCACAAGACATTTTTAAATATTCAAACCATTCTAACTTCCAATCCACATGGTGGAAAACTATGAAATATTTTCAACATCTTCTAAAACCATTCTTCTACAAAATCCTATGGTCTCATATGCATATAAATGTTTTTGTTTTCAAATTTGGTAGATGCTTTAAAAATGGCAGTTTTGAAGAGTTTTTGGTGAAAACTTTGCTTGATCCCTTAGGGGTTAACATTCAAAACCACACAAGCATGAAAAACTAGAGATTTTCCATATACAACTCACCCAATCATTATAATATTTCACCTCCAACGGTAAATCTAACTGAAATTTTGATACATTTCAACAAACAAAATATCCTTCACATTTATATGGTTGAATTATTCAAATTTGGTCCATATTTGATTCAAATGCACATCTGATTTTATTGCCCTGATCTCTAGTGGATTTTGGGAAAATGTGTGTGGTCGTTTAAACGGGTAGTGTCACTGTTGGGTGCTTCTACATTACTGCACTGAACACTTCGAAAAACGGACACTGAATACTTCGTCATTGCTTGTCCGTAACCCTTTTGTTTGCTCTCTCTCTCTCTCCATCTTTGCAAACAATGCAACCGCTCTCCTTCATTCTGTAGAGTGTTTACAGGAGTGAAGCACGACGAGGAGACCGTGCTGGGAAAGGTCTGATACTCGAGCGGTAGGGCGGATTTGCCGAGGCGGGAGGGAGGTATCGGAGAGAGGGACAAGGACAGGCAGCCTCCAAGTCGGCGTAGCAAACCCTAACTAACTGGGAGACAGTGCCAAAGATCGCCGATGCGAAGAGCCTTTAGAATCATAGGTATTCTGACCTGCTTCTTCTTTTGTTAATGTGTAATGCAGTATGTAGGGTTTGCGTTACACAACGCCGGCCAGTAGAAGAAGGAGGTTTTAGGGTTGCATTACAGAACGCCAGTAGAAAAAGGGGATTTTTTACTACAAAGTGTGGAAAGAGCAAAGTGTTTCTGCCTCTTTATCATGAATTAGGATTCAGAGTTTGTAAGACGATTTCGTAGGGCAATGAAACTTTTGCGTTTGCACGGAAACGTCACGTGTTTCTTGTTTCCTTTCAGTAAATATAACAACCGTGTGAATTGACATAACAGATTTTCTCTGTCGTGAATACAGGTTTTAGCTAAGGTTTTAGGGTTAATACATAGGACTTGACCAGAACGGAGTCCAGCGATGGGGCGCTTGATGGACGACAATGTCATTATGGGTTTAGGGTTCTGATGAGGAAGCGCAGCATTTGAATGCGCACGACGACTTGGAAAACAATGACGCTGTACCTTTTGTGAGTTTGCCAAGGAGCCTTGGTGTTAATGGAATGAACTCGGACAGGGACGAACTGTATTAATAAGAGCAACAGCAAAAGGCTGCGGTGGTGGAGCTGTCCCAAGAGAGATCTGAGCCGTTGGAACGATCCACGGCGATCCGGAGTCCGGACGCTACCAAACCTTTCACGGAGCACACCGATTGTAACTGTACCCCCGCTCAAGAGCGCCAAAGGCCACTTCTTTGCCAGTAATTCTGTCCCGCGCTTGCCGATTCTTCTCAATTCCCGCCCGATCTCACCTCTCTGCATTCAAACTTCTGCACATTGTGCATTGGGAGCCGTCTTGGGTGGGGGTGCAATGGGGGTGTCCTCGGAGATATGCGTGGTGACGGGCGGGCGGGGGTTCTTGGCCAAGTGCGTGGTGCAGAAATTACTGGAGGACGGCCGCTTCGTGGTGCGCATTGTGGATCTGGCGCCGAGCATGACGATGACGGACGAGGAGATGATGGGGGACCTCGGGGAGGGGGTGCAAACGGGCCGAGTGCAGTACGTCTCATGCGACATTCGCAACAAGCAGCAAGTGAAGGAGGCCATGCGGGGCGTGGCCGTGGTGTTTCACATGGCCGCTCCCGACACGTCCATCAACAGCTTCAAATTGCACTTCGACGTGTCCGTGACGGGGACACGCAACGTGATCGAGGCATGTCAGGAGTGCGGCGTGCAGAAGCTTATTTACACCTCCTCTCCCAGCATTGTGTTCGATGGCGTGCATCCGATCGTGAACGTGGACGAGTCTGCACCTATCTGTGACAAGTTCAACGATTATTACTCCGATGCGAAAGCGCATGGCGAGGCGATGGTTTTGAGTGCTAACAGGAGAAGCTTAGTCACATGCGCCATCCGTCCTAGCGGCATCTTTGGACCTGGCGATAGGCTGACTGTCCCTGCATTTGCCAAGTCTGCGAGAGCTGGCAAACTGAAGTTCATTGTTGGTGATGGGAAGAACATGTTCGATTGGACGTACGTTGAGAATGCTGCGCATGCGCATTTATGTGCAGAAAACGCTTTGAAGTCTGGGGATACTGGTGGCGCGGCTGGGGAAGCTTTCTTTATCACTAACCAGGAGCCGATTCCGTTCTGGGATTTCTTGACGAGGATCATCACTGGTCTTGGATACCCTAAACCGAAGTTCCATATTCCTGCTGCGCTTGTGCTTACCATTGCCGAAGCGTATGAGA
The DNA here is from genome assembly GCA_963920765.1 of Ulota crispa. Classification (NCBI taxonomy): domain Eukaryota; kingdom Viridiplantae; phylum Streptophyta; class Bryopsida; order Orthotrichales; family Orthotrichaceae; genus Ulota; species Ulota crispa. Next base: position 13,387,498 of record OY987248.1, on the reverse strand, counting down.
GCGTTGCGAAGGTGTTGGCCCCGCTCGGAGTCAAGCCGGCTGTCAATTTCAATCCGGTCCGTTTAAGGCTGGTTACTGTGACGAGAACGTTTAACTGCAACAGAGCTAAGGAGCTTTTAGGGTACAGGCCCATTGTATCCCTAGAGGAAGGGATTCGGAGAACAGTCGCATCATTTCCTGAGCTTCGAGCCGATGCACCAGATCTAGAGCCTGCAAACCGAGACATCAAGGTGTCGTCGAAGATGAATACTGCCCTCGGTGGTGGTGCTGTGGCAAATGTGCTGTTGTGGAAAGACAGCAAGAGGAGTGTTGCGGTTTTCTTTGGCCTTTTAAGCATACTCTACTTCTACTCCAAGTCGGGGGCCACTGTGGTCTCTGCATTGAGCTACAATCTCTGTGTGGTGTTCATTGCTGTTTTCACTCTCAACTTCTTGCCAGATCCCATGTTTTCAATCCCGTTACCTAAGATCCCTCCGTCTTTGTTTGAGGTTTCGGAAGACTCCGCAAACAGATTGGCTCATGAATTTCAGTCACTTTGGAACTCTGGTTGCTCTCTTCTGACGAGGATTGTCTTGCAAAGAGACTTCGCTCTGTTTTTCAAGGTGATGGTGCTGCTGCGTGTCCTCAAGTTCTTCGGGAGATTCTCCTTTCACACTGTACTCGTCATGAGCGTGTTTGCAGCTTTCAGTGCACCGTACATGTATCAGCAGAACGAAGACGAATTTGACAAACTGTGCTCTCTGGCACTTGACACTTTCGACAGTTACTACCAACTCGTCTCCAGTAAATTGCCAGAGACTCTCCGAGGGCGGTTGCAGATGAAGAAGGTGCAGTAGGTATATAATCTGATCTCAATAGCATGCTGAGAATCCTTGCGGCCAAGAGTCCACCATGTTTTTTGTTGCAGTACCATATGGCAGTTTTCTATATGTAGCCTGGACTTCTGCAGAGTAGTACATGTAGGCGGCGTGTCATGCACAACGAGAGCAAGTGATATGTAACCATCTTCTTGGAGGGGGGTTTATTCACTGTAGTATGCTATCCAAGTAACATTTAGGTCGGTAAGAACCTTTTTTTGTCTCTTAGATTAGGAAAAGCGACAGATCACGAACAGCTTGATGAGATGACAGTGTTAAGTACTGACAAACAGAACCTCACTTCACAAACAAAGTAATTTTGGTTGCTTTTAAGTTTGAGAAGCTCCTCGGATGACATGGGTCTTGAGATGTTGTGTGTTTTCTGATTGTTTCGACATTATTTACAGTAAAGTCGGCCGTTTTGAAACAGGTCTAAGCAAGAAAAATATTGGGACGGGTTTGTTCACTTTCTAAAGAACAGGCATGATCCGTAGAATTTCAAACATCAGATTTCAATATTAGGGTTTTGAAACTGACAGATTATTTGAAATGGCATGGTAAAGAAAATTCATCTCAAAGAGGTTTTTGGAAAATTTTAGGATCTCAGGTCGTGTTGGGCGACATTTGATTCTGGGAAATATGATGCTTGACAATGCCCCTCTGATAACACTACAGTTTCTGTCAGGCGCTTGAACCAAATGAATTTTCTTATTCCATTGCTATGGGACAGATTCCAATTAGCAAAGTGAATATAGCGAGTGTTTCTCTGAATGAGAAATAGTGTAAGGAAAAGACATTGGCTGCGCGTGTTGTAGTGGATATATCCCATACAGATGGGAAGCGGGGGAGGGGTGGGGAGTATAAGTTGGGCGGGGCGCGGATGCAGAGGCATACTTTTCTCGGCCTTTCGGCTAAGATTAAGTGTAGTATCTGTTCTTATCAGTTAAACCCTTGAACGATGATAGGGCATAGTATATATGTCGATGTATAATTGGCATTTGCTATCAACAATTTTTTAAAATTTGGGATCTTAAGTAGCTCACTAGAATTGTATTGATCTATTCTCCAACCTCTTTGTTGATTTCAAATGTAATAGAGGTGTGGATCCATTCTCCAACCTCTTTGTTGATTTCAAATGTAATAGAGGTGTGGATCCATTCTCCAACCTCTTTGTTGATTTCAAATGTAATAGAGGTGTGGATCCATTCCAAGTACAAGAAAAATATCTTGTATTGTATTGGTTGCAAAGGGCCTTCTCGTTGTTCAAGGGTTAATATCTGATACGGGGTTCATTGAACCCCATGATATTAACCCTTAAAGGATGTTCATGCTAGAAAGGGTTGCAACTCAGCTTTAGAGGTTTTTTCACAATGAAGGCTATGGTATTGAAGAAAACATAAAACATGAAAATTGAAGCTTGGAATGGAAACTAAGTATAGAATTTTTTAATTCGATAATATGTGATGTGGAAAAAAAGATATGGCTATTGAAAGGGCGTTTTCTACATATTTGAAGTCTTGTATAAGGAAATACAGTTGGACCATATACTCTAGCAATGTCACAATCCTGTACTTACGATAACTGGCCAAAGCGGTCTGATAGTCGTTAGGTTTAGTTTTATATTCTTCTTTGTAGTATCAAGCAGAACTTGGAAGATAAGGATCCTCCGTAGAGATTTTGTTTGTGGTTTTTTAGTAGAAGAAACTTGATCATGGGTGTTGCACTCTCAATCCTTACCGTTTGTATTAATTTGAAAACCGACTGTGACTTTGATTCTTATCAAAGCCCGCCAATTGCAAATTGAGTTTTTTGATGATAAATTTTTTAATTTATCCCATGCAAGGTGTGCACATACCAAACCCCCGGTTTGTCCATATCAATTCCCTAAAAAAATGAGGGCAAAGACATACCTTTGAAATCTCCACCTCTGCAAGCAATTGTACTAGGACAAAAGGAAACAATTAAAAAAATTGGTGAAAACCTTAACTGCGCGGTATGTGACCGGCTTCACCCACAAACGTCATTGTTCAGTACTACTTGACTTTGCTCAAATGCTTCATGTACCAAGTTTTTTGCTAGGACATACTAGTTCCATACAAAAATTTCTCTAATTTTTTTGATAGATTCTCAATAATCGCTTTCTAGATTTTCTAAATCACAAAAGGATTGGCTTCTTATTGACACCAACCCCAAAAAAATTGAACCATGCACACCCATTTGACTACCTGATGAGTGTAGTATACTCTGCATTTTCATTCCATTTCACCGTATTTTAAATTCTTTGAGGATGACATATGTTTTACAAAATTCTGAAAATTGACATAGAGATCAGCAATTCTATCATAAACATTTGCAAAAAATCTCAACCCTAAATTCGCCTTTATGCTATGAAAACATTGTCTTCGTATGCACATTGTCAAGTTGTACTAATACAACCACCTCCTTTAGGCGTTAATCTAATTTTTCTCGGGTGCGGGGCCATCCGACAGCTTGCTGCCGGCTCCGCGAGCGTCGCCTTAGTCTTGCACTATCTCCTTGGCTGGCGCAACCCTCACCCCTCCTACCTCCCGGAAAGGGGACCCAAATTAAACCCTAAACAGGAGTATCACCTGATCGATGCCAGACCCAAATTTAACCCTAGGCGATGTCAAAGCACCAACCTCTGCAATCTGGACCCAGTTCCAGAGATGAGAGCAGGAAACAGGAAAAACATGCGCTCGTTTAAGTGCAAGACCCTGTCGTTTGGTTTCATCCTTTATATTTGGCGCTTTCATATGCAAGCAGGACACTTCATAACGTTTTATGTTGCAAGCAGGGCACTTTATATTTGACAAAACGGAGCTAGTTCTTGCAATTTGGACAGATGTGGGCAACATAGAGATGGCTGTTTTGAAGAAACGCATTGGTTGCAAGTAGTGTAATAGACTTTTGAACCCTCAGTTAAACGAGGTAGTGGACCAATTTATTGCTCCAAAACGGATTATTCTAAACAAATTGTTTTTAGTCATTGCAAGGCTTGAGTTCCGTTTTTAACCCCTAAATGCTTGAGGCCCTTTTTGAGCTTCTACAAATTTGCTTCAAATTGAACAAAAAGGTAACTTTTTAATAAGTTGTATCAAGTTCTTCTAAAATGTAATCGTACAAATTCAAATTAGATATGTTAAAGGTCGCATAGAAAAAGAAAACACAATAACATCACATATGGATTGAAAGATTATAATGTTTGATCATGAGGGTGTCAAAACTACAAAAAAGACTTGAAGCCTTTGATTTCTCTTTTCACATGTTGGATCTCAAAAAATGGTCTCCAAAAATATACAAGGTTAAAGGAAATAACATACATAGCCCCAATCACTTTATAGCTTTTCAAAATCTCTTCTACTATTTTTTCAAATGAATTTTTAGTGTAAATTTTTCTCCAAGATTTAGTGTATTTGACGCTCATTTCCAAGAGCTCTCAACACTAGAGAAAATCAAGACCCTTGCACAAAAGCTTGAATAGAATACTTATAATTATTCATTTTCAAAATCAAATTGTTGATCCTAAAACTAGACTTCACAAAGAATAAATCCAAAATACAAACTACTAAAAATAGCAAGATAGTTAGGTTTATTGAACTTCAAAGTATTGCCCACACCAAAATTTGGTGCCGCAGGCATTTAGGGGTTAATACCATAGGTAGTTATGCAAATGGACAAGTTTGTGTGAATCAAATTGTTATGCAAATAGGCAAGTTCGTGTGAATTAAATAGTTATGCAAGTAGACAAGTTTGTGTGAATGTTCAAGCTTATGAGTTTACTAGTATACAGGCACACGCTTTGTGCAAGTTGGGTGCCTATGGGTAATGCAACATTCAACTTTACAAAAAATTGATATCTCAATTCAATTGGTCTAGAATCTAATCTAGATGTATTGTACAAAAAATCAATCTCAAAATTGGTCTAGAATCTAACCCTCATACACCATCATTTTGGTGAGACCAAAAATACCAATTTCTTCATCGCAATGCTACTCTTTAATACTTTGCTCAGAGGCGCTTGGCATTTTATTAAATTTCTAACGCATGGTTGGAAAGCGTTTGATGTTTTATATTTGGGGCATGGCTTATTGTTTCAACTTCCACCAAAAAATTCTAGAACATTCTGGAAAATGATATGGTTGGGGGACACTTGGTGTTATGTATCTTGCACGTCCTTTGTTGCTTCAACTTACAACAAAAAGTTCTAGAAGTTCTAAAAAAGGGCGCACTAAGGGAAATCCTCCCACTTAGTAGTATAGATAGATGGTTTTTGGTGTTTCTTCTCTTGAGAAAAATATCAGTCAATTTGTATGAAGCTCAAGGATTTGTACAGAGGAAGCTCAAGGATTTGAACATGGGAAGCTCAACAACCTTAACGCGAGGTTTCTCAAGGATTGTTGACCTTTCGTAGTTTAAAGGATCTAGAAGGTTCTAGAAAAAGGCTCGGAGTGAGTGCCTCCCACTTAGTAGTATAGATATACATTTCGACTCATACCATGTCATATAAACGGAATTCACTTTTGCAACTTTGAGTCCACCATATTTACTAGTTTCTAAAATGAGTATTTTTTCTAAATTTTGGGATGTTTAATGACGATTTCTAATTTAACAATATGTTTCACTCAATCTTAATTTGTTACTAATAAGCAATGTTGATTTGTTATGCATTTGAGTGCAATCCAAATGAGTTAAGCAACTATGTATGTCTAAATTGGAATGTGGTGGAATGTGGTGTTTAAAATGATTTGTGTCTACCTTGATCTTTGTTTAATGTATATGATTATGCCAAACCGTGTATTGATATAAGGATTGAACATGGTAAAGATACTAAACTTGATGAGTAATTTTGGGATTTAATTAGTATGTTTTTAGGATATGGTGTTGTTGTAGTTTCGAAGCTTAGTGTTTGATGTGTTTAAATTATAATCATTGTGCTATGGCTAATGAAAGCGTGTGCAAGTGAATTAAAAAGACATAGATTTTCAGTGTGACCTTCATATGTCTCAAGTAATTTATTGCCAACCTGGCTAGTATGAGAGAAGATTGTAAGTCAAGTTCTAAACTCCTCATAAGAAGAAAAATAATTGACAAGTACAGCGGATAAAGAAAGAAAAGAACTAAAGAATGATGTAATGGAGAAAAGAGATGCTTCAGTATGGAATTAAGCTGGTTGGTGATGAAAACTAACTAAAGTTGCAAGCTAACCCTTTTGGCCCGTAAAATTGGAGTGGAATTAGCAATTAGACTTGGTTGGTGATGAATGCATTAGATTCTTGAGTTGTTATTTCCTAATTTGGTATAACTAAATGATTTGGCATTTAATCCTACTTAAATTTCTCCTTTGGGTCAAACTTAGTATGCTTAAAGATTAGTTTCTTAAAAGAGTTAATTCTTAACTCAACACCAAAATACACATTTTTAACAAGAAGATTGCACTCAAGTAATTAAATAGCTGATTTTTGAAATTACAAAACTCCTTTCATTGGTGTGCTCCTTGAACGTTCGTATTGTAAATGTTCAAAAATAGGGAGACGTTAGCATTGTCATCTCGACATTCACATTGTCATCTCGACATCCGCATTGTCATCTCGACATCCGCATTGTCATCTCGACATCTGCATTGTCATCTCGACATCCGCATTGTCATCTCGACATCCGCATTGTCATCTCAACATCCGCATTGTCATCTCAACATCCGAATTGTCATCTCGACGTCCGCATTGTCATCTTGACGTCCGCATTGTCATCTCGACGTTCGCATTGTCATCTCAACGTCCGCATTGTCATCTTGACGTCGGCATTTTCAAAACGAAACGAAAGCATAGCTATTAAATCATAGGCCATTCCAACTGGAATTCCTCCACCTCTGAGTTATGAGAGGGAAGTGATTGTACAGGGCAGAGCAGCTGTCTGGACATCCCGAAGCCGCAATTTGCTGTTTGAAGACAAAAAATTCACCAACCTCCTGCTTACTTCATCTTTCACCTTTCAACCTAAGCCCTAAACCGTTCCTTGCAAAACAATCTTCTCCATGCGCTTAGCAAAGCAAAATTCGACACAACCCAGCTAGACGACGAAAAGAGAGCACGTAGCTACCAAACCTAGCGAAGGATTGCAAGCCGCAACTATTGCCATGTGACTCCATGCCATTATCACTGTCAGTCAAGAGTCCATGAATAATCCAATTTGGTTTTAATTTGGGTCCCTCGTGAGAGGGGGAGGGCTGCGCCAGCCAAGGAGATAGTGCAAGACCAAGGCGACGCTCGCTGAGCCGGGCAGCAAGCTGCCGGATGGCCCCGCACCCGAGAAAAATTAGATTAATATCATGGGGTTCGATGAACCCCGTATCAGATATTAAACTGATAAGAACAGATACTACACTTGATCTTAGCCAAAAGGCCGAGAAAGGTATGCGTCTCTACTCTCGCCCGGCCCAAGTTATACTCCCCACCCTCAACCCCCTCCCCCCTGCCCCGCTTCCCATCCGTATGGGATATATCTACAACGCCAGAAAAAAGCTCCAACCCTTTGTCACACTACGGCGTCTTCATCGTCCAGGCCCTCTCAATTCCTTCGCCCGTGCCGCTCCGGCGGCAACCACTCCACTCTCTCTTGCCATGCCTTGGGTTACAGAAAAGCTTTCTTCTATTGTGTTACTTTTTTTCTTTTCCCTCATTCATCGCACTTACGATTGTTGCTTAGTAGTGCGAATACATCTAGTCCAGAAATGAGTGAAACGTATGAACTAGGAATACTACCTACGCCATGGGCTTCATACTGCTCTTCAGTATGTGGCGGAAAAGGGCGTCTACAGTGTACAAGAACACCATGAGAAACATGACGACTACAAGCGTCAGAAGCGCCATCTTCACCTGCAGAACAAGCACATGCACAGAGGGTAAGGTTATTAAGCAGAAGCAATTGCACACCCACCTGAACAGGAATTGTTGAAAACACGTACTTAGAAGAGGATCCACAACAGAGAAATGCAGAAACTACATTCAGGGATAGTTTACACCGCCAGAAATCTTTAAAAGAAGGGAAAATTTCATGGATACCCCTGAAGTTTGCCATATTTTCATAGATACCCCTGCTTTTTCAGAAATTTCAGAAATACTCTTGGACCAAAATTTTCAGGTGTTTGTTTTGTTGTGCATACCAATTTCCTTCTTCCTTTGTGCGCATGCATAACTAGAAAGAAGTAGCATGCGCACAAAGGGAAAAGGAAGTGACATGTACAACAAACAAACATTCAAAAAATTTGGTCCAAGGGTATTTGTGAAATTTCTGAAAAAACAAGGGTATCTATGAAACTATGACAAACTCCAGGGGTATCCATGAAATTTTTCCTTAAAAAGAAACGTGGAAGTAAGAGAGATCATGCTTACAGTGCTCTTCAAAGATGGCCATTCGATGTGCCTAATCTGCCCTGGTTGCGTCCACAGAAATAGTAAAAAGCCCTTGATCCCACTACAAACACACAAAACGTCACTCAACACATTTGAAACTTAAACGACCAAGCAACCATAGGATATAGTGTGTACGCTGTTGTATAACTGACATTTGCTACCAACAAAAAGTTTTAATTTGAAATCTTGACTACCTCATTAGAACAACATTGATCTATATTCTAATTTCTTTGTTTATCTCAAATATAGTAAAGGTGTGGATGCATTCCAATTACAAGAAAAATACATCATACTGTACTGCTTACTACGGGCTACTCAGACGTTTAAGGGTTAACTCCAAAGCGAAACCCTAACAGTATTTTGTTGAGGTATAAGACTCACGAACCTATGCCATGATTTGAAAACCCACAACCAAATGGGATCCTTGTTCAAGTACTCTTTCAACTCTTCTTTCTTCAAAGCCTCCGGCTGAAAAAGCTTCGCCCAGTCCTCTTCCCTGTAAGCTCTTGCACTCGGAATAGTACTTACCCTAACCCTAACTTTTTCCTCTCCACTTCCAAAAAATCCTCCACTTCGTGACGAGGTCGAAAATCTCGCTCTGTTTCCGCTACGCCTTCCATTGTCGTGGAAAAATGAACTACACAAACCTTCTTGAGAAGAAACTTTAGACAGAACGGGTGACAACTCAGTTCTCACATGCGTGCGAGGATTACATCGATGCATAGAAGAAGGAATTACACGTAGATCCTTAGGGTTAGGATGCAGCTTTAATTGATACATGACCGCGAAACCCTAAAACGATGCAAGGTAGTTTTACAGCTCCAATCTGCAAAAATGACAGACAATTTCTGTATCAGTACTCACAGTGGCATGTCTTAATCTTCGCACGGTTGTACCTGAATCACAACCGGCGTTGAAGATCATGACACGTCGAAGGTTCGGACAATTTTATAGTCATTTCAAACCTTACGCTTCACCTTCAAGTCTGACTTGACCATTGACCTCTACACAAAGCAACAGAGACACTCACCAGCATGAGAATCTGCAAAACATTTGCAGAGAAGTTGAGGAACATATAAGGAGACCAGGAAAGGAAAGAAAGAGAGGAGATGGATGAACAGAGGATGAAGGAGCTCACGCTTCTTCAGCAAATCCGATTTTTAGAACGGAGCCCCTGGCTCAATTTCAACGACGAGCTTCGTGTTGGTATAGTTGTTGCATGTGAAATTTGCTTTTGTAAACCGAGAAGGTCTTGGTTATGTTACGAGGAGCTTGAGCGCTGCAGCGATGGACGTGTTGACGCTGACGTTGCCGCCATCGCTGCGATCCAAGCTTCTTGCAGCAGGGTTTCATACCAATGCTGCTCTTGCCTCTTTGACTACTCCCTTTCAGCTTGCTCAAGGTGCATTGTTTAAGCATTGTAAAACGTTAAGGATCCTTGTTATGCAGTTTTTTGTTTAGTTTTTTACGAGAAATGTGTGCTTCTACATTCAAATTCCTCTGATTTCACGTAAATGATGATGTTGATGTTGATGATGATGATGATGATTTTTGAGAGTTTACGGTTTGCAGAGGCGAACATTACTGTAGAGGAGGCACGGGTTGTGCTAAAATCAGTGCCACGAGCTCGCAATGGCTTTGGTGGTTCTCTTGCTGGTAAGCATTCTTGCTTTTGAATCTTTGGAAAATTTCATGGATACCCCTGAAGTTTGCAATATTGTCATAGATACCCCTGCTTTTTCAGAAATATCACAAATACCCTTGGACCAAAAAATTTAGGCGTTTGTTTTGTTACGCATGCCACTTTTTTCTTCCTTTGTGCACATGCATAACAAGAAAGAAGTAGTGTGCGCACAAAGGGAGAAGGAAGTGACATGCATAACAAAACAAATGCCTAATTTTTTTGGTGCAAGGGTATTTGTGATATTTCTGAAAAAGCAGGGTATCTATGAAAATATTGCAAACTTCAGGGGTATCCATGAAATTTTCCCTTGAATCTTTAGCCCTTCTATTGTACTCTTTTGCCGAGTTCGTGAGTTTTTCCTCACCTTTTCAGGTTCAACGACAGCGTGGGATCTACTGAGACTTGAGAAGGGGAGGAAGAGAATTGCAACAGGTAGTGTTGAAGTGGACAAGATTCTTGGCGGAGGGGTTTTGTCCAAAGAGCTCACTGAAATCTGTAAGTGTGAAGAATCACTGATCGATGTAAAAAAATTCTCTTTTTTTTTTGCATATCATTGTGTCAATTGGTAGAGTTTCATCCCTTGTGGTGGATCTGTGGGCTTAGGTGGTGTACCTGGAGTTGGAAAGACACAGCTCAGGTAATGCATACATTTTTCCAACCTTTTCTTCTGCCATGGTGGAGATTCAAGCCTACTGTCCACCAGGCTCATAGAATTTTCTTCAAAACACTGCCCTTTGTGTGTTTTCTCAGATTTGTTGGCTTTCGGTGTTATAGAAGTTTGGCACTTCTTTTCTCGCTTGCACCTTTTGAGATAGGTGCTAAGTAAGAGTTATTGAGAGCGAAGTCATCAGCCAAATCAAAGCTCTTACATACTCTTACATGTGACGACGTGACTCGAGCTCTCAATTTGAGCTCAAATTTGCATAACAAGATGTCAGGGATTATTTTTATCATGCCGAGGGCGCACAGCAGAGCTTTTCTACAAAGTTTTTGTTTGTTTGTTTTGCGTAACAGCCTCATCGGTGTGTTTTCTGGCCAGCATGCAGTTGGCTGTCAATGTGCAAATTCCAGCAGAATGTGGTGGCGTTGGAGGCCATGCTATATATATTGGTGCGTGGAGTTTCACAGACTAGAATACCAGCTTCGTGATTTTCAAACCTTGATCCTTGGGCATTTAAGGGTTTAGGGTTTTAGGGTTTTTAGGTTTAGGGTTTAGAAGACTCACACCGTGTTGATGTTATATTGCAGACACCGAAGGGAGCTTCATGATGGAGCGTGTGTCACAGATCACAGAAGCCGTCATCGATGAGCTTGGGAACATGTCACCAGACACTTCTGCAGCTTCTTTGACTGCTGAAGACTTTCTGTCACACATCTACCTCCTCCGAGTTCACGACCCAGTTGAGCAGCTTGCTGTTGTCAACAACTTGCCCAACCTCATAGAACAGCACAAGGAGGTGGGTCAGGTGTAGTGTTCAATCAGGTTATGTATAGTGAGAAAAACAAAATCATTAAAATAGGGTTTGAGTATAATGTCTTTTGAAGTGCTTTCAAGGAATGTTCGATTTGTAGCAAGTTGAACTCTGACAGGAGTTTTGAGACCCTTCCGCCTCTTGTTGATGGTAAATTTCTGCTTTTTCCCATGTTTTACCGGCATACTCCTGATTCCTGAAGCAAAAGTTGTGGGGGATGTGTCAGGTGAAGCTCGTAGTTTTTGATAGTGTTACCTTCAACTTCCGGCAGGACTTCGAAGATATGGCTGGACGAACTAGACTTTTAGCCAACATGGCTCAAAAATTGATGGCGGTTGCTGAAAAATACGACGTTGCTGTAAGCCAGAATCTGCTCTTTTTCTTTGGTGATATTTCTAAGGCTCTACCTGCATTAACCTAGTAAGCACCACCAATTAGGTAAATCCCATTAGTTAGTTGGACGTTAACTAACCTATTTGTGTGCAAGGTAGCTCACACGGAGAGTTAGGCTTTCAAGTTAGTCACTTGTTGCTACTTTATTGGTGTAGGTAGATTTAGCACTTGAAACCACTGGCATTGGCGCAATGAATTCACTGATCCAAAATCTGAGTGCTAAAGCAAAACTGGGAAATGAGTATAAAGTTATTACAAGTGAATTAGTTTGTGGGAGTGGGCAGTATGGAGTGTTTAGCAACGAATTCCTGTTAGCTAATTAGAGCTCGCTACTTCGTTGGTGTGGGTAAATCCTAAGAAAGTGAAAGAATGCACAAGTAGACTATGTGTCAAAACGGAATGTTCATGGGCTTTTTCTGTGTTTGTGCTTGATCCTCATGGACATTCTCTTTGTTAAACATACTCACATCTTGCCACGGCTTCGAAGTTGATGTAATATATCATCACAACACACACTGAATTCCACTATTTTACAATAGATCTAGGAATGCCACTCATGTAGAAAGTACTGATTTTTTTACAGATTGTTCTCGTCAATCAAGTCACACATAAAGTGACTAGCGAAGGCTCCAGAACTGTTCCGGCCTTAGGTGTGTGCTTTAACTAACCTTTTGCTCAGGCTGCACAATCCTTGTCTAAGTCTAAATGTAAAGATTTTGCAATATTTTGATTGATTGATTGATTGATTTATTGATTTATTTTGCTTGAAACTTTTCATGTAGTTATCTGATAAAATTGTGAGGAAATGTGCTTGGGGATTAGGGGAGCGTTGTGTAATGGATACTGGGGTTTGGGTGTGAAGGGGAGAGTTGGTCGCATGTGTGCACCAACCGGCTGATGGTGTACTGGATGGATGGACAACGGTATGCACATTTGGCTAAGTCACCGTCGTTGCCGGTTGGGACGGCGCCATACGTGATCACGGAAGAGGGCGTGCGGGATGTGCATGAGAGTCGGAAGAGACTCAAACGTAATGACACTCACGCCAAGTCTAGTCGGAGTTTTGGCTGACCAAGGTAGGTAGCTCAAAAAGCGACAATTTAAGGGCTGATCTGCTTTTTGATGGCCTTTCCAAGACATGAAGGTTTTTTGTCTAATTTTTAGACAAAGAGAAATGGATGCTAAATGTAACACATATTTTTTCATATTTTTTGAAGCATTATTGAATTGTTGATGAATTTTCAACGTTTTTTGTAATAGGTACCTATTTGTGATTCTAGGTCTTCCATAAACCGTTTCCCTGCAATTCATAAAGAGATGAGGTGAAATCAAGGAGTGTGATTGGCTCTTGAAGGGCCCTTGGGCTCTAGAGATACAGTACCAAATATGGTCGCAATTAATATTCAAAAGTTTGAATTAGCTAGAAATTAAATGTTACAACCATACATATTGAAGGGTTGTACAATGATGGGTGCATAATTTTTCTTGGAAAGCCCTCAAAACAGCTCAAATATGGCTGTATATACGACTGTACATATGGCCGGCCGTACATACGGCCAGAGATGGCCGATGGGCCGTTCAGGGATGAAGGTACCTTACTCTCATGCATGGCGACCTCTACCCCAATGCAAATGCGATCTTCATAGACCCTTGAGTAAAATGTACATTTCTTGAACATGAGAGCTTTGGTTGATTTTAGTTGCTCCTCTGGTTAGCTCTTTTTAAACTTGTATTTTCTCAGGCTATGGGTGAAAAACATGTATGTATTCTACCAAGCTGGAGGATTTTCCTCCCTCACTCAATTCCCCTTTTTAGAATCTTCTAGAACTTTTGGGTGTAATTTGAAACAATAAAGTACTCCCTAGATATAGAAAACCAAGCTTGTGCAAAGTGCATGCCCGTATACTACTGCATTTGTGTCCTTATTTGTGATGGTATTGCCTCTCGTGGTGGAGCTCCTTCAAGCCTTGTAGCCTAACAGCACCTTCATAGGATCCAAGATGATTAGGTAGGTAAAGTGAATTTTTTTGAGTTTACTGTGCCTTAAGAAATTTCATAAGATTTTTGTTACAAAATGCAAATAGTATTTACAAAGGCTTGTTGAACCACTGATGGATGTGATTCGATTATCATGCAACATTTGTAGTACTTGTAAGAATACTTGCAGTCTTTGTGAGTTATCTCAGGTCATGGGTGTTGAAGTTTCTTAACATTTCAGCATATGTTAGCTTTTATTAGAATTACTGCAAGGAACTATTTTTTTTCCATCTTTTTTCACATTGTGGGATTATTTTTGGATGCTCTTGTTGTCAGGGCTACGATACACAGTCCTTTTACAATCAATCTTGATTATTGGGAGTCCAATAAATCCCAGAGTAGATGGACTTAGCCAGCAGGGGTCAGGCTGTAGTACACATGAGCCCATTTACTTCAAGGCTGCAGTGCAAAGGAGAACGTCAGTTTGACAGGTGTACCTCATTTTGTTAAATCGCATGTTGAAAATGCAGAATGCTTGATTCCTGACAAAGGCATGCGGCTTTCCTGTCTTTGCATACAAATTGAATGAGCATGTTATGTAAATTACTAATTCTGGGTCTGCCAAAAATTGGTCACTAGAGTTGAAAGTCCTATCACACTAAATTTGTTGAGAAGCTTGTTGTGAACAAAAGAGAAAAGCCTCTATATAATGGTTGATCAAATAGTAAATAGTAAATGATAAATAAACAAATATAAGTTAAAAACATATGCATTTCAAAATATGTTTAAGTTATTTGTTTCACATTTTAGTTGATTGGGTGTGTTTAGATTCAAGTAACTTGGATATTTATGTGATAGATTTTACTCTATAAAGTAATATTGGGGGGTTTCTTTTAGTGAAAGGGACATGTGCAAACACAAGTAAAAAAGAAAAGAGAAACTGGCTTCTGTTGTAGACGTTTAGTTGTCTAAATTGCAGAATGTTTTTGTTTCTTCAATTTTAAGTTTAAAATTTTTAGTACTGCATAATGACAATAGTAGTTGAATAGCATTATTACTGTAACTTGGGCTATTGAGTTTTATTTTTGTTATAGGATCAAAGGGCTTCTTTAATAATAAAGATGAGTATCTAAGAAGAAGTTTTTGTATTTGTAAGATAATTTGGTGTCTTTTTTTTGGTTTGTGTGCTTAGTTTTCCTTAACCCTTGAACGACTGAGCAGCCCTTTGCAACTAGTACAATATGGGGTATTTTTCTTGTAATTGGAGTGCATCCACACCTTTATTACATTTGAGATCAACAAAGAAGTTAGAATATAGATTAATGATGTTCTAATGAGGTAGTCAAGATCCCAAATTAAAACTTTTTTGTTGGTAGCAAATGCTAGTTATACAGCAGCGTATGTAGTATGTATTATAGTAGCTTGGTCATTTAAGGGTTAAATTGACATTTTATAAATACAAATAATGTACTTCATGGTGCACTCGTGGATTAGCTAGTTCTTATTTTGAGGGCTATAAAATAACCTTCTAATTGTTGCAATTTATTTTTGATGTAATAGTTTAAAACAATCTTTTAACTATTGTAATATCTCAAAGCACAAGGAGGTTTTACTTATTGATGTCAACTATGAGATGTATAAATTTTCACTACACTTCCTAGTGTTTTTGCATTAACTGGCTTTATGTTACACTAGTTCAACATTGTTGAATCTATAAAACTATTACTTAACAATGCAATTGTTTTTTTGTTAATTCACTTAATGTTTTTTTGGTGTATTTGAGTGTGTCTTGTTGATTAATTAATTTGTTGTATTTACAAGGAGCTTAAGTACAATAGCCATTTTTTTAATTTGAAGTGTTTCTACAATTGAACTATATATCCTTGTCATATGATAAGGTTGATGTTTAGGATCAACTCTTCTATTTGCAATCCACAATGCCTTGCATTTCTTCAAAGTGCATTTTCTAAAGTCCAAACTTTGAAACAACATGATGACATAGAATGAGAACAAAATATTGAACTTATGAAAGGCCTCAAAACAAAACTTACTTAGATTACACATATTTTCTTTGCAAGGAAGTAAGTATGCTTGAATTTATCCAAATTAATTGATTAGAAATATAAATACCAAAAACAATAGAATTTGAGAAGTTATCATGTCTCTTTAAAATGCCATATTCAATAGTTTGGGACAATTTTTACATTTCAAATTGTAAATAATCATATTCAAAATGAATGCAAAATCATCATATTAACATTGGAGTACCTTTGTGCATGATTTCAAAAGAGTGCAAATTTTTAAACTAAATTCTCATTATATGAAACTATAAAGACCACACATGCCATATTTAACTAAATATTAACTTCACAAAATTCATAAATAATAACAAAAAAAACAATAAATGGGAGGTTTCTCATTGAAAACTTGGTAAGTGTAAACATTGACAAATTTTGTATTCTTTTTTCAAAAATTCAAAGATTTTGTGATAATTTATCTTAGTTTCCTCATACATTTGGATTTACTCCAATATTTTACACAGTTCAACTATATTCACAAAGTCATAATACCCAAATAATCTGTATTTAGTTAAATATGGTATAAAACATTGTGATAGTGGAATCTAGCATCAATTAGAGCTTATTTCTTATTTAAAACTTGCAAATTCCTCCAAATATGAAGCATGGTGATTTAACCCCATTGAGAGGTAATATGAACAAACCATTTCAAAATAACATCGGAGCCATTATATTCAAAGGATTTCATTCATTACACTCATTCTTTGAATGGTTGGAATGTTTTTTTACATTGGTATCATTGATTTTTAATGACTGTTGCACATTTTAAGATAATAACATGATGTTCATTAATTTGGGAAAAACTTGATTCAGGGACTTTTGATTTTTTTAAATTTTTGGTAGAGTATTTAATGAAAACTATTTGAAGGCCGTAAAATCCAAAAGTTCCATAGTCGGGTTTTTTCCCAAATTAATGAATATCATGTTACAAAGTCTCAAAAGCACCAATTCTGATATTTACTTCAAACTTGGGGTTGATCCAAAAACATATTGATTAATTAATTTGGGATAAGGAGCTAGCACATGTCAAACTAAAGTGAAATCACTTGTCACAAAAATATCTCAAAAGGATTATCCTTTCTCTTAATACTTCATGCTTTCAAGTAAATTTTTTGACTAACTTAAAGTAACAATTAGTAAATGTAAATGATTTTGTAATTGAGGTGATGCCATGTAAATGTTTGGACCTTTAAAAATAAATTGATCAATAAAATATAAGAGAGGGCATCTTTCAGTGCAATCTATCAAAAATTGGCTATGACTGTTTCTACACTATCATTTGAGACTTTTATGAATTAATAATACAAACAATTTTTTTGTTAAATCCTAGAGATTAAGGTAGGTGCACCCATAAGCGTGGAAATAAGGGTTTTGGAGTAGGTAAAACAATTGCCTAACTTTGAAAAAAATATTGTAAGTTAGGAAATGGAAACCAAAAATATTGGCATCAATTTCAAGGTTTCAACTGTAAGCATTTGTTCACAAAGATTTTTTATAAGTCCAAAATCATTGAAATTGTAAGAACCATGTGTAAGAGATGTTAATCACAAGACTTGTTGGTTCTTAAATAGTGAGATGGGTACTCAAAACCTCATGCTAGTTACCCACAACCATCACTTCATCACCCATAACCATCACTAAGTCACCTACAACCATTTGTTTTTTTATTAATTAGCACTACCACTGTCAAATGACGAGCATGAGGACGCAACGCTTATGGATGCTGGTACCTTATGCAAGGTCTCTCTTGAAATTTTTATAAAGATCCATCAAAAGTATAAAATGTTTGAGACTTCTATGAATCGATAATACAAACAAAATTTGTCGTTAAATCCTAGAGATTATGCAAGGTCTGTCCTGATTTTTTATAAAGATCCGTTAAAGGTATAACATGGAAGAATACTTTGAACTTGACATGTGAACAAGGTTTGTAGAACATATAGTTTTAATTATACTCATATGGTTATATCTGCCCATACTATCATAGGTGCATTGGTATAAATTTTGAAACTTAGCCCCTAAATCCCGGGGGCCTTTATTTTGTCAAAAGACACTCAAAATTGCCATTTCTATTGCAAAGAGTAATTTTTTTTTAAATTGGTCTTTTTGCATATCTAACCATAGGATCTTGTACTATACTAGTATAAGAGTGTGGAAATAAAAATTTGAAAACTTTGATCACACAAATAGCAAGATAATTGCATTCAAAGTGTAAAAAACATACTTTTTGCACCTTGCATGATTAGATTATTTGACTTTGAACTTTTTTAACTTAAAACTTTTGCACCATAGAGTTTTGAGGTTTATTTTTTTATGGTGGGAAATTGAGTTGAGAATCTTTGGAAAAAAATCAAAACAAAAAATACTCAATTTTCATTCTTAAAAAAAAAATAGGTAGAAGAAGGTACAAGATTGAACAAAAACTTGAATTGTTAATAACCTTGCAACTGCAATGGAATTGAAACTCAATAATCCCAATGGTGAGATTGTTCTAGCAAGCAAACTTCACCCTCTTCAACAATTTTTTTTGAAAAATTGTTAAACTTGCATTCAAAAATGAAGTTTATAAGTTATTTTTTCAAGAAGATGCTTGAACTGCTTAAAAAACAAGATTCTCCATAACTTTCTCATAACTAGTCCAAATGGAATGTTAAAAAAATTTGCAGCCCAATTTGCAAAAAAATTGCTTATTTAGGCATAACTTTTGCTTTTGGGCATAGATTGGAATAAAAATTATATTCTCCAAAAGCTAATGTGTTTTCCTATCTTCAAAAAAAGTTTTAAAAAATCAAAACAAAAATTGAGGCTGTAGGTACGTACCCAAAATTCCATTTGTCCCCAAGGGGACACTCAGGGATTTAGGGGTTAAATGCAAGATTTTTTCTAAATTCATTTACAAACAAAACATTGATAAATTTGGAGTGGTGTTTATAGAATTGGTGTTGAATTTTTTTTTTGTTACTTAAATCTACGATTTTTCTCTTTAAAAAAAATTGCATTAAAATTCAACCTAGTAAAAAAACTTCACATACTTTTGTTTCCAACTAAAATACACATTTTTGCAATGTTTAATCCGGTTGTTGCTTCAAATAGTTATCTATAACCAACTACTTTCTAAAAGATAAATCCTACTAAAAGAAAGCTTATGATTATGAGTGAAATATGTGAATTCACCTGTAGACCAAAGTTTGATTTGTGTTTGTCTAGTTGATATGTAGTTATAGTGGTCCATCTAGTAGGTTATGTTGTCAGTAGAAATAACATAATGCCAAAAAAAATTGATTTTTTGTTTGACACAAATGTAAAAAAAAACAAAAACAAAATTTACAAAGTGTAGGGTAAGGGCCTCATACAAGGGCATTCTCACATTTAAGCCATTGAGAATGCAGGCAAAGCCCAAGTAATCAATGATGCAAACGTGAAATCGCTTGTACAATACCAACTAAGAAAGACAGGTAGAAATTGTATTACCTACGAGAACTTGATACTCTTCTTTCAATTTCAAAATGCAACTGTACATGCAATAATGACTCAAATTCCAAACTGTAAAGTGCATTAAGTAGATAATGCAGTCTAGTTTTAGGAAACATCAAGATTATAATTTAGAATTTGGATCAATTTATTGCATTTTGAAATTTCAGAAAACAAATTGTTTTTGCTAAATTTTAGTTTCTACCTATCTTTCTTAACTGGTACTGTACATGAGGCCCTTAGCCTAAACAAATGTTTCTAGAAGAAAATTTTGCAACGTGCCCTTTTTGTTAGCAAAAATGACATTATGCAACTTGACACCACTCCACAATTTCTACTATTACGTTCACAAGTATAAAGACAAGTAGAAAAGCAAAGGATTTTGTTCAAGCAACGTTAACAAGATAGTAAAAGTACAAAAGCCCCAACCCAAAAACAAGTTGGAGGCCAGCACCCAATAATAAAAACCAAAATACCAAATTAAATATTCACAAGTAGTTCAAGTGGCTAGTACTAATTATTCGATTTAGGGTAGTATTTTTTGAAACCAAAGATTTTTTTTAAAGTAGGGTTCCCCTAAAGTTTAAACACACTTGGGAATGGTAGTGAGTGTCAAGTACAATGATCAATGGGAAAGTGAAATGTGGCGTGTGCTATAGAAAGGGAGAGTTAGTTGGATCCATTAAATGCTGCGTAGCCAGTAGTACCCTTCACAATCTGTTGAGGTTCCCATGAGGTGGCCATCTCCATTCTCCGAGCCATTCACTTATGGCAGTTTGAATGCAATCCTGCTCAGCTCGTCTGCAGCAGCAGCTTTCATGGGAAAGTAAAGTTAAGTGAGTGTGAAACTTTAATATTCGGTGACAGGTCCAGCCTCTTCTGCACTCTGCAGCAGCAGCCTGGTCACAGACCTCGTGGTGTGTTTATTCATTGTTTCTTAGAGGAACTTAAAAGAACTTGTGATCCTTCATTGGAGTAATGATGCTACTTAAGGGTGGCTTCACACTATGGTCGAAGGTTTGCACCAATCAAATTGCACAAAATCGAGAGTCCAGCCACTCAAGCTTTCACATTAGAGGTCAAACTCAAAAGGCTATCATCCACCATTTGCCTACATGGCAACACTTTATCATCCAAGGTTGACGGCCTCTCGAAGGGAAGTTTGGGTTTAGCAAAAATGGAGATTCAAACTATGGGCAAGAGGCCATGAGTTTTAGCATTTATTGCTGTCAGTTTCAACATTCACTATCTATTTTCAGCAGATTTTCTTGGCCTCTCGGCAAGGTTTGGCCACTCAATTTGAGGGCCTCTTGACTTGGGCGGTCATAGTGTGAAGCCGCCCTAAGGTGGAAGCACCCATAGCCAACAACGCCCCATACCCAATTAATAGTGTGTGTTATTTCCAATATCAACAAAGATAGGTGTTTTGGAATGTGTTCTTTTGTCCTTTTCAAGGTTGGGACCACTCAAGTCATGCCATGTGTCCCAAAGTGAAGTAGGAAATAATGAGTGGATAGTAGTTTGGCCGTTAACAAAACAGCATGAGTCCAGAGGTTGGCAATGGGTTCAAAGCACTTTTTAACTCCCAAAATTTACAATAATTTCAGCTTTGCAAATAAAATTATTAAAGATTTGCAGTCCCAATATTTCTTATATTCCTACATGGGAAAAATATTTGTTGCTTCAAACTCTTTGTAATTTGTTACATAAATGCTTAAGTTATTGGGTATGGGTGCTTCCACCTTACAGTTGGGAGGAAGGAGAGATGCCAAAAACAATAGAAAGTTAGCCAAGTGAAATACAAAAAAAAATAGTTGAAATTCGAATCAACTGGATAATACTATGGTGTGATGTAGCTTTAGTCCTTGCAAAGACAAAAAAAAGATCATTCAAAGTGGTTCATTTCCATTTTTATGGATTTATGATGGTTTTGCCTTTGTAAACTTGTAATTATTTCACCAATTGTCATATATATTCAATGTGAACAAAATATCATGTCCTTTCAAATTGAAGAAGACCATGATAGTGAAAAGCAATTAAGTAATATAATGTCTTTTGCTAGTAATATGCAATAATGGAAGTGGGTTATGTGTAACATGTTTTAATTGTATTGTTGTAAACAATTCAAGCTAATGGTTCATTTCAAGGTATTGACCTTTAATTACTGAATTTTTTGACACAGCTCTTATCAAATTTTCACGATTCTTGGTATTTACTTCTTAACCTGAATAATTCAACTTTAACATTAATCAATTAGTAGTAAACAAAAGCCATGTCTAATTACGGTATTTGATTAGATTCTTTGGGAACTTCTAATAATAATTTAAAATTTTAAGTGATGTTTGGCGCATGCAAGTGCTAAAAGAACTAGTTGAAAATGAAAATATAGGACTTTTGTTGCGGAAGCTCATTAATTTCTCAAACATTGCTCATGGGTTTGTGTTACAACATCATAATCTTACCTCATTTTGATGTTGGCTACCTTAACCCTTCAATGCCTACAAATTGAATATTAGCTCTTTTTTTGTGCATTTTGAGATTCCTTGACATTAAGAGGTTAACACTACAAAAAATGGATCCAAAAATAGATGAAATAGTGATATTCCTCTCAAAGAGGCATCACGTTTGCCAAAATTTGGATGCATTCTAATTGTATCAGTATGTTTCATGAATGAATGTGCACACGTGATTCTCTCCATTTTTTCCTTTACTTGCAGGCATATTTTAGTGCATGTTGCACTAGCAATGAAATAAATACAAAATCATTTTGTTGCACATGAGTCCATAAAGAGATGTACCAATTGGTGGTGTGGATTTTGAAAGGGGTTGCACACTATGAAACATTTCTCAATTCTATTTTATTGAAATTTAAGTAGAATTTTGATGTAATCTATTTTATTTCACTATTTTCCAACTTTCATAGCATTGGATATGATGTTTTGAAGTTGGAACTTGCTAGACATTAAAGCCATCCTTACCCATGTGTGTGAATTAATTTTAGAGTAAGGTAATTTCAAGATATCATGCCGTACACTCATACAGCTACACGTGTAAGCTTTTTCTATAGTCAAGCTAATTTGATGAAAGAGGCTCATTTTTGCACAATGCTTCTTCTGTCTGCTTTAGATGGTAGATGGCATTTCTTGGAAAATGTTTTAGAAACTATTGTCATTTTTCGTTTGACAATGACATATAAAAATTGGCTTACAATAGAAGGCTACCTTGAGATGGAAGGTGAAGTCAATAAATAACTAGTTTTTGCAATTTTCTACTATTTCCACTAGATTGTGTTATTGAAATGAATAATTTTTTGTTGTCGATTCTCCTCTTTTGAGGAATCTCAAAGCACAATAATATACATCATTTGGATGTTATACAAATAGGGCATAAATAGTTAAAGTGAACTTTGGAGTTGTAAGATTCCAAACCACTAATTAGACTACACTTTAACCATGAGTATCACATCTACAAGATTTTTCATGGATTGATTTATCTTGGACTATTGTAAATGAAACTTAGGACTTTCTTATTTTTGAAAAGTTGAATACTTGAAAGCCACCATTTTTTGATTTTTTTGGTTTATTCTTTTTGGTCTAGCAAAGTGCACCAAAAAATGCATGCAAGGAAAAAAGTAAATGGACCAAATTTTCTATGTGTGCACAAATATCTACAACTAGCTTTTACTAGTAGATTTTAGCCAATTGACAAATTGTCTGCATTTTTAAGGAAAAATATGGTGGTTTCATCCATTTCTTCACCCAGTTTTTTTTAGTGTCAAGGTAAAACAATGTCAAAATGATTAACAGAAATTAATAATTAAAACTACTTGAAAGGGACTGGCACATACGAACTAGTATTTTACCCACAAGAAAATGGACCAGCACGAGAATGGATTCCTTTTTTTAAATAAGAGCAACACATACCTTTTTAACCTCTCATAAATGCCTTCGTCTTTTATAGAATTGAAGCAGGTTTCTGTAAAATTTGAAGTAATGTAAGTTCGTTAGTTAACTACTAAAATGACAGGGAATATACAGTATGTAAGAGTATGTGATCATATCTGCATGTGTCTTTTAATGTTACTTATTTTCACCTACCCTCTTGGAAAGGCATATTTTCATGTGCTGGTGAAGTTGGCTAAGGTCCAAGGAGAACTGGCATTTAGTGTATTGAAATTGTAAAAAAATGTTTAAAATTTTGAAACTACCTGATATGTAATTGGTTAATATTTCCAAAAGTCATAATCATAGTGTATTACATTATAAATATACAAATTTTATAGGAAATATTGGGTGCATGCCTATAAAAAAAATGGTTGATTATGGAACATGGTACAATAATTTAATCAATGAAAATGCAATTTCTCCCCAAACGCTGATCTAATTTAAACCCAAACTGGTAATAAAAGTGTATTTTTCATGAAATCAACACATTTACAGGCAAATATTTTATTAATCATATTTGTGTGAGTAGGGAGTAAATAAGTGAAACAATAGGATTGTTTTATCTGTCAAGCAATTTCAAAGGTGATGATATTTATTATGTAATATTACTAGTTCTTAACTCGAATCTCAATTATAGAACGAATCTAATTCAAATTAGATGTATGATATAATGTTGGAAAGTTCTTGACAAAACCTTTCTAATGGATTTGTTTACACTCCATTTGGATACAAACTGGGTTTATTGCATCAATTATCACAATTGCAATATAATGGCACTCTTTTAATGCTTTTCAAAATCAATTACCAAATTCAAGCAAGTTCTTGTATCTATAAATTTTTCTAACACCCCATGCCTTGTCTTTTACTCATGCTAACAAAGTTTGCCAATTTGTTACTCTTCCCTGCACAAGTATTAATGAAGATTTTGTCCTTGTTTTGCTCTTTACCAAATCTAACCATCCTAAGAAGGTTGCTCAAGATTGCTTGAGTAAGTTCACATTATGTTCTTGAGTTTTAAATCCCTCCAAAATTTCAAAATTTTGATTGAGCAAAGACTTGAAAATTGGGACATACTACGTCACACTATATCTTAACTTCCAAGTCTTGGTCCACTTAAAAAAGCCAAACACGGCAAAATATTTTGAAAATTTGGGTTCCATGAACACGGAAATTCACTCCCAAAATTGAAAATAACACAAATTGACATCAATTGGGAAGCTAAGTCCCAACAATTTTTTTGCATCAAATGTTCAACCAATTTGTAATGATTCTTGTAGCCCCTCTACAACCCAAAATAAGTTAAACTTCGAGACCAAACCTTGATTTGTAAAGTTGGGTGTGGAGCATTGTGTAAATATATATTTAGAGTGCTAGCATACTACATGTGTTAAAGGGTGCCTCCATTCTCAAAAGCCCAACCAACTTGTTTTAGTATGATGAATGGTTTCCATTTTTTTTGTCACAATCAAACGCAAATTTTTGCAATGTTATTTAAAAAAATTGATGTAGTTTATTACTATACAAAACCTTGATCAAACCTTGTTAACATGTAAGTTTCATTAGAATTATGAAAGAAGTTTGCAAAATTTTCTCTCAATTGACTTACTTTGCAAGTGTCCTTGAAAAAATTGCAATTTTATACACATCAACTATTTCAAATAACTCCTTTAACTTTTACAAAAACAAGTTGAGTAATCAACAAAAAAACATCTATTTATGTTTGCAACCAAGGAAATTTATCATTGCTTGAATGTTAATTTACCTAGTCAGACAAGTAGAAGAAGCATTGTGTTTCCTTGTGATGAAGCTTTTGAGGTTAGGTGGAGATGCTCTGAGGGATTAATATGAGCAAGAAGAGATCTTGCATTCAATGCAAATGCAAGTGAAGTCAAAGCTTGAAATCTTTTCTTCAATTTGCCATAACGCTCGTAAAAAAACTCGAAACCTTCGTAGAAGGGCTGTGCATGTTAATAGTTACTGTCGTAAAGAGCGTAGCAGAAAAGGTGGCTGGAAACCTGTAATTCCTCCTCTAACGACTGAATTATTCAATATGGTCAAGTCAAGGGACTTGTTCCCAACCAATCAATGAGTGGAAAACGTAAATGCATTTCACCCCAGAAATACTATTGGCTAACCAATCTCTTGATACGTGGTTCCAATTCAGATTTTCATAATTAGTTCAAGTGGCTATAAAACATTAAAAATTTTACACCATATACTCATGTAGTATTCACACATTTTGCAACAAAAAAAAATAAATAAATAACAGATCGGTAGAGGGTTTGTCAAATTGAGCCCCACGCTTGTGAACACTGCTCTCAATTTGGAATTTTGTAAAATGGGCGTGTTACAATAAACAAAACCTTGGAGAAAATAATATGATATTGGTTTTGAAAGAAAGAATGTAGACATCGGATCTTTGAAATTTGAATAAAAGCTTGGGAAGCACAAGCTATCAATACAAAATCCATCCGTTGAAAATTTCACGGATACCCCTGAAGGAAGGGTTTTTTTTTTTTTTTTTGGTTTTTGAATGTGTGAGCATTTCAAAAAAATGGTTTGTAGCTTGTGGGCTCTATCCTATTTTTGGTAGGAGCTGAAGTTGGCCCCTATACATGGATTTTTGCAGCACCATGGGATTTGTTTTATAAGTCAAAAGTATTAATTGATTTATTTTTTGGACATCCAAATAACCATTGGCTTTACTTGATTATTGCATGGAATTGGATTAAGCAATACCTCAAATAATTTTAAAATGATGACATCAGTTTTCAAATTGACAAGAATTTTATGAAAACCTAGGCTGCAATGCAATTTTCATTTGCCCAAAAAGAAAACCCTGCCTTGAAGTTTGCAATATTTACATATTTACCCTTGCCTTTTCAGAAATTACACTAAAACCCTTGGACCATGACTTTTAGGCATCTATTTGTTATGCTTGTACTTCCTTCATTACCAATGTTGAAGAAGGGAATGTAATGAAACAAAAAAAAACAACATATGCACAAAGAAGAAGGGAAGCGGCATGCAAAACAAAACATACGCATGAAATTTTGGTCTGAGGGTATTTGTGTAATTTCCAAAAAGCAAGAGTATCTATGTAAATATTGCAAACTTCATGGATATTCATGAAATTTCCCCTTTAAAAAGGGAAATATAAGAAATGTCCCTCAATTATTTCAATATATTAAACATACCCTGCATCATTTGAAATACAAAAAATACCCTTTGCTTTGTGTATGAATATCATTTATATCCCTGGTTAACTTTCAAAATTTCATAATTTTCCCTAGTTTTTTTATGCCTCTACAGTGTAAATTATTGTAAATATAAAAGACATTGGTAGAAAAAGCGTGTTGTTCAATGCAACTGATGCAATAATTTTGGCCACAATAAGGTAGGGACACCCAATGGCGTGAGAGTCCCTAATGGCGCTCACATGTATGTCAGGTTTAGATTTCTGACCACAGATCTAAGCCCTCTATAGATGGCTTATCTTCTAAGTCTTAGAGGATAAGCCATCTACAAAGGGCCTAGATATGTGGTCAAAAATCTAAACCTCACGCACATATGAGCACCATTAGGGACACTCACGCCATTGCATGTCCCTACCTTAGACTTATATGCAAATGCCCTATGTTGTATAGAGCTTGAAGAGCGTGCCTCCAAGATTTCACTAGCATTCAACTTGCATCTAATTTTTGTGATTTCCATTGTTGTTCAATCAACTTACAAAAAATTATGTTAAAGAGGAACAAGAAAATTATGGATATTTATGATATACTCAAGATAACCACGGGTATAATTGATATTTCTACACAAAAGCAAAGGTATTTTTTAGGTTTCAAATAATGTAGGGGTATTTTTTATCTTTAGAAAAAATTGAGGGAAATTTTAGATAATTTTCCATAAAAATTTGACTAGGGTCTCCAATAAAATCCAATTAAGATATACTAGAGTATAAATATAGGACATTTCTAATACATGCTCGTGAAAAGCCGGTTGAAGATAAGAAACATTAGAATTTAGTTGGTGAAGGTCAAAAAATCTCCCCCAAAGCTGCTCCTCTACAAGGGCTTTTTTTTGACGAAACAAAACCAATTATTATCAATTTTGATAGATTTGACTAAATGTGGGCACATCTTGCTGGGGTTAGATGACATGCTATATGTTGGGACAAGAGAGGCAAAATCTCATTGTTTTTACAAAACCAAGGTAAGAGTAATAAATTGCCTCTTCCTTTGGTGTTGTCTAATGATATCCTTTTCCAAAAATTTTAAACAAAATCAAGGTGTTTGAATCCAAATCTGAATTCAAATTCCTTAAATTCAATCTTTTGATAATAAATATCTAAGCTCTCACATTTTGTGACTAGTGAAAAAAGTTGAAGTTTTCTACCCTAGCCCTACATAACGGCATGCCATCTAACCTCTGCCGGCACGTCCTTCCATATATCACCCAATAAAATGTGGACAACAAAGGAGTGCCGTTCCAAAAAAAATGCACTGCTCCCAAATGCCCCAACAAATATTCCACAAAGTAAGAGAAAATTTGACTTGGAGGAAATATTCCAAAGTCAATGCATACAAATCCACTCTTTTAAATATTCCAGTCAGAGCATTGGTTGTCTAACCCAGCCTATAGCAGTATAGCCAGATACCAGCTATTTTAAGAGCCGCGAACATGGTTCTCACTTCTCAGTTCTCACGTTCCCACGCTCAGGAAAGTACACGTCTCCTCTCCCCCATGCTCAATAATGAGCCAGTTCCTGCAGAAGAAAAATTCCGTCCTTCAATTTGCACCGTTCACTTTTTACTTGTCCCTGCGCAGCAAGAACCAGCATTCCAGCAAATATTTTTATGATTATTTTTTGGCCCAACTTCATTGCAGAAAAAAAGACCACAAAACCAACCCCATATACAGCATTTATTCGAGATTTTGACAAAGTACCCACCACTTTCCCTGAATAAAGGATAGTAAAGGCATGTGAGAAAGACCTCCTGCACCCAAAAAGCACAAAAATGTAATCCTCTACCTACCGTTACCCGTTAAAGTACATTGGCTTTTCATTGCAATGAAATGCATATTAACCTCCCTTGGCCCTTGAGCGCCCGGAGTTGTTTTAAGGTTTAGGAGAAAATGAGGGATTTAATGACCACTAGAGTTTGGAAAATTACATCTAAAAAATGTGACCATAGGATTTGAAAAAGGACTACCTTCTTTGCTAATGGGGATCAGACACAATTGTTTTCACCGTTCAAATCAAGAGAAAAAGTGAGATCAAGTTGTGACGCTCAACGACATGATTCTGTTGTTGGGGCGCTTAAGGGTTAGAGCAGCCTCAAGTGCACCATGTAGGTGCAAAAATTGTAAGATGAAGGTGGACATGGAAATAAGGGATCCAATGGGAATTGTAAGCAACGCTTTTGGTTGAGGTGCACGCCAACCAAGAGCTTTAAAGTAGTATTTTGCAACTTGTGGCTACACACGCTAAGTGTAGCAAGAAGTGTGGTTAACAATACTCTAACAACAAGTAGGTATAGTTTTAAGTACTTTTAGGGATAACGCACTAATAACTCCTTATACCAACAACTCAAGTTCCTTGTTTGGTGAGTTTACTATTGGATCCTTCTCCCCCAAATCCTATACTTCACTTATAGGAACTCAAAATTCCAATGCTTCCAATGCTAACTGCCTTATTCAACGCTTACATATTGCACAAAGTTGAGATTGCTCTTTACCCCCACTTATGGCTCAACTACCAAGTTTAGTCAAGTTTGTCCAAAGGAGCCTTAACTCACTCTCATATCAACAGACTTTCATTCATCCATATATCATTGAACACTTCACAACTATCAACAAATATTCCCTTTTATCCCTACTATTGCAAATTCTAAATAACAAGGTAACTCGTCCTGATTCCTTTGAAGAACTCACAAGGAATATCTAGAATGAACCTCCTTGGGTAACTTACACATAAGAGTTCACAAGGGTGTAAAACGTGTAATTCCTAGAAAGTATAGGAATCAATTCATATTCTAGATATTATTTTTGGCTACTATGCCAAATGTATCTTTGAACTTGGATTCTCTTTGCTGACATCATCGCCCCTAGTGTGAACGTACCATGAGGAGGTGTCTTTCAAGTGTTTAAACATGAGTTTCAAAGTAAAAATATGAGTTGTCCCCTCCAAGGTACTTTTTTGGTTTTTGGTTTTTTGGTTTTTACCATGTCTAAGGTAGGAGGTTCTAAAAGCACTTAGGTTTTAAAACCGTCCACCTTTTCAAATGTATTCTAGTTTTATATGTCGTTTTTCATAATCTTCAACCATGTACAAGTTGCGTGCATTTGAGGAGGTGGACAGTTTTAGAGCCCTATGGCACTTTAACTTCAAAATTTCATAACTAATTCCACAAAGCTCCAAAAAATATGAAACAACTTGGCTTAGATGCCAATTCCTCGTGTCTTTCAAGGAAAAGTTACTGAAAAACATCAAGAAGTTTCACCTCCTCAAAGTTCAGTTTTAGCCCTTACGTAGTCGGTTTATGAACCTCCTATCTTGATTGTGTGTTGCTACAAGTACGTTCCTCCTTTTCACTTTAGGTAGGAACACCCATAAGCGTCAATGTCCCCATAACCGTCACCTTTGAAATCTTGAAAAATTTGTGGAAGTTAATAGATGTAATGACAAGAATGTACAACATGTGAACATCAAATCTTAAAAGTGGTTATGGATGTAATGACAATTTGCACTTCAAAATTCACAACTTATTCTCACAATATCCAAATAATACATTCAAATGTGCAGATTCAATTTTTTTCTGTTCCCAATAGGATCCTATAATTTGCTAGTTATCTATTAATAGTCATCAGGTACAAAACCCTTAATTTGACGTTTATGGGTGCTCATACCTTTCTTCTGTTTCCAGCATATGGCTACAATGCACACATGGTGAGGGAGATTCCGCACCTCGAGGGGTTAAAGTTTCCGTGCTTGGTAGTGTCACAACGGATTTGCAAGAGACAAGCTTTCTTCAACAGCCTCAGGAGTCACCTGGCCAGGTTTTTCACACGCAGCAGTCACGGTGCTACGGTGGCTGCCATGGCCGGCGAGGACTATCCCTGAAATTCATCACACCTCCAGCAGCGCCAAACCAACACGTTTTTTCGCCATGCTTGTGAACGACGCTGAGAATCTGTCAGCTCCTGATCAAATGCAGCAGGTGAGCATCAATGCTGGTCATGATTTCGACCAGCTTGTCGCCGAATCGGAGCCTTGGAAAAAGCACCAAACTTTTAGTGGTAACTTAATTCCTTTAGTTTACAGTTACCAATTAACACGATGATTCCATCACAGGACAGGCCTGGCGCCTGCTGCTGCTGCGAGTGCTGACGGACCTGGCTGCTGTTGCAAGGAGCGGCCGAATCATGTGTGGGGACTCTGCCCTGTGGAGAGTGAAAGGTAGAGAGACCTTTTCCAGCGGTCGACGTCGGTGGTTGTGCGTTTGGAGCGTAGTCGCCGGCACTACAGGATGCATGGTTGGTGCGTATGTCCGCCTTTTCGGGGG
Organism: Ulota crispa; assembly: GCA_963920765.1. NCBI lineage: Eukaryota > Viridiplantae > Streptophyta > Bryopsida > Orthotrichales > Orthotrichaceae > Ulota > Ulota crispa. The sequence continues at coordinate 13,356,624 of OY987248.1, read as the reverse complement.
GTGCAGTGCAGTGCAGTGCAGTGTTCGTTCTTCCTAGAGATTCAGCAAGATCGACTAACTAGTTGTTGCTGTTGCTAGCTAGTCTCACGTCTAAGTTAGTACTGAGCTCGATTACAAGGTACTACAGCACACACGGGTTAGATACTGTATCGCAACGATTGAGCTCCTCGTAAGGTTGTCACGTATGGCCAAGTCGGAAGCCGATGTACCGTGTTTCTGGAAGCAAGTAAGTACTGGACATGGCCACTGATCGGAGGTGAGGTCGAGCTTGTTGACGAGGTTTTGGCAATCTCTTGCAGACAGCTTTGTTTCATGGAGGATTGCAACGTTTTGTCCTTCTGAGAGTGGCGAGTATTTCGAAAGAGGGGACAGATTGCAGTGAATGGCCGACGATGGCACGTCCGGACAACGCAGACTCGGGTACGAGCACGGCATGTCCGTTCCGACACCTGCACAGCGCGATGGCCACAAGCGCTGTGGAATTCCAGGATCGAGTGTCATTAGTCCGCGTCGACGCCACTGCTACTGCAAGGAGTGCGTAGAGTTTGTCATAGAACCCGATCAGAGGTCGAATCATCAAGACTTTTCATTTCGATCGGTGTGAGTGGTGAATGATAAGCTTGCGATTGAGCTGCAAGCGGTGGACGAGAGAGAGAGCAAGCGAGAGAGAGAGAGCTGGCTAGCGAGTGAGCGGCAGCTGTGAAGATGGTGGTGATGGCGGAGGCTCGAGGAACGCCATCCTACGTCTCGCCTGCAGCGATGCAGTCTCCGAGGTACAGAGGCTGCGTTTGCACCCTCTTCAGCTTGATTGGCTGGACCTCTGAGAACCGATTCTCCTCCACTAAACGACTCCCTGCAAGTGAGTACCACCACCACGCATATACTCTCTTATTTCTCTCTCCGGAGTTTAGAATATTCTTACAAAACCTGCAATTGCAACTGGCGAGCCAAATTTCTGTCCATACCCTGTTTCTGAGATGTTAAGCCAAAGTTGTCAACGAAGGATAATTAATCGAAAGGGTCAACGAAGTGATGTAAATCGAACAAGAGCTGAGTTGTATGCATTCACAGCTAGCACTCGTCGTCTAATACAAAACCTGTACTGCATCTTAAGGTGGAATTGTCGGCTTAGGGATGATGTTCCAGAGGTCGAAGCCGAGAGCACTACTCTGGGTTTTACCAGGAAATCAGAACCCATTCGTCTCAATCTCTTTAACTATATGATGATTCGTTGAATGATGTTGATGTAGGCAAATTGGGGAAAGGCTCGTTTCGAAGATCGAGAAGCTTTCGCACCGACCGTGGCAAAAGTCGAACGGTAACATAGTACTATCTTTTCTTAGTGACAAATTTCTATGCTTCGTAGGGATATGTGATCAAACGCTAGCTCCCAGTTGTTGTTGCTAGAGCAGTGGTGCTTGTGGTGTTTAGGATCGCTGACAGGTCGCATTTTTTGCAAGTTGCAGAGACATGAGGACACTGCTGTCATTGCGACAACTCGACCGCCAGGGGTGGTGGCGCGTCTCATGGGGTTGGACTCGCTCCCCGAGGCGCCATACCCTCCCCTTGGCCATTGCCGATCACTGCCCGACCACACCAGGAGCACCCCGGTGCTTCTCCAAGACCTTCTCAAGCAGGACGTCCTCAAGCCCTCCAAGGCAACCAAGTCACTGCGGGAGAGGCTCTTCAGCAAACGAGCTAGTCACGGCCGGAGAGGAACTTTTGCAGCGTTTCGGTGCCGATCCGAGGAATGGTGCATCTCTCCGACGCTAGTCGACATCCCGCAAGCGCAATCCCGGCTCATGTACGCCGTGACGCAGAAACAGAATCCATTTCTGTCCCGGCGTCCAACGTCCTCGGCCAACGTCCATGGCGAGGCCATTCCGGAGCTCAGCTTGCTGCAAGCGAGCTCCACAGGGAGAGACATCGTGCTGCAAGGGTGGCCACTCGCGGGGCAACATAACGTCCCCCGCGATCTCTACGACTCTGATCTCCAGCAGGAGAGTACTGAGAGCGTCGGCAGCAGACCGACTGATTCCGCATCGTCCAAACCGTTGCTGACACATTCGAAAGTGGTGGTGCAAGGGCGGAGGCGAGGCTCGTCTTGGCACGGTAGTGACGACAGCGAGTCCACGATTGACGGCCCGGCGGGACCGCGTCGTCGACTGGCGCCGCCTTCGGAGCGCCACCACCAACGTTTGCTGCATTCGCGGTCACCAGCTGCTCCTCGTCACCCTATCCGGCGATCCAAACCAGTCACAAGCCCTGGACCTGGGATCACTGCAACTAGGCGACGTCCTACTTCGAAAGGTTCGAGTGATCGGCAGCCTCTGATAACCCCATTGGAAAATCCTACCACTTCGGTGTCCCATGCGTCCCCATGTACTTCGCAAAGCTCAGTAACTGGTGAGCTTCGACCACTCTCTTCGCAATCTCCGTCCAGAGGTCAGAGTAGAGGCTCCAGAGCAGGGCGCCAGAGTGCTAAGTCTGCCAGTACCCCCATGAAGAACACGTCATCAGTAGCAGGGACACATCGTGTCGGGAAGACTACGATGACGAAGAGCAAGGACTCCATCAGGTTTCCAGATTTGGCGCCGGGAAAACCGCCGCCAGAGAGAGCTATCAAGGCAAGACAGCTGAAAGGAAAAGGATCACCATCGCCAGAATCCCAGACTGATGTTTCGAGACATCGGTCGAGTCTAATACTCAGCCATGGCGAGCTCTGGAACGGACGAAAGAAAGGAGACGCCAAGCGCACGTCGCCCAAGTTGCAGAGACTCACAGAAACAGTTGTGAGCAGGCACAAAGGGATCCAGAAAGTGAGGCAAATTCATACTCCCTGCCAAGCTCAAGTTCAGGATGTCGGTGACCGGTTGAAGACGGGGAATCCCAACGCAGAGGACATGGCTAGTCAACACAGTAGTGAACCTGATGAGCTGGTTCTGAGGAAACAATCTCAAGCTGTGGATGCGGCTACGTATGCTCTTGACTGTAAATCCTCGGAGGCTGATGCTCGGCTTCTTCACAAGCCTGTCGAGCGTGCATTGTTTTCCCCCGACTTCGATTTCTCCGAGTGCACCAACCATGGAGCGCCCATGGAGATTTCGATGAGTCCTTTGATCGATTATGACGAGCTTTGTGACTCGGGAGAGTATGACAAGGAATGTGGCGGGATTTCGAGTAGTCTTTTGGTTGATTGTGATCATGGCTCGGCGCATGTTGGCGCTGTTGCAACAGCCGAGAACGAATGTGTTTCTGTGGAGTCGTACCCGGTGGGTGAGATCCGTTGGGAGGATGAGATCGTGGAAACCATTCTGAGCGGGCGGTGCTGCGAACGGAGCTGTTCTGGCCCTTCCGTTTCATCACGAAGTGCCACTTTGTCTGACGAGGACAGAAACGGCGACTCGTGGAGTTCCTGCGCTTCCTTCAACTCCGGAGACTGTGATTCTCCGAGTGATGCTCTCAGTGAGTCGCCCAGAACCAACTTCCAGGTATAGTCCATTGATTTCGCCATTTACAATGCTTCAGGAGCGAGGGTAACATTTTGAGAACTGTAAACAAATTCCCACTTTCATTGGGAGATCATTAATAGAAGGGAAAATTTCATGGATACCATTGAAGTTTGCAATATTTACATAGATACCCTTGCTTTTTCAGAAATTGCACAAATATCCTTGGACCATAGTTTTTAGGAGTTTGTTTTGTTGTGCATGCCACTTCCCTTCTTCCTTTGTGGGCACATTGCTTCTTTTTTGTTTCATTACATTCCCTTCTTCAACATTGGTCATGAGGGAAGTATGAGCACAACAAATAAATGCCTAAATTTTATGGTCTAAGGGTATTTGTGTAATTTCTGAAAAAGCAGGGGTATCTATGTAAATATTGCAAACTTCAGGGGTATCCATGAAATTTTCCTCAATAGAACTCATTGGGAAGAGCTATACCTTAGGGTACAAGTATCCAACTCTCTTGAGATCAGTTTTTATGGATTTCTTATATAGTCACTCAAACTGGAAGATTGTGAACTAATGTTGAAAGGAGCAATATTGTTAGGTTAATGCCTGACCGCTGACTTGTTGAAAAGTCGCAGTACGCATATCAGTTGTATGGATAATCCTTCAACAGAGGCCAGTCTATATGCTTGGAGGGTTTAGTTCCAGAGGATGTGCTTGACATCTTGTGTAGTCCAAAATTAGTTGAATATGGCTTTTAGACATTGCTCCTTTAAACAGCCCATTTCGGGGTCAGATATGAAGTCAAGTCACGCTTACACCATCTGCTAATCGACGGCAAGCTTGTTTAATAATAATTGAGTTGCTGTATGTCAATATGGGAAACAGGTCCTGAGTGGTTTTTTATTCTTCCAGGTGTGTTTAGTACATTGATACTAAGAGCACTTGATTCTGTTGCTATTTTTCCAGGTAAAGGATTTAGAAGTGGAAGTGGAAGTTTTGCATCAGGAGCCGAAGTCACCACCCCCACAACTTCTGCAAAAGACTCTGGACGAGAGCTTCGTGGATGAGGCAGCTGGGCATCCCAGCCCCGTCTCCGTCTTGCAATCACCTTTCCATGACGAAACCTGCACCACTTCGGAATCCAGTCCAGGTATGACAATAAGAAATCAGTGACACCCTCCAAACCGCATTGAAAATCAGTCAAACAACCAACCATTCATTCGAAAGCCATTGCTGCACCCTATAAGAATCTGAAAGCATAGATTTGGCTGACATTTGTCTGTTGACTACTTTCAATTTTTGCTTTTCATGACATAGATAATAGCCAACAGGAGTTGAGTACGGGGATGCTTGCTAAGATGTAAGCCCAAAAGATGGATTTGTGATGTTATGAGTCATGCCAAGTTTGCAGTGTCGATTCCAATGCTCAAAAGAAGAGAGTGCCAGCTTATGAGAGTCATAGAGCCATGGTTGTCACATTGGGCAAGATTTGGCTCTTAGACAAGAGATTCACACAGGCCAAACCGGTGGGGTGGTTGTCCTGGCTAGGGTGCGGATGTCAATGCGTGCACATGGAGATTATTTGGGTTTACTAGGTAATAAACTCATGACTAATTGATCATCACCACATCCAAAAGTGGTAAAATTAGTATTGATTACCACTTTGAAAAAATTGCAAAGAGGTAATCATACTGAGTTTACCACTTGTAGATGTGGTGATGGTAGTGAGTTTACTACCTAATAAACCCAAATAGTCTCCTTGTGGTGGTGATTGCAAGATTGCGTCCTGCCTCAACTTAAAAAAAGAAAAAAAAGTGCTTGCATCCGCGCCTTGATCGTTTTGTGTTTGCGTTGAACAGATGGACGGTTTAGGGCTTGTCCAATGTGACAACCATGTACAGAGCGGCATGAATGATTAACCCCCTTGTAATGTGGATTCCACTGTATGTCTTCACTACAGAATCCAAGCCACAGTTGAGCGACGAAGAGATCACTAACGAGGAGAGTCAGCGTGAGCCTCCCACAAGCAACATCGACAAAATCAAGCAAGCACTCTTAGACATATCCATGTTCCGAATCCACGACGACTGTAGTACCGCCGAGCATCCCCCAGTACCCCGAGAGCAGCCCAAGGACGAGCAGCGCTTCATCCAAGAGGTTCTCGCCGCGGCCAAGTTCCTGTCCACCACGCCACCCAACTGGTACAGCCCAGAGTACCCCATGGACCCCTCGCTCTTCGACAGGCTAGAAAGCGAGGGCGTGGTCTTGGCATGCGGTGGCATGTGGCGCTGCGACCGCAAGCTGTTGTTCGACTGCGTGAACGAGGCCTTCGGGTTAAGCTCCCGACGGTGGCACCTGCAGTGGACTCCGGAGCCGGTGTGGCAGTGCTCCCGGCCTCGAGGCCAGGAGCTCGTAGTGGCCGTGGTGAAGAGCATCGACGAGTGGCGCACGCTGGCGTCGTATGCCATCGACTCCTTGATCGAGCGCGACATGAGCGTGGCCCCGGGTAACTGGATCTGCGTTGCTTCTGACGTTGCGGCGGTGGGCGTGGAGATTGAGAGCATGGTTTGGACTGGCATTCTTGACGAGGTGGCGGTGGACATTGTCGAGTGCGTGACGCGGAAGAATGGCTCTGCCCTCGATCGTTGCTTGCAATCCTGCGTCTCTCCCACCGAGTGTCCAGAGCCTGTCGATCTCGCAGGTAACCAGCCTCCGAATCCTCCGAATCCCCCGAATCCTCCGAATTTTGTGACGACTCCGTCTCTCTAGGCAATGCGCCTTGGTTGCGAGGAGTGGAAGAGCACATAATTGTAAGCAGTTTCCTGCAACACTTGTCGACAATGTGCATACTGTTCATAGCTGGAGATTTGGTTTCAAATCAGCAGTCCCCTTTTGATCTGTTGTGGGATTTACTGCAGCATTTTTGGATCCTCAAGAGCTGCAGGAAAGCTAGACCATAGGAGATTTGTATGTGCTCCCTTGCTATATCATGTGGGGATTTGTATCGATTCCCTTATTATTACGTAACTTATACTAAGAAGGTTTCTGTGAATTCCCCTTGACTCCCCTGCCGTGTGTGTGTGTACGTGTTTCTTGCGCTGGGAGGCTTGAGATGGTTGTCAAACATAGATTGAAAAGTATAAGATAGGAGGGCGAAGAGGCACATGGGTTACTCGAATGCAGGGTTTTTTTTTGGGGTTCTCTGACCGATGCTTGGGTGGCGTTTTTTGAATGTAATCTGGGTAAAAGGGTACTTTTGGGACTTTTGAAGGTTTTAGGTGATCATCTAAAACCAAGCTCTAGCATTTTTTTGGGTACACGTGTCCTCACCTAAGAAGAGGAATTTGAGAGGGAAAAGATCTTAGTGTCTCAAACTGAATTTGATACCTTCAAATATGGTTTAAGGTAACTTTTTGGGTTTAAGGTGGAGTACAAAATGGTACCTCCCTTTTTCCCAAATTACATAATATGGTGTTAAATGGTTTGTAACTTGCTGGCTCCGTCTCTATTTTGGTTGGAGTTGAAGGTGGGCCCGATGCATGGATTTTTGGAGCATCATGGGATTTTTTTTGTAGGTAAAAAATATTCATTGGTCATTTTTTGAAAACATCCAAATAACCATTATCATTACTTAAGTATTGTATTGAATTGGATTAGGCAACACCTCAAAAAAACTAAATTGCTCAAATAATTTTGAAATGATGGCATCAGTTTTTAATTTGATAAGGATTTTATGAAATCCTAGGTTGCAACGTAATTTTCCTAATTGTAGTTTGGCATTTTTTGAACTTTTTTCCCCCTTTTTTTCCTATAGGCTTGAAGCTAGCCTTTTTTTTTTAAGGCAATTTGGCCTTAAATTGCCCAAAAAAAAGACATTGCTTGAATGTATAAACATACAAGTGAAAGAAATGGAGTGCTCTTCTTCATTCTCAATTATACTCTCTTAACCCTGAAGCGCTCCAATGTCCATATTATGGACAAGGAATGGAGGATTTCAAGGCATTGTGTAGTCCACCTAACTTCTCATTCATCCAATGTAATACTTGAATATAAAGAAGACAACCTTCCTTAACGACCATATTCATTAAATTCCAATAATTGATAATTTTGTATAAAGACATAAGCAAAGATGTAAAAAAATTCAAAAAGGGATTGGGACATTTAGAGGTTAACTAACCTTATTTGATGTTGTAACCTTCTTTGGAGGCTGATTCTTCCCACAAAGCTAACCCTAACATGATATTCATTAAAGTGAGAACTTTGGCCGAATTTGGGACTTTTGAAGATTTAAGGTGATCACCTTAAACTGAGCTTTAGCGTTTTATTGGTACATGTGCCCTCACCTGAGAGGAGAAATTTGCGAGGGAAAAAATCTTAGTGGCTTTGACTGAATCTGATACCTTCAAATCTAATTTAAGATAACTTTCTCGATTTTAGGTGAAGTACAACTTGGGAATTGCGTTTTCCCAATTTACTGAATATCGTGTTCCCTCCTCTCTAAGGCTAATTAGTCTTCTTCCAATGTTGGCCTAGAGCAATCTCTAGAACCCTATTTTAACCTTTTTCAACAATATAACCCCTCTTTTTCCAGTTTGAAATCTACACTTTTCAGCTTTTGGAGACCACCGACTCTCTCAGAGTGCCGAGGAGGTTGGGGTTGTGACTCTGGGTCTTCCTTCTCGTTTTCAATGGTAAAAAGTCATGTGAGGATTACCGCTACATGGGAAGGTTGTGACTTGCCTTAGTTGTGAAGGGTAGTCTTCAATTCAAGCTTGTCATTTGTTAAGAGTATTACAAGGTGATTTGGAGGGTTTGGAAGTATTTAACACCAATAAAGAGCAATTAATTATTGGACATAATCCTCATTTTGGAATTAAATAACCATCAAAGAAAAATTTGATGCATATGCCTTAAATTTGTTATATTTGTACAAATGCTCCTACTTTTTCAGAAATTGCACAAATATTGGTGACATGTTTTTCATAATTCTGAATATACACTTCTCTGTGGTTATTAAAGGTGCATATCACTTACTTTTGGATACGACCTGTGTTATGATTAGCCTTTCAATATCTTGGTAAAACAATATTTCATGTTGACTATAAGATTGAGTAGAGAGCATCAGTTGTGCCTCAACAAGAAAATATGTTTTACCAAGAAATTGAAATGCTGATCACAGCACAAGTTGGGCCCAAAAGTAAGTGACATGTACCTTCGATAGCTCTAGAGAAGGGTGTTTCTGTAATTATGAGAGTATGTCAAAGGTGTGTGTAATTTTTGAAAAGCCAGGGGTATTTATACAAATATTGCAAATTTCAAGGACATCCATCAAATTTTTCCTCAAGAATTAAATCAAGACCATCTCTAATTTTGAAAAAATATGGCATTTGAGTGTAAAAAAGTTTTTAATACTATATTTAAGAAAATTTATATTATGAAGGTAAATGTAGACTATATAAGGTCATGGTGATCATGAGATATTTGAATTTCATATGTTGTACATCTTCTAAAACTAAACTTTCTAAGTATGAACACTATTTGAAATATCTCCCCACCTAATATGCAAGTGTTACATATCATGAACACTTGCAACTTCATTTTGCCTTGTATAACGTGGTTTTTGTTATTAGACTTTGAATCATCCAAATTTAGTTGACATCTTTCTAGCTACAATGTGGTCATGAAAGTGATGGGATAAGGTTATGCAAGTTCTTTCAACACCATATTCATTAAATTGGGAATTTTGTAACACTTTGGGTTTAAAGTGACCAACTTAAATTGATCATTAGGGTACACTTTGGGTTTAAATTGACCAACTTAAATTGATCATTAGGGTACAATTTGGGAATCTGGTTTTCACAATTTAATGAATATGGTGAAATTCACTATATGTAACAAAAAGGGTGTATACACTAAACTTTGTAAATCATTGAGGTCAATGAGGTGTAAGACAAGTTGGATTGGACAAAAAATGTGCTTTACATGGCCAAAATTTTGTATAGAAACTTCATATCTTCATTACACTAGCTTATATATGGTTTACACCTTAGTTTGCAGTTTACACTATTACACTTTTTATAGTGGATAGACAGTACATTGATGTAACTTTTTTTTGTAAATAACACCATGTTTGTTAAATTGGGAAAAACTGAGGTACCATTTTGTACTCCACCTTAAACTCAAAAAAGTTACCTTAAACTAGATTCGAAGGTATCATAGGGTGATGGCACAATCAGGGTACCCAAAAAGGATTGCTTAGCTCCAATTTGGCCATACCCATGATACTTTTGCTATTTATTATGTCTTACTAGATAGTGCTTTGCTATTTATTTTTTGGCAAGAAGTTGTTTATACTTGTAAATTAGTAGAAAAAAATACACTTTTTCAAAAGATGAATGTTATCATGTCCAGATGAGCGGTTTTGTGAGAAGTTCCAAAAGTGTCTCATTTCATCAAAATGAAGTAAAGGACTCATCCGGATTACAAATTTGGTTAGTAGGAATTAGATTAATGCATTCATAGTTGTGCAAACTTCTATGCTCCATGAATTTGAAGTGTAATAGTTCATACATCACTAAAATTAATTGTTATAAATTCTTTTAGGGACAATTTCATGTTGATTTTTCCACGCCCAATATAAGACATCAAAAATTTGCATTTTTTCTTTTCAAGTGGCAAAAGCATGCCCTAATACTTGGTTTCTGGGTGCACGTAGGATCAAATTTACTAAAATGTTCATGATTAATTTTGTGGGAGCATAACAAAATACAAGTCCAAACAAGTCCTGAAAAGGACATTTCAAGGATATTCGGATGTTAACATTTGTAAGGTGTGAAAATACTCTAAAACAGCCATTACAGCAGAGAGAACGATTTCATGAAGACCGTCAAAAGTGAGGGAAAAAAGAGGGAACACATGAAACATAGGCATGTGTCACTGACGTGATGCGCACACATGAATAAAAAGTAGAAGTTAATGGTTGCTTAAACTAAAGTATCATTGCAATTAGGACCGGCTGTCATAGAAATTTATTGGCTGGGAGGCTACGCCAACTAAGAGTTAACTTCATTGATTTTCAACTGGTTTTGTGCATATTAGCTTTCACTGCAACATACTGTGATTAGTAGTTATTTACATTTGAATGGTTTTTAACTGATAATTTACTTTCTTATTCAATAGACATTTTTAATTCATTGAGAAATTGCTTGTAACAGTTGATATGCAGTGTTTAGGGTTTTTGTGTTGTCATTGTTCTATCTTCTGTGAGTTCTGTCCGAGTTTTGTCCAAAGTAGTCCAGTGTAAGTTAGTACGGTACCACACAATGGGGATCATGCAGTCAAATTGGGGTAAACGAGAAGCTGCACGAAGGGCATTGAAATTGCAAACAAAGCAAAAGGAGAAGAGGGAGAGAAGAGCTAAAGATAGATGCTTGCAAAAAGAGCGCTATCGTGTGCAGTTGCAACAATCACGGGAGAGTTCCGCGGGTCACAATGAACAATCACGAGGGTCTGATTTGGGGAATGCGGTAGCAAGAGATGCAAAGCATTTAGCCTACGTTGTTAAGCATGACGTTAAATGTTGCCCTTCAAAGTTGCCCGAGTCGATGTGGTGCGTGGGGTGGGACAAGGGCCTGGGTTTGACCCCGTCGCATGGCTGGTCAACCTTGTCCCGCATCTTGCATCCCGTGTCTTGCATCCCTTGTTTTGCATCCCGTGTCTTGCATCTTGCGTCTTGCATTTGGCGTCCTACATCTTGCGGTTTATACTAAGCCCATTTTATTCATAAAACCACTTGTAAGGAAGAATGGGGGGTTTGTCCCATATTGTTTGGAGCTGGGGTGAGTTACTTTGGGGTACAAGAAGGGCCACTTGAGAGAGAAGAAATACACAACCTCATTTCTTTCTGAGTGAAAAATGTAGGGAAAATACCAAAAATGCCCCTCAATTCATCAAAAATATCAAATATAACCCCCAGAGATTTGAAATATATAAACACCCTTGAACACAATATTTGTTAATTTGGGATAAATGCTTTCTCAAAATAGATTTCAAGATACTCAAGTTTTGCATTTGTGAGAATATTTTGGACATCGAAATTGAGTTTTTTGATAATTCCTTCAAGATGTTTCATCATTGATGTAAGGTCTCAAAGAAATTATAATAAAATTCAATCTAATCCACCTCAAAACTCTAAAAATAAAAATTTCAGAAGTCCCAAAATAAATATTTCTCCCAAACTAATGAATATTGCATTTTGGCTTTGTGTACAAATATCAAAAATACCCTTAGCTTTTTGTAAGAACATCAATTATATCCTTGGTTGTCTTTGAGGATATCATTAACACCCCTTGTTTATTTGGAAGAATATAAAAAATGCCTTTCCTTTAATTTGAAACATCAAATATGCCCTTGTGTTATTTGAAATATCAAACATGCCCTTAGTTCTCTTGTGCCTCTTATTGCCAGATTTAGTAATTACTAGGAAAAAATTAGAAATTATAAAATTTGACAAGAGTTGAATGCAAGCTCTTTGAGCTATATAAAGGATTTTTGCATGTAAGATTATTGAAGTCAGAGCCATTCCATATGTTACATAGAATTTTTTTGTTCATTTCATTACTTACAAAAAAAATTCAATAAAAAATCATAGAGAAATTAGGGTTATTGTGATGTTTACAAAGATAAATAAGAGTATATTCTAGTTTATAAGATTTATATTCTTACATAAACCAAAGTGGCTTTTAAAATTTCAAATAACACAAGGGCATATTTGATGTTTCAAATTAAAGGAAAGGCATTTTTTATATTCTTCCAAATAAACAAGGGGTGTTAATGATATCCTCAAAGACAACCAAGGATATAATTGATGTTCTTACAAAAAGCTAAGGGTATTTTTGATATTTGTACACAAAGCCAAAATGCAATATTCATTAGTTTGGGAGAAATATTTATTTTGGGACTTCTGAAATTTTTATTTTTAGAGTTTTGAGGTGGTTTAGATTGAATTTTATTATAATTTCTTTGAGACCTTACATCAATGATGAAACATCTTGAAGGAATTATCAAAAAACTCAATTTCGATGTCCAAAATATTCTCACAAATGCAAAACTTGAGTATCTTGAAATCTATTTTGAGAAAGCATTTATCCCAAATTAACAAATATTGTGTTCAAGGGTGTTTATATATTTCAAATCTCTGGGGGTTATATTTGATATTTTTGATGAATTGAGGGGCATTTTTGGTATTTTCCCTACATTTTTCACTCAGAAAGAAATGAGGTTGTGTATTTCTTCTCTCTCAAGTGGCCCTTCTTGTACCCCAAAGTAACTCACCCCAACTCCAAACAATATGGGACAAACCCCCCACTCTTCCTTTAAGTTACAAGTGGTTTTATGAATAAATCGGGCTTAGAACCTCATATTCAGTAAAATGGGAGATTGGGCACCTCCCAGAATAACTAAAAGAGACATAAAACTTTTCAATTTCAGGTTAGTTTTGAAAGGTTTTATTGCAATTTAGGTCAAGTCAACCTAAATTGCAATAAAATTGTCTAATTTTAGGTAAAATCTGAAAAGTTTTATGTCAATTCAGCTCAAATCGAGTTGAATTGACATAAAACCTTTTGTCAACTTTCCTTTACATTACCTCTCATTTCCATGGAAAACTCCCATTTTACTGAATATGAGGTTTTAGTATAAATTGCAGGACGTAGAACGTGAGATGCTAGACGCGAGATGCAGGACACGGGATGCGAGATGCGGGATGCGGAATGTAGGACACGGGATGCAAGATGCAAGATGTGAGATGCAAGACAAGGTTGACTAGCCATGCGACGGGGTCAGACCCGGACCCTTGTCCCGCTCCACACGCCATGTCGGCTTGAGCAACTTCCAAGGGCAACATTTAATGTCTTGCAGTTGTTAATGCAATGTCTTCTAAGAGGGGTTTGAAGTACCAAAAGAGGGGTTTGAAGTACCAAAAAGCTGTTTTGGAAAAAGTATTGGAGGAACCTTTGCTCCAAGATGTGCTTCCGGCTGTTGTTTACTAGGATTGTTCTGCACGCAAGAGACAATTAATGCAGGAGCAGTAATTTCACAAAAACAATGCATTGGGAAATTCGTTGTCAGCGACACATTGAAATCCTCACAAGAAGTCCGGATCAGGAAATTGCTGTGAGAACGCACTTGGCGCAGAAGTTGAATGTGACGACCAGAGGGTCCTTTCCAGACGTCCAGCAGGGTGTTTTGGGGTACCTTGATCGTGCCATTGCCCCATATTTAGTCTGAGCCATTAAGATTTTTTCCCTCGCAAATTCCCCCTCTCAAGTGACGGCACGTGTACAAATAAAACTCTGTGAGCTAAGATTTTAGATGATCACCTAAAACCTTAGAAGTCCCAAAATATACTGTTTTTCCCAATTTAACAAATATGGTGTTAAATGCACATGGATTTTTTACTATAATTACAAAGGAATGCACATACATTCATTGTACAATTTTCTTCTTTGCATTTCTACTATTCCTAAGTTCTCATCTTCCCTAATTTTTAACATTGTGAGCGTATTCACCTTCCCTCCATTTTGGTTAGCACTTTAACAATTCAATATGTTTCTAAACAATATTAATATCTAAAATTAGTTTGTTGTTCACTCCAAATTGCACCAACCATTTTGAGCATTGATAAGAAGAGCGAACGTTTTTTAATGGCCAAGCCTTATGCAATACTTGGATTACGGATTGTGCTTAACCTTTAAAGGACGAGGCAGACATTTTTCGTCCGCTGCAAATACTCGTAGCGCACCCAAAGCACGGTTACTGGCCCGTAAGGGTTAAATTCAAGAATAGGTCCAAAACTGGGCAAGGTCAATAATTCAATCCAAAAAGCCACATCAACACGGTATTCATTAATTTGGGAGAAAGCCCAATTTCGGGACCTTTAGATTTTGCATTCTTGAAAGAGTATTTAGTAAATATTCTTTTGAGGATGTAAGATATATAAGTCTCATTATTGGACTTTTCCGAAATTAATGAATACCGCGTTCATCTCTTTTGGTGTACTGTTTTTTCTTGAACTAGACTTGAATTTTCTCACCCCCTTGAATTGCACACAAGACATCAACCCCCTTAATCTTGGACTCATAAGTAAAGGCTGACCGAAGATGAAAAATAGGAATGGGCAGTCCTTGACTTGTTTTGTATGTGAGTCACATTTCACAGCTACCTTAGAGCGTCCCAATGCAATCCACTACATTGTTCCAGGCTCATCTCATTTTCATTTGCAAGGGACCCAATCACCTTCACTATTACTATCAGGCAAACATAACATGCAGTGGATTTAATGAAATTTCATCATATTTGAAATATCATAAGAGATTCTAGCAAAGCTTGTAATTAAACACAAAAAATTCCATGACCAATTTAGTCATATTTGTTAATTTGGGAAAAATGGGACATTTTGGGACTTTCAAATTTTTGATATGGAGGTTTTAGGTGGTCTCCTAAAACCTACACGTGTCCTCACCTAAGAGGAGAAATTTGCGAAGGAAAAAATCTTATTGGCTCAGACTGAGTATGATACCTTCAAATCTGTTTTAAAGTAACTTTTTGAGTTTAAGGTGGAGTACAAAGTGGGACACCTATTTTACCCAAATTAATGAATATGGTGTTTAAACTTTTAGAGGTGGTTTGAAGGGCTGGCCATGACGGCTTCTCTCGATCAACTCCAAGGATCGCTAATCATTCGTTTTGGTGAGTGTCAGAGCGTTTTACAGACTGCATTAAAATCACTCTTGAGCGTGGCCAAGACGTGGAATCGTGCATGGAATGCATGGATGGGATGAACCGGGGTTGCAACGGCGAGTTGTACGCATGGCATTCCACGAGACTCTGAGCGTGGTGTCCAGTTGGCAGAACCCATTAACTGTGCCATATCTACCGAGAGGCAGGTGGAACCACGGGCATATCATTCACGTTGCAACTCCGGAGTACCGACCACCTCCTCCTCTTCAATTCAGAATATATGCTCTTCTCTATTACTCCGGTGGCACAACAACAGTTCCATCATCATTCATAGCTAGACTCGAAGCGATCGAGGTCTGTCACGGCAATGGCCCTGCTGCATGTTCTCGGTGTTGTGGTGGTGGCCCTGGTGCTCAATCTGGAGGCGGTGTCGGCGTTGTATTTTTGCCCCTCGGCAACCACGACACTGGGGGCCATGGAGCCTTGCATGAATGCCGTGGAGGGTCCGACTCCCGACCCTCCCGATGAAGACTGCTGCTACGTCATTCGCACCACTGAGCCCAGTTGTCTGTGCGTGGCTTTTGCTGGTTACAAAAATAGTCGCAGCATTAACTTCAAAGCCGCTATCAACCTGCCTCACCTCTGTGGGCGACCGGTTCCGACCAACTTCACTTGCAATGGTAAGCCAAGCCATTAACTCCTCTGTAACTGAAGGCCCATTCCCACACTGAAGACAGTTGGACGTGTTTGGGTGAGAATCTTTTTGTCTTTTTTTCTTGATGTGGGTTCATCAACATGGTTTTGAAACAAGTCTCTCAAACGCATCAATAAATCATGTTCTTTCTAATGACGCATTTCCCCATTACAAGCAGTCAATGAGAAGGTTTCATGTATGACCTCAAAAGGTGGCTGTAATAATGTGGGACCTTCTTAGTGATGGGGTTTTGAAACTTTCTTATGCTTTTAGTTTTTATTTGTATATTTTTATGCATGTACTATTGTACATTCCTCTAACGCATCTTGCTAATGAGAATGAGATTCTTGCTCACTCAAGTAGAATAATGTTCATGGAATGCTGGTGAATGTGCCAATGAGAATGGGCATGAATGCAATACTTAACTAGCAAGTTAGTCAACCTCAGAGCAGCAAACACCATATTTGTTAATTTGGGATAAACAGGTGTCCCACTTTGTACTCCACCTTAAACCCAAAAAGGTTACTTTAAACCAGATTCAAAGGTATCAAATTTAGTTTAAGCCACTAAGAAATTTTCCCTCGCAAATTCCTCCTCTTAGGTGAGGACACGTGTACAAAAAAAAATGTTGAGCTCAGTTTTAGGAGGCCTCCTAAAAATTTCAAATCAAAATTTGAAAGTCCCAAAATGTATTGTTTTTCCCAAATTAACAAATATGACGTTGGCAGGTTTTTTTTTGGGTATCTTTGTTGGTAGAGCAACACGCACCCCACAATGCAAGGAGGGAAGGAAAAATTGGATAGAAATGGACAGAATTACCGACCTCTGCAAGTTCATCCATTAATCATACTAACATTAGTACCTTTATCCAAAATATGGAGGGATTTGGCGACTCCATCCAAGTTTTCACCTCCTTTTTCTAGTGTTATAGTCGCCACTCGCCAGGCCATGTTTGAGGTAAGAGTTAGGTGAATTTTAGCCAATAAAGTTTTCCCTGTCGGAGCCTCCTCGTTTTGGAAAACAGTACAAACATGCGGTCACTGTCCATGCAAACCTCTTTAATCCATCGCAGTCTGTAGTCTGTACCACTTTCATGTCTCAGTGTGTCCACCGTAACATGGTTTGAATGTGTGCTCCCTGCAAATCTGCAATCAGTGCTAGTGTGTTTGGCAATTGCAAAGGTACTCTTGAATGTCAATTTAGAGGAGATCGTAAATACAAGTGGTTGAATGCAATTGTTCAATAGTTGGCCTCAACATTTGAGTTATTTAGTATAATTTTAGCGATGAACCTGAATCTTATGTAATCTTGGTTAACGTTATCAGACAAGGAAAAGCTTAGAATTTGCATGGTTCACACTGTCTTATCCCCAGCAAATTCTCAAAATTAAAATTTGATTAGTTAAGACTTAAGAGGTTGAGAATCGGGTCTTGTAGCTTCAATCACATAATAATGCTCTAGTTTGCTTAGAAGCGTCTACGTTAAAAATACATATGTTTAGAAACTTTGGTGCTAAAAATGCGGGTTTTTGCTCCAAAATTTGGATCTAGGCATCTAGCAAAAACAGAGCTGATCCCAACAATCTAACATCATATTAGGTAAATTGGGAAAAACATTACATTTTGGGATTTTCACAATATTTACTATTATGTACAATTTAGCATATTACAAAAAAAAACAAGTGTGCACTTTCAGTCGATTCTTTGTACAAGGTCAATAGACAAAGTGCTCCGTTGAAAATCAATTTTCCGATGCAATCGCTTTGATCCACCTCCTCGATGAAAAACAGTAATACGCCTTGATGAATTTCTGCTAGCAGACCTTTTTTTTAAACGAAAAGTTAATTGTTTTAATGTCATGGTGTATTTGCCTTTTTTATTTGTATCAATGTCTCATCTACAATGATTGATTGCCTGCAGCAAGGTTTGCTATCATCTTATAATAAGATGGATTGAACTACGATTAGATCATAGAGTTGCTGCGCCCTTCTCGCGCTTGTACCATAGTGAAATCTTGGTGATTGCTTACAAAAATTTCAAATAATTAAAACTTTGAGCTATAGGTGTGCCAACATTTCCTGTATGTAAGATTAAGGTGGAGTACAAAATGGTCCCTCCATTTTTCCCAATTTACCTAAACAAATTCTGTTGTATGATTTAGTTTGCCATTTACAACGTGAGAATGTTAGGATCTGATATTGAACTGGGAGTAGGAGTAAAGGAGTAAGTCTTAGAGTTGGTACATGAGACACAATGTGAACCAACCGTCTCTCATTCTAACCTCAATACTAATTACTAGAGTTTGCAACTTCTTCGTATCCGTTTCAGAACATCAGGAGTGTTATCTCTCAATGCCAAGTGTTTCGTGATAACACCATATTAGATAAATTGGGAAAAACAGGGTTTCCATTTTGTACTCCACCTTAAACCCAAAAAGTTACCTTAAACCAGATTTGAAAGTATCAAATTCAGTCTGAGCCACTAAGATTTTTTCCCTCCCAAATTCCTCCTCTCAAGTAAGGGCACGTGTACCAAAAAGAATCGCTGGAGCTCAGATTAAGTTGATCACCTTAATCCTGAGAAGTCCCAAAATGTACTGTTTTTCCCAATTTAACTAATATGGTGTTTGATACGTTAAACGAATTTGTCGTCGATGTTGCAGGCGTACCAGTGCCGGTGGCCGGGTTGCCCTTCTCCCGCAAACTCATGCTCTGAGTAGTAAGTACTGGACTACTCACTACTGGCATGGCAGCACCGATCGACTCTTCATTGCAATCAAGACCTGCATTGGAGTGCTTAATTTTGCCACTTTTTGTTTAGCTCTCTCTTCACATGTACAGGTACTAGTGTGTGTATGTTTAGTCCTGACGCCTGACGGCGTAGTTTCAGCCATTGCATCAACTTTTGTTGATCACAACTGAAAATAAACAAGCCATGGAGGCGTTCAATCTGAAGATTCTGTGATGACTTTCATTTTCCTGTAAACGCATTTAATTTTGCAAAATTACGAACATTTTAGATGCCTGTCCCATAACATTCAGTAGTGCTACCAGGCGCTGCCCTCCCTCCAGATGAAATGGTGTGGAATATTTCACATTTATCTTTAGCTATGTAGACACTTGGCTGAATTTGTTAAAGAGTTTATGAAAGAGAGGCTTAGTTTAATGCACATACGTTGTTGTTAGGGTCAACCATGTTAGGAAAAATTAAAATAAAAAAATTAGTAAAATTGTGTCTGTCAGGATGAAGTTTGTGGATGATACCTGAAGAGACAAAAAGGTAGCCTCTCTTCAGGCTACTGAATGTTATGTCCATACCCCTTTCAAAAGACCCAAATAAAGGTTTTAATTTGTACTTTAAGACATGAAAAATATTTTACAACTTACTTTTTCCAATCTAAAGCGTTGAGTGCTATGATGGCTAAAAGCCATGGGTTCCAATGGAAGCAAGGCACCATTCAATCACAATGATGCACAACACTAAAAAATTTAAAAAAAAATTGTGGTATGGTAATTGATTCAATTGATTGTGTCAACCCAAGTTTGGATACCATATTAAATCCATGCTTTTATAGCATTTTGTACTTGTACAATACCCAAAAGAAAGAGTACATAACACCCTTTTATGGCATTCAAAGAAGTATGTATAACAAAGAATATAACTCACACATCATTCTCACATTTTTAATATGCAATCCTCATGCAATTTTGATCAAGCATATCAAATTTCAGTTACTCAAACCCAAAATCTTATTTTTGGTAAATGGTTTTGTATCAAAATCATGGTTTTACAAGAAAGTTGATTAATAAATAGTGGTGATGAATTTCTGAGATTTGATTGCATGGATATGTAGGAGACATTCATACGCACATCTTCCTTTCAAACAAACATTTCCAAAAAAATTCAATATTCCTTTTGGAGAGATTTTAATGTCAAAGTGATTATGACCAAATTTAGTGAAATACATATTTCTGCATGGAAATTACTTTTTGTTATTTGACTCATACATTGTAATTAAGTTTGTACCTTTAAACATGATGATATGTTATTTTTGCCAAAAACTAATTTCCATGAAGAAATATGTATTTTACTAAATTTGGTCATAATTACTCTGACATTAAAATCTCTCTAGAAGGAATATTGAATTTTTTTGGAAATGTTTGTTTGAAAGGAAGATGTGCGTATGGATGTCTCTTATATATCCATGCAATCAAATCTCAGAAATTCATCACCACTATTTATTAATCAACTTTCTTGTAAAACCTTGATTTTGACACAAAACCATTTACCAAAAATAGGATTTTGGGTTTGAGTAACTGAAATTTGATATGCTTGATCAAGATTGCATGAGGATTGCATATTAAAAATGTGAGAATGAAATATTTGTTATATTCTTTTGTTATACATAGTTATACATACTTCTTTGGATGCCATAAAAGGGTGTTATGTACTCTTTCTTTTGGGTACTATACTGTACCAATTTGTATTGATAGGTAGAACCTATTTTGGCATTCCAAAAAAGTTTGTATAACAAAAAATCTAAAGGTCAGTTTAATCTCATATTTTTGGCATGTGATTCTCATGCAATCCCGATGGACCATACCAAATCTTGGTTACTAAACATAAAAATCCTATTTTTGGTAAGTTGTTTTGTGTTAAAATTGTGGTTTTACAAGAAAGTTGATTAAAACACATTGGTGATGAATTTTTGAGATTTGATTACATGGATGCATAGGAGACATCCATGCGCACATCTTTCCTTGTAACAAACATTTTCAAAAAGTTTAAAATTCTTTCAATGGAGACTTGAACGTTGATGTAATCATAACTAAATTTAGTAAAATAAATAATTCTTTATGGTAATTAAATTGTGCTATTTGACTCATACATTATGATTAAATCTATAACTTTGAACATGATGGTATGTTTAGTTTGCCAAAAAATATTTAAAAAATAGAGATATTTATTTTACTAAATTTGGCCTTGATTAAATCAACGTTCAAGTCTCCATTGAAAGAATTTTAAACTTTTTGAAAATGTTTGTTATAAGGAAAGATGTGCGCACAGATGTCTCCTAAGAATCCATGCAATCAAATCTCAAAAATTTATCACCAATGTGTTTTAATCAACTTTCTTGTAAAACCACAATTTTGACACAAAACAACTTACCAAAAATAGGATTTTTATGTTTAGTAACCAAGATTTGGTATGGTCCATTGGGATTGCATGAGAATCACATGCAAAAAATATGAGATTAAACTGACCTTTAGATTTTTTGTTATACAAACTTTTTTGGAATGCCAAAATAGGTTCTACCTATCAATACGAATTGGTATTGTACAGTACCCTCTAGAAACTCTTGCAACCCCTCCATGAAGCCCTTCAAATTCTTTCTTTTATTTTCATTGTAAAAATATTTTATCAAAACTAATATCCTATTAAATGTATTGTTTTATAGAACTGTCACCAACGTATAAAATGTCAATGTCTAAAAATAAGAACCCTATTTGCTGGTGAATTATTTTATTTTATTTTCTTGGCTTCTCATTAAAAAAAATTGAAAAATATATGTGATGATTTTTTAACATTTGATTGCACAAATATATAGGAAACGTCATTGTTCACATCTTTTGTATAACAAAGATGCACACTATGTAGGTAAAATTTCCTCTATGGGGCTATAGTGTGTTTTCCAATTTTCTTTCATACAAATTTAAGGCTAAGGAAATCAAACTCATGTTTGACTTATACATTATGATTGAGTTTGTACCTTTGAGCATGATTATATGTTTATTTTGCCAAAAGCTAATTATCATAAAGAAATATACATTTTACTTAATTTGGTCATGATCACCCCAGCATTCAAATCTCTATTGAAGGAACTTTGCACTTTTTGAAGATGTTTGTTAGAATGAAAGATGTGCATATGGATATCTTCTACTTATCCATGCAATCAAATCTCAGAAACTCATCACCAATGTTTTTTGATCAATTATCATGTAAAACCATGACGTTTAATCAAAATAATTCACCAAAAATAGGATTTTGGTTTTTAGTAATTGAAATTTGGTATGCATGATTGGGATACATTGCATAAGAATCAAGTACCAACAATATAAGAATAAAATGTCATTTTTAATCTTTATTATACAAACTTCTTTGGAATACCAAAAGTGGACCTATGTAACAATACTGCCAAGCATTGTACACATGTTACTTCTTTCTTATATTTGAGTGCACACAAAAAAAAAAGGACGTAACTTGCACAACAAAACAAACACTCAAAAATTATGGTCCAAGGGTATTTGTGCAATTTCTGAAAACCAGCGACATTTGTACAAATATTACGAACTTCGGGGGTATCCTTCAAATTTTCCATAAAATATATCATCTTTCATTCCACCCGTAGTCCACGTAAAGGAAAAGAGGAGAATTGGGGCAAGATGAAGGCGGGCCTGCGTTTACTAAAAAAAGATTCACATCCACATTGCTTCTCAGCATCACACTCTCATGAACAGTTCAATAAGTTAGTATATTTTTTTGATTCTATTAGAGTATTGTACGGAAGTCAAAGTAGTGACTAATTTTCATAGGATACTGTAGAACATGGTTAGGACATTCTAGCTTAGGACCGTAGGCAGGAAAAACAAAACATTTCTAGAATTAGGTGCTACAATAATTGATTGGGAAAATCTTTTACCTTTTCATGGTATTTTTTAGAAGGGAAAAAAATAGGATATTTAGGGTCTTTCGAAGTGCGGAGAAAAAACACTGCTTTGAAAATGAATGAGGTTGGGTGAAGTGAAATCATGCAGCTTTGGTGGCTATGTCCTTTGCAGAGTGGGCTATGAAAACAGTAAGAGCATCAGCCAATGGACCATTTCTAAATGACTCACTAAATATGTTACTGTTTTTTGTTTGGTATAAAATTTCAACTTATAATTTATATTTTTGGAAGTGGTTAAAAATAATATTTGAACGAACAAAACAATAAATAGGTTTGGAAATTGGACAACCAAAATAAACCAAAATAAAGCTTAAGAAAATAAGCTAAAAGCCAAAAGGGATGGCAAATCATACTTAAGAAAGAAAATCCATGAAAATGGCACAACAAAATTAGAAAATTTGGTGTACCAATACCATGGATTTTATTTCTTAAACATGATTTGTCATCTCTTTAGTTTTTTAGCTTGCTTTCAACGGGCTCTATGCTGATTATCCTATCTTCAAATTTAAATATAATTGTAGTTACTCAAAAAGTTTTTCTATGCACTTCAACTTCTAATTTTACACCAAATAAAAAATAGTAATGTATTTAGTGAGTCAGTTAGAATGTTGCATTGCAATGCTCTATGCCCTTTACATTCCGAGGCACTTTTCCTACTTGCAACCGTGAATTAGATGTAATAAAAAGGAACTGATGGTCTCAAAGCCCAACATTATATTCGGGTTGATTTACTCTACAAGTGTCAGTTCCTCAAATCTATATTCAAATTTTGTTGGATTAAAAAGGTAAGAAAGGAAACATAAAAAATACATTCTTAAAGTTTTAACGAAACTTGGCTCTTAAATTGGGTTTCCATTTTACATTCATCTAACTCTTGAAGTAGATTTCCACTTTCTTGGTTTCAAAAGTTTCACAAAGTGTTGTTGGAGACATTTTAAAGAGAAAATTGAATTTGAGCACATGAAAAATAACATTGGATTTGGGCACATGAAAAATAACTTCTCTAAGAGCATCTCTTGCAACCCTTCAATTGTCCGGACCCCTCTCAAATCTAGATGAAAAGCAACCATTTCTAACGATGTCAACCTATTAGGTTGTCACCATCTACATTTAATTACCTTCCCCCTTCAAATGAGCCATACTTGAAGGGTTTCTAAATTACCCTCTACAAGTTATATTTTCTTGTTATCATAACTTACTTTATTGGTTTTGAAAGTTCCTTGACTTGTGATTCGTTGACATTATACTTAGCGCCATTAGCGGGCTGCAATGTTGGAGATATAATTGACCATTCCCTCTAAAACGAATAGAGAGGAATTGAAGGAACTTGGATAATTGCAGGATTGCTATAGATGCTCTAATTTAGCCTTCTCAACCAATCAGACTCTACCAAATTCAGTGGTACTTGGAACTTAATGTGGACCGTCCCTCAAAACTTAAGCCTATTATTATTAAGTATCTTAAAAGGTCAAATTATGATGTGAGATTGTGTCCCTAGTGAGCTCACAAGTATTGACGCTGTCAATGAAGAGCAGAGCTTGGCAAATTTGTAATACATCACCAAAAGAATTTAAGGAACTGGAGACTTGACAAAATGAACCATAGAATCAAATTCAGGTTTGCCTTTGCCCGTGTGTCCTTGAGAGGAAAGGTATTCCTTTTATATAATTTTATGTTTAATTTCATTGTTCATATTGTAAAAATGAGTTTAGTGTAGTTTGAAAAATTCTCGCTCATGTCAAAACTTTATTTACTTACAAAATGTTTGAATGCAACGAAAATCCATGGATGACATTCCATGATCCACCAACTTCATATCCATGCAAGATTATTTTGACATGCATTGGAATTTCATGCAAACATGAATTAACTCTCATTTTCACATATTAAACTAAGTAATCCTTTGATACGATTTTAGAAAGGAGTGCGTTTTAATTTAGTATCTCTTTGAAGCAATATACGGCTTGATCACGAAATAAGCCTTTACCAGATTAAAGCCTCACCTTTGTCTAGAGCAAATCCAGTGTGAATTTCATATGGGCAAAGACCTCAATGGTCTTGCTTACATTTTGTAACAATAAATGTAGACTTGGTACCCATACAATTTAGGTCTTGCCCTGAAAAGCAACCTATTACATTGGAAAAGTGACGAGTCATGTTATTTCCATAACAATGTTCTACTTTTGTTGTACATAATTTCCATGATTGATTCTTTTACAACCTAGGATAAAAAAAATACCAGAGTGGTAAAGAAACCCATTCAGCATGAAAGACAATATGCATCTACGTATTTGTATCCAATAAGTGCATTGCATTTGTATACCCATGGGCTATGTCAAAAAGTGAAGGGGTGTGACATTGCCAAGGGGACTATGGCCTACTTGATGTGGTTATTGCCTCTCTATATACTATGATTATGGTGTTCTTTCTTTTGAGACTTTGACCACTTTTTATCCATTAGTTTTGAATTCCGGCATTTCTCTCATTTCCACTTTTGCCGCTACTTTACAATACATAGCCAATTCTCCCAAAACATCAACACCAAATATGCTATAGAACAAGCACTCTTGCTGTTGATGCTTACAAATATGATTAACCTCAGCAAAGTTTATATCAAATTCTGACTTCTACAATGTGAATATCAGGGTTTCAATTTTCAAAATTTACCATATGTATATTAAATATTGCATTTAGGTTGCCCCACACTTAATTTAATATTTTACACTATATAAATACTTACTGATACTACAATAATTTTCATCAATGATTATCATAATTTTTTTTAAAGGGCTTGGCAACAACAACAAAGTTTCAAATAAACAAACTGGTGACGTTCAAGTTTTAAACCATGTGAAATCCTAGTATCTAAAAAATTGTATGCACCTCCAAGTGGCCAAATGATGAAGATAAGGCAACCTAATTGGCAATCTAATTGTGAACCTAAATTAAATATTTAGTGTAGCAAGTTTGTCCCATGGAGCAAGAAAAATTTCCTTGGCAAAGTTTTTCCTAAATCTTACCTCAAACTTTGACCCTTACAACACTAGAAGATTTTGGTGAAAAAATGGATGATATTGCAAAATTCTTCCTCAGCTAAGCACCATGTTTACCAATTTTTGGATGAAGTTTACTAGTATAAGTAGACTTTATGGATAAACATGCACATGTCTTAAATTTTGTCCAGCTCCATCCAAAATTTCCTTACCTACTTAAACCTTGGGATGTGTGTTGCTCTACCATCAAAAATACAAAAAAATAAACCCTGCCATGGAGTACCTCATGTAAAATATGTTCACACTTGGTGTTAGGAATGATATTAGCAATATGAATGTAGTCTAAAAATGTATCCAAATGCATCTAATTTTCCTTTGCTACTACTAAGGTAGGTACACCTAATGGCGTGGGTGTACCCAATGCCACTAAAATGTCAAGCATGTAAGGTAGGAGGCTCATAAATGGAGCATCTAAGGGTTGAAACTAAATTTTGGGTAGGCGAAACTTCTTGAAATGATTTTCAATAAACTTTTTTTGAAAGACAAGAAGAATCAACATCTAATCCAAGTTGTTTCATATTTTTTGAAACTTTGTGGAATTAGTTATGAATATTTGAAGTGGAAAGGCCATAGGGCTCTATAATGGAGCGCCTCCTCAAATGTACATGAGCTATACATTGTTGAAGGGCTATGAAAAACAAGATGTACAAAAAGAGTACATTTGGGGAGGTGCTCCATTTTAGAGCCTGCTCTGAATTTGAGCCTCCTACCTTAGTCATCTCTGACAGAAGATTTTAGCCATATAAAGATGGCTTATCTTTTGAAACTCGGAAGGTAAGCCATCTTTATATAGCTAACATCTTTTGTCAAAAATGATTGCATGCTTGACATTTCAGTGGCATTGGGTACACCTACACTATTGGGTGTACCTACCTTACTCTTAACCCCTAAAGGACCAAAGAGCCCAATATGGCCAAAGGGGGTGCTTGGAGGTGTAAAAGTATACAAAAGAGGCATTTTTAGCTAAAATTTTGGTTTGCCACTCAAGTCCAAATGAAGTTGTTAGTTCAAGAAAAATTTCTGATAGGCTTGTTGTTCCTTGAAGCGCCTCCTTTGCTCTAGATTCTACATGGAATATGGAAAATATTCTATTTTTTCAACAATTAGGAGAAGAATGTCTTTGGGCAAAGGAAGGGAGCGGCTTAGAGAGCAAACGGGATGGGTGCTCTCATGTCTTGTATTGTACAAGGGAGAAGTTTGGTGATGTGTCACTTTCTTTTCTTGATTTGGGCAAGGTTTTTATAGCATAAAGTAAGGAGCTAGTGGAATCTAGCTACTTTGAGTGACCATATCTTTTGGAGTTTTTATCCATTTGTGGAGTTTTTTGTTCCATCAAGTATAGCAAGACACAATCTCATGAGATTAGCCATTAGGTAAATTTTTTTTCTGAGAAAATATTACATGAAAGTCCAAAATCCATATTTTGAACTCTTGCCCATATTGGAAAACATGAGATTCTCAACAGTGGGGATTTTGCAAATTTACTTGGATTTGAAATCAAATTGGTTTAAAACATTTGATTTCTAGTTGGATATATGATGACTGGTTTGGATTATGTAATTACTTATTCAGCTTTCCAAAAACGTGGGGAATGTGTTGAAGGTTTCATGTTGGAGGTATACTGAATTTTTTTAGCAAGACGCTTAGGGGTTAACACCAAGTGTGAACAGACCTGTAAGCCCATTATGAAAATTCCATGTGGGGGCGGATGTTATTTAGGTGTCAGGCGCAGGGATTCACATTTCACACCCTTGATGTGGACCAGGTTCCTTCTAGAAAAAGCATTAAAAATAGATGCTTGTATACAGAGTAATCGAAGATTTACATACCCATTGCAATCTAGTTGCAACGTTCAATCTGCCGTAATTTTGTTAGCGATTTTGTACAAGAGTGACAGCAATTGCGCAAGAATCCTTGATGCAAAAACGTCGCAAAAACGTCAACTTTGGAACAAACGTTGGCTGCATCGAAGTACTAGTAAGCTTAAATATGGTTTAAACGTGAATGGCGTGCAGTTATGCATTCAAGATTTCAAGCTTTGCACCATGACTGGAAGACATCACCAGTGGGGTTTCGGAGGACGAACACCAGGACTACCGCCCAGAAGATCAACGTCACCCACGACAGAATCTCGTACGGGATCACGCTCCAGGCCCACTGGGGCTCACCATCGGAGCCTGGAGTGAACACCGGCACGCCCTCGGCATTGAATCGGATGAGCGACTTGCGATCCGCGGGCTTGAAATTGGGAGCGAAGCAGATGAACGCCACGGGGATCAGCATGTGCGCAGACACGGTGACGAGGAAGATGGACAAGCCAAGAGCCAGAAACGTTTCGCCGCAGTCGCGATCGACGAACGCTTTCGACACGCGGCTGACAACCACGGCCATGGCGACGGCGACGAACGCCAGGTGCCATTTCACTAGAGCGTACTTGGAGATCCATGACGGCACGAACCCGGATTTCGACGCCCCCGCTGCTGCCGCGTTCCTGTCGATGTTGCTCGAGGGCACGAATTCGAAGGTGGCTTTGAAGTCGCGCATGGATTCCACGCACATTTGCAGGAAGTACGGCGTCATCCACCAGAAGTGGGACTCGTCGCGGTTGCGCATCATCATCCCTTGGGGCACGTTGATCCAGAGCGCGAACCAGGCGATGCGGAGCGAGATCAGGTAGAACGTCAGGTACTTGATGAGCGTGATGTTCTCAGCGTCCGTTCCGACCGCGAGCCTGGCGTTGAAGGCAAGCGCGCTCATCAAGGTCGCCATGAGTACGACGTTGACGAACGAGACGAAGTAGTAGCCCGTGTGGTAGAAGTAGTACACTTTTTGGACGAGGTTGAGCTGGCTGTCCCTCCCCAAACATGCTCGCCACGACGCCGCCCACTGCTGAATCGCGCCCTTTCCCCAGCGCGTTCTCTGCTTGACGTAACCCTCGAACGTCCATGGCGTGAGCCCGATCTGCAGCTTCTCGTCCACGTACACGGACTCGTACCCGCGGTTGAAGAGCATGTACGCCGTCATGGTGTCTTCGGTGATGGATTGCGGCTGGAATCCGCCAATCGCGTCCAAATGCTTGCGCCGGAACAGTGTGCCAGTGCCCACACACGTGGCCGTGCCCATGCTGTCTCTGTTGGGGAGAATCCTGTGGTAGCCCATGACGCAGGAATCGTTCAAGGGATCGCCGACGGGCAGATTGTAGAACGCTTGTGGGATCTGGACAAAGCTCACGTCGGAGGAGTTCACAATGTGCGGCAAGATGCGACGCAAATACGAGGGATGCAGGATCATGTCGGCGTCCATCATGACGGCAAACTCCGCAGTCGAGTGCGTCAGCCCGTTGTTCATGTTGCCGCACTTGAAGTTGTGCGGCACCCCTTGCCGCTTCTCCCGGCGAATGTACACCACGCGCTTCTCCCCGGCACTGGTCTCGACCTTCACAGCCTCGCAGAACGCGCGCAGCTCGTCGTCGCCGCCATCGTCGAGCACGAACACCTTCACTAGATCCGGGGGATAGTCCATGGCTAGAGCTGCCTTGACAGCCTCCACGGGGATGTCCGTGGGCTCCTTGCAGGTCGGAATGAATATGTCCACCGTTGGGGAGTTGCTCTGCGACGTGTCGAGTAATCCCAGATCTGGCCGACTACATGGCGGCAACAAATGGTCGAATGCACCTAACAAGGAGGAGAAGAGATACACACATTCACAGCAGAGGAGACTGATGAGCCACGGCCTTTGCAGGAACTCGTCTGGATGCAAGTAGTAGAGGTAAAACTTGTACGCCAGGTAGTTACTCTGCATGATGATCGTAAACAACGTCAAGCCACTGTACACGATGTAATGCTTGAGCTTTCGGTAATACGCTTGCGACAAGTGCCTTCTTGGTCGAGCCTCGTCTCCTTTACTGCTCCCATTCAATGCCAATTCCACGTCGTCGTCATTTGTCTTGACAGACTCGTACTCTGCCGCTCCTTTAAACCACCCCATTGCAGAAGGAATTCTGGCCCTGCACACACACCGGTGGATCGAAATTCTGCAACGTACTTGGCTACAGGTCTAGCGTGCTTGTCAGTGCCTCAAATCGATTCCACGACAAACCCAAAGGCCATGAAGAATACAAAACTCTTGAGCTCCCTTCACATCACAATTCTCCGCTGCGATTAGGATCGAAAGGAGTACAGACAGGATGGCATCGATCACGAAATTGACGATCCTGTGACCTACAAAACAAAAACGAGTTCAGCTTGTGGAGCGCGCACTGCAATCACAGGCTAGGGTCCCAGTCTTGGCCAGTTTGGACGTAATGGCTGGAGCTTTGTATCCCAGTGCCTGTGTCTCTGACTTGCTTTGTCACTACTCCAATTCCTCTAAATACTGGCGATACTCTCCCACAGTTGACCAACACAATCGCCTACTTTTCTAGCTCACTTCAACCACCTCTCACAGCAAATCGCAAGCTCACAATTGGTGTTGAACCTCAGCAACAGAGCCCAAGCACTTTTGTCCTTGTGCCTCTCTGCTGCGGTGTCCAATCTTGACCAACTTCTGGTGTCGCGGCGAAGAGAAGTCAAAATAAAAAAGAATCCAGCTATTGATGACTGATTGCTACGACACAGCTCAGCATTTACTGCTGCCGCATTGCCGTACAGCTACTGCAGTAGCGCACTCGATTCAATCCGAAGGTAAGGTAGGAGGCTCATAAACCGACCATATAAGGGAAACTGAATTTTGGGGAGGTGGAACTTCTTAAAATATATTTGAGTAAATTTTTCTTGAAAGGCAAAAAGAATTGGCATCTAACCCAAGTTTTTTCATATTTTTTGAAATTTTGTGAAATTAGTTATGAAATTTTGAAGTGAAAAAGTCATAGGTCTCTAAAACCACCCTTCTCTTCAAATGTCCACTTTGTGTACATTTTGGAAACCTACAAAAAAACAACATGTACATACAAAGTACATTTTGGAGGGTGGGCCATTTTAGAACCTAGACTGTTTATGAGCTTCCTACCTTAACAGAATTTTTGAAGTAAACGTAGAGTCCACCTCCATCTTTCCCAATGCCTTTCTTTTACTTCAAGCAGGATCTTTAATGGACATTCGACAACGTTGGAATTCAAAAATCTACCCCGGTAGGGTGAATTTGGAAAAGGAGAAATTTTATGGTTACATCTGAAGTATTTTATATTTGTATAGATACCCTTGGTTTTCCAGAAATTACACAAATATCCTTGGACCATAATCTTCAAGTATTTGTTTTGTAATGCACACTATTTATTTCGTAACCAACGTTGTTGTAAAAACCCAAGGTTTTACCATGGGAAATTCTTGGAATTCTAGTTGCAACCTATCTCAAATTAGTAAATGAAAAGAGACCATGAAATTTAATTTAGCTCTCTAAACAAAGTTACAAAAAGATATCAAAATCAAAATATATAAGAAGAAAGAAGTATATACATATCTTTCATAATATAATATCTCTCATACATGATAAATGAACAATTTCATTTCTACTTTTACAGTCACATCCTAATTTTACTTTTTACCTTTATCTTTTACTTTATATTGTATTTTTCTCTAATTAGACTTAACTATTTATTTAATTGTGTTAAAGTAATTTTAACTAGTTTTAATATGTGCACCATGGTACTACACGACATTGTGTTGGAGTGCAAGGCCACCTTTTTGAAGAGTATGGGTGGAGATTAACCCCTAAAAGACCAACTGTCCCATTGAGGGACAAATGGGATTTTGGGCATGTACTTACAACTAAACTACTTTGTATGATTTTTTGGAATTTTTATGGAAGATGGAGAATTCAAAGATCTACGTGGGCACTTAAATCTTTTCTTCATTTTGACATTTATTGAAGAAGTTAAAAATGAATTTATAGAAAAAGGTTGAGATCAGGTAGCACAAAAAATTCTTAAAAATTTCATTTAAAAAAATAAATATATAAAATAGGTTCTTTAGACTTATACATAGGTGGGGAGCTTTGAATCATTCAATTTTCATTGAGGAGATGAGAGTTATGAGAAGTTTTTGTTTGCAGATAAGTGTGATTTTGGGAGAAACCATACCTACCTGCAAACAAAAACTTCTCATAACTTTCATCTCCTCAATGAAAATTGAATGATTCAAGGCTCCCCACATGTATATAAGTCTAAAGAACCTATTTCATATTTTTATTTTTTTAAATGCAATTTTTAAAGAATTTTTTGTGCTGCCCGCTCTCAACCTTTTTCCATAAATTCATTTTTAACTTCTTCAATAAATGTCAAAATAAAGAAAAAATTAAGTGCCCAAGTAGATATTTGAATTCCCCATCTTCAATAAAAACTTCAAAAAATCATACAAAGTAGTTTAGTTGTAAGTACATGCCTGAAATCCCATTTGTCCCTTGAGGGGGCAGTTGGTTCTTTAGGGGTTAGGGGACTTGAGGGCCGCCCAAAACAAATGAAAAACTTTGAAAGAGTCTTGACAAGTAGAGATGCTCTTATACATACCCTTGAAGTTTGTTATATTTATATAGATACCCTTGATTTTCTAAAAATTGCACAAATACCCTTGGACCATCATTTTCAAGCATTTGTTTTGCAATGCGCGCTATTTCGTTCATGACCAACGTTAAAAGCAAGGAGTGCATTAGAACATAAGAGAAATAATATGCACACAAGGGAGAAAGAAGAAACATGCACAAGAAAACAAATTCGTGGAAATTATGGTTCAAGGGTATTTATGCAATTTCTGAAAAACAAGGGATAATTATGTAGTCTACATGACAAACTTCAGGGATATCCATAAAAAATTTCCCTTTGAAAACTCGGTATCATGTTTGAAATTATAGACCCACAACTAGTCAACAAGGGTTAGGGAAAATTTTCAAGCTTTAATGGAATTATAACGTTCACAACAGGGAAGTTACCGAGCCATGAATGGAAGTACACTAATAAAACGAGAGCATCTCAAACCAAAAATGATGTTAACCCCTGAGCGCCCAAGGGGCCAGAATATGGCCTCTCGGTTTTGAAAATTTTTAAGGTTTGATCATTATGGTTTAGTGAAAGGACGTGTCCTTTTCCTTGGAGCTCTAGGCTTATGTTCACTACTAATTGGTACCATTAATTTTTGTGAATCTCTTTTAAGTGATAGTTTGATTGGAATGAGTACCAAAGGGTTTGGATTTGTGTAAACTTGCGCTAGGCGCTCAGGGGTTAAGGTAAAATCACCCATTCCTGACTCTTTAACAATTTGTCTCCAATTCCGACCTTATGTATCCAAGGAGTACATTTCAAGATTTAAATGTACATAGCAAGTACATTATGGGTTGGAATTGGGGACTAGTTGGGAATGGGTGGTTT
The DNA here is from genome assembly GCA_963920765.1 of Ulota crispa. NCBI lineage: Eukaryota > Viridiplantae > Streptophyta > Bryopsida > Orthotrichales > Orthotrichaceae > Ulota > Ulota crispa. Next base: position 13,323,600 of record OY987248.1, on the reverse strand, counting down.
TACCTTATGACATTTTTCTTGTAAGAAGCATGAAAATTTCAAGAATTTGAGTTTTCCAACATTAGAGAACAACTATCAATATGGCTCATCACTAGTGCCAATTCCAACAATGCATGGGAGTTCCCTTTGAACTACAGTATAAAGTGCAATTAGGTTTTCTTAACAACTAGGTTGCTTTACCCTCAAAAATTACTTCATCACTCATTGCTTGACCATTTGGAGGCACGTGCAACTTTTTAGATATCAGGATTACAAGGCCCTTATTGTTGTTGAAAATTACTTATTGCAATAATTACTAATGAAATTTATTGTAGTAGGGTGAAAGCACGATTGAGTGGCTCAAAATCTTGTCACACTTTAAAAAACTGCACACCACCACTTTTTCAATGCCTAATAGGTATATTAAAAAAATTTAAAAAAGAAAAAAAGTCCAATGTCAAGACTGAAACTTCATTTTAATTACAATTATGGTGATAAATATTTTTAGAAACATTTTATGGAAGTGTAGAGGACTTTTGAAAATTCTTGGGTGTGACAAATCTGTTGTCCACAAGTTTTTCAAGGACTTTTTAAAGATGGTTTAGTTATCTTAGAGAATTCAAAGGACTATGACTCTAGTGGGTATTCTTGTTTTGTAGATGTGTATTGAATTTTTGCAAAGGACTTTTGAATACTTTTTTTTACCTTGCATCTTATGAGGTCATTTTCTCCTTGGTCCTTTATTTTTTCTTAATTTTTTTTCCCAACTAAATTGTTTTACTAAGTTCTACATGCGCCTGTATCAATAAAGACTTTTGATAAAGTTAGTTTAGTTCACTCTAAGCATGGGAGCACAACTTCCTATGGTTCAATTTCACAAAGGACATAGCGGGATTTTACAGACCATTGATTGGGCTGCGGATTGATGGTCTAGATGGTCTTAGGGTCTGCAACCCTGACATTGTTGTTGGAGTTTTCATGCCTTGACACTATTTTAGGATCTATGTGCAATCCTGACATAGTCGTTGCAAGTCTTAATGGCCTAACATCCTCTTGTAGAGGGATCAAACTCTTAATGCAACTTTTTTTAGTTGTAAGTTAGGATTAGCCTTAGCGCCAGATTTGTTTTGAAAATTTACGTGGGAATTTTTCTTGCGCGCATTGTTTTTCAAAGTTGTGGGGTTGTTTGTTTGGGTCATTTGGTTGGATTGTTGTTGTGCCATATCAGTAGGAAATTTAGGGTTGCAAGGTTGGGTTGTTTTTGCACAAGGTTTGCAACAAGTGCAAGGTTTCATTGTCATTGCAGAAGCTATGTATTGTGCTTAGGATTTGCTTTGCAAAGTTTTGGAATGCTTTGGCTCTGCAATCTTCTTTTGGTGTTAATCTCTCAGTTGTGCACTGTGTGCAACAATTAGGTTTTTCTTTTTAGGCGTTGGTCTTGTTCTTTGTGCAATAATGAGGGTTTTTGTGTGTAGGCATTGGATCTGTAGAGGACTGTGAGTCCTTAATTTAGAACTAGAAGCTCTAAATTTATTTTTTGCTAAACTTAGTTCAAAAATTATTTTAATATAGATAGAATAGCCATTTATGTTATATTAGTATAGATAAGCCAAATGGTTAGCAATACACTATTTACTCTAGTCCATTCTATGCAATATTAGAGTGTTTAGTGAGAATTAGTAGCTTTTAGATTTTTCTAGTGAAACCCTACCAATGGGGCTTGGGATCCCCTCCAAAATCCCCATTGACCTAATTAGATAAGGTTGGTTTAGGGTTGGGACTTGGGATCCCTTCTAAGGTCCCCACTAACCTAATTAGAAAAGGTTGATTTAGGAGTAGATTAGGTTACGGAATGGCCAAAGGCCACACTAAGAAAATTGCAATTTGACATACATCCCAAGACACATCATTGGTGCTTCAAGAACGGCTCAAATCTAAGCGGTCAACCATGTCAAGCCATTGGTCAACCCGACCAAGGAATTTGGCATTTGATAGTAAAATGCCACCAAAATTTGTGAATGAGTTTCTCATGAATCCAAGGCTCTACCTCAAATCTAAAGTTATTTTGATAGCAGCAAGGCCCTCAAATGACAAACGATAACTCAAATCAAGAAATTCAAGCAACAGCAAATTGCAAGATATCACACATTTGGAGTCTGATTGATGAAAGCAAGGAGTGCTTTCCGTCTCCCCCATCAAATTCAGAGAACCTCAAGAAGTCAAATCCATGAAAGGGAATGAGGTCCCAATATTGAAATTTCATCTATTCTGTCATAACCTTTCCATTTAAATTACCAATGACTTATATATTGGAACTAGAAGCGTGGCATACTAAAACCAACTATTTTGGGCCATAGGAATCTCATGATACTATTCATTTGCCATTTAGAACTACGCTCCAAAAGTTATCAAGTTTTCATCCAAATTTCATCCATTTTGAGTTTTCCTTTAGATTTTAGGTCAATTTAGGGGGATCCACGGATTTTCTAGATAGAGGGTCAAGGCTGCCCTCAGGAATGTGTAAAGGGAGGCCCACCTCCTTGCAAAACACAATTCTCACACTTAAAGCAATTAACACCATATTATGTAATCTAGGTAAAATGGTACTTTTTGGGACTTTTGAAGGTTCTAGGTGATCACCTAAAACCAAGCTCTAGCATTTTTTTGGTACATGTGCCCTCACAAAGAGGAGGAATTTGAGAGGAAAAAATCTTAGTGGCTCAGACTGAATTTGATACCTTCAAATCTGGTTTAAGGTAACCTTTTGGGTTTAAGGTGGAGTACAAAATGGTACCTCCCTTTTTCCTAAATTACATAATATGGTGTTAATTCTCATCATCACATTTTCCATCATTTTTACTTGTCCTTCAAACTCCTTCAATTAACAAAGCTCTCACCATCTTTTCATCATGTGTCTCCTTTTCTTCCCTTAGTTTTGGTATCTATTGTGTGTCCAAGCTTCATTAGTTTAGGATAGGCACCTTGCCTTGTAGACTTAGCTTGTCACTCTCCTTACTAGAACTCCAACCACACATCATTATAGTACCCAAACAAGCCCTCCTAATAGCTCTATCAAAATCCTTTCAGCTTAGCTTTGGCTAGCTCTCTTGATAACTTTAAGACCTCTTTGAGAATCTGCCTTACTCATTGATTTCTCTCAGCTTGAGGCACTCCCTTGCTCACATATTTCTCTTAGCTTGCTCAACTGAGAGCTCTCATCTCGCGATCTTTCTTTCAGCCTCACGCAAGCTCTTATCTTGCTAATTTTCTCTCAGTCGCAAGCTCTCATCCAGCTGATTTTCTCTTTGGCCTCACCACCAAGCTCTTAGAATTCTCTCCAGCCTCTGGTCCTGAAGTGGCGGGCCCTTGGCCGTCCTTCCCTAGTCCGAGCTAGCCAGCCCTCCAAGACCGGCCCCCAAAGGCCAAATTAAAGCCAGAACAAAAAAGGAGAAAGAAAAGTGGAATGAAGGTGAAAGCCTTCATGCTCCACCAGCTCTTTGACCTAATTTAAACTATCTAACAAATGCAATGCAATTAAAGAGTAGGAGGGAACCTCATTGACTAGATTACCTCGAAGCACAAAAATATTTCATTTTTTCCAGAGTTTTGGTTACGTCGAAGCTTTGTGGTGGAATAGCAAACCCGTCATTTTTTGCTTATTGGTTGGACAGGGAGTTATTTTGCATCATCTTTAATACCTTGATGATCATTTAAAGGTAGTTGAGGTCATCTTTAGCCCCTTTCCAACATTCGTGTTATGTTATGATTATTTGTCACAACCACAAGGTGTAACCCAGTCCACTAGCGAGTTTTTACCGGAAAACCCTTTAGCATGTTGTGATTATTTGTCAATAGTTTAGTGTCACCTACTAGTAGGTTAGTTGCAACTTACTCCCATGTCCAAGGAAGAATAGAGGACATCAACAATCAAGCTTTGGAGTATGTAAAGTCCCAAGACGAGGTATGATCACTCCCATTTCCCAATTAATCCTATCCATGTAATTTTGGCCTTTGACTCATTAGGAAAACTACTTCACTTCTCTTATCATTACTTTGTAGACTTATTAAAAAAATCCATTGCTTGGAAGACATCTTTAGTTGAAAATCTACAAACTTGCCCACTTTATTTTTGTTCTCTTGTTTGAAGTTCATTTTCCAACCTACCCCAGAGTTAAAATCCTTGAACCTGGTTGTGCTTGCACTTATCTTTGGAGGGGGAGGTTTGAGCACTCACACTATACAATGGAATTAAACCACAACAATCCTCATAGTGAAATTGTTCTAGAAATCAAACTTCTCCATTTCCAATAATTTGTTTTCAAAATAATGTTAAATTTTGCATTTAAAAATGAAGATTATAAGTTTTTTTAAAAAGAAGATGCATAAATTGCTCAAAAAGCAAGATTGTCAATAACTTTCTCATAACTAGTCTAAATAGAATGAATCAAAGCTTTAGATGTAAAAAAAATTACAACCTATGAGATAGAAATTTAAAAAAAAATCAAATTTTTGTAAAAAAATTATTGTCTAGATTTCCAAAATTTGTGCTTATTTGAGTATAACTTTTGCTTCAAAACGTATATTGGAATAAAATTTATATTCCACAAAAGGTGACATATTTTTCTATTTCTAAAAAGAATTTGAAAAATCAAAACAAAAATTGAGATTGTAAGTACCTGCCTAAAATTCCATTCATTTTCCAAATGGATAACAGTGTCAAGTAGAGAGGATTGCGCTTATGGAACATGCCAAGTGTGTGGCTGCGGTTTTGCATTGTTAACATGAGATTATCTTCTATCTATTGTTTTTGGTCTTCATTTTTTAGTCTTCAAACACCTTTTATTGGCCTATTCTATTGCTGACTTTAAATGTACACAAGGGTCATGTTAAAAATAAAAAATTATAAAATATGAAATGGGTAAAATGGGACAATAAATATGAGCTGCCATTCAAATTATGAGCCCATAAACTTCACATTCACAGTGTGCTAGTCCAAATTCCAGACTGAAAGAATAGAGTAAGTCTCAATTGTGTGAATGATCAATCATATTTTGTTACCAAAAAAATAAATAAAATTGAATAATGATTTAAACCACATTGCTTGTAACAATGTTCACAAAACAGAAAATAAAATAAAATGGCAACAAGTCTTCAAATTCAACCAGAAATACTAAAGTTACATCCTACACATACATATAAAAAAAACTCAAAACAATCATTTTCAAATCTTCAAATCTTTATATCTTTACGCCTTCAAGTTTTTATGTTTAAAAAATAATAATGGATAACTCTAAACATTAAGTTCAACAAAAAGTGTGACTTTTTAACTAGTGATCAAAATCTATATTAATAAAAGAATAGTTGTCAGTCAGTTATGGCCTATCATGTAATAACGTTCAATCAATTAGGGTTGGACATAAATTGGGTTTGGACATAAATTAGGTTTGGGCATGACTAGGATCAAAAAGACATAAATGGATAAAGTAAAATCGCCTATGACTCTCTTTCATCTGTTTCATTAGACGTGAACAACAAGTCACTGGCAATTGCACCGTCACCGGCAGTTGCACCACAACTTTCTCTCGGCCAAAAGAGGGCACAAGAATAAGGAGCACGGAAATAAAGGGGGACGGGAATAAGGGGACACGCGGATAAGGAGGCACGCAGATAAGGGGGCACAGGGATGGGAGGATTAGGAGATAAGAGGACTAGGGGATAAGGGGGCACGGAGATGGAAGGACACAGGGATAAAGTGGCACAAAGATATGGAGATAAGGAGATAGAAGATACGGGGATAAAGGGACATAGGGATATGGGAGCACAAGGATTGGGGAGCACGGGGATAGAGGGTGGGGGACATAAACCCGTCAATACGACGAGCAGTATATTAGTTCCTCATAACTTCAAATGCTAAGTATAATAGCATTTTAGAAAGTCTTTCTAACAATTTAATATATATATATCATAATTTTAACATCTTTTAAACTTTTGTCAAAAAGTTATGCGGGTTTAAAGTGGAAGCTTTCCTCTTTCTTTGATAATTAATTGTTGCTTCTTTGTTTTTCTTTAGCTTTTGTTTTACAACTCTCATATATAAATGTAATATCAATTTAGAAAGCTAATAAAATTGAATAAAACAAACAAAAATTTCATTACAAAATAGGACTACGTTTGTAAATTATAATCAATCAAAGTTTAAATCTCCAATTTTAAAAGAGCAATCAACCTCTTAACTTCTACACACCATAATTCTTTCATTAAATCTCATAATAACTTGAGTAATGGCAATTTGAAGAATTAAACTACCAGTATATCACTATTTACATTAAAAAAAACTTAAAATAGACCAAAAATTATGGCTCTTCAAAGTTTTGATCGTATTCCAACAAAGAAGCTATCAACGTCCAAACCTTCACACCTCTATAATTTTTTGCTTCAAATTTCAAGTTTAACCCTTTAAAGACCACTCGACCATATTTTGGTCATTGGGAGTGGCTTTTGGCCTGTCGGTTGAAATCGCTCAATAATTTGGAATTTGGTCTTGAAGTCCGCATGTGATTACAAGAATTTTGCATCCATCTAAAAAAATAACAATGCAATCGGATATGTGAGTTGACAAATAATGATGTTTATAGTTTATAAGGCATGGCTTCAAAATATGTATCCATTTTTTGTCAAAGATGGATCAAAGCAACAACACAATACATCAAACATCCAAGAAGAATGTCAAATTTCAATTGCACAATTCTAAAAAAATTCAAATTGCTCAAGAAATATGCTTGTATTGTTTTCCTATACGGTAGTAGTATAATTGTAGTATTTGAAGATCCACTAAAATGGTGTTGTCATTTTGGCTTTAAAATATGACATCCAACATTTAAAGCCAATTCTTGATTGTTTTCACCAATTGGATTTTCTAGAATAATTATCAAATTTATTGTAAAACTATTTTAGGGTAGCAAAAAAAGTGGGTTTTTTGGCCATTTTTGTCCACTTAGCTACACGTTGTGATTGCTATTTTTGTCTATTTTGTGTGAAACTAGTCTTGTTGGAAAGGTGGGAAATCCTGCTTTCTAGAAATGTAAGGCTTTTCTCAATCAAAGCATGCATGAAGCATTAACATTCAAAACCACACAAGCATGAAACACAAGAGATTTTCTGCATATGGCTCACTCAATCATTATAATGTTTCATGCACAACGATAGATCTAGCTAAAATTTTGGTGCTTTGAAGTGAACAAGGTGTACTTTCCCTTTGTACGGTTAAATTATTGAAAATGGATCCACATTTGAGTTAATTGCACATCTAAACTTACATCTCCTGTTTTCACTGAATTTTGTGAAAATGGGGTGGTCCTTGAAGGGTTAATGACTATTTAAAAAGCTAAAAAAAGATAAGCACATCTTTAAAATTTTGTTGCAAAATAACAAATTGAATGTTAACTATAGCTTGTCAAAGTCTCTGTTTTTTTTCATAAATGACTTTGAATCTTTACAAAGTTAAGCATTCATAACTTTTGCATCATAATTTCAAATTAAACTTGCAAATTTACTTTTTATATATATATATATATATATATGTACAAGGAACAATTTCTCCAAATTTCATTATAAATAAATTTATATACAATTATATTTCTAAGAAGTCTTGGATCTCTCATGTTTTTCTAAACCCTCACTTACACAAATACTAACAATACACTAACAAACCTCATTCTTTATGTTTCTTCTTCCTAAGGTAAGAGAGTAGAGCACATTAGCCCATATTCCTAGCCCTACTATCTTACTAAATATATTTATCTTCTATTGCTTTCACATTATTCAAACCTATATAAAATCTTGAAATGCATTATTCGATAAATTAGGAAAAAGTGACATTTTGGGACTGTGAAATTTTATGTTTTTCAAAAAGTATTCAATAAACACTCTTTGAAAAAAATAAAATCCAAAAGTCCTAAAATGTCACTTTTTTTCAATTTAATAAATAACATGTTTTTAATAATTTATTTAAATGAAAGACAAAATACATGGTATTTTTAAACTTCTAGATAAATAAAATAGAACAAATATACTTGAAATAAATACCACATAAGATAGTCACATACCCTTATAAGCAGATAAAAATGTTTAATGCTTATCTTTAGTTGCCAAGTCGTGGACATAGTTGGCTAGAGGAACGGTGATCTTTGGCCGCTCACTGTTCCAGATTTGAAATCAATCGGATTTGTTAAGTGGTTATAGTGGCCTACAGCTTAACACGTTAATAAGGCAAAATATTAGATTAACCAATATATTACATATCTTTCCTAAATTGTGCATGTGATAATGGAGTGTAGCATTTGTGTACTAATTAGCACTTTGTTGCCACCAAATTGTAGTTTGTAACATAATCAACTTCTTTTGTTTCAACTATTCATTTATTGAATTTTAAACAAATTTTATTAATATACGTATAGTTACATGACGGAAACATTTCCATCAAGACAATGATCTTTTAGAGGTTAATCAATGTGAAGTGAGCAACAAGCAAGCACGTAATCTGGAAATCTTTGTTTTATAAGGTCAACACTAAAATCGCAAATTTAGCACTGAAAATAGAGGGGCGTTGAGGGATTAAAGTCAAAGCTATCACAAGGGACTTAATAATTGGTACTCCCTCTATCCCATTATAAAGCTCCAATAAAATTCTCCATGAGTGATTAATTGTATTTTTAGTCATTATGCTAGTGACAAATGTATTCTAGAATCAATATACCACCTACCAAATATTTGCAAAATCTCAAGTTTTTATGTTGCCATTTAGACACCCAAATTCCATGCAAATAGTATCATAATTGTGCATAGTTTGCAAAAATTGCCGCTTCCTCATTATTTTAGTCTTTGTAATAATGATACTTGCGTTCTAGAGTCAATATACCATCTACAAAATGTGTGCAAAATGTGTAACTTTGATGTTGTTGTTTGGGCACCTAAATTCCATGCAAAAGTACCATATTTGTACGTTTTGCTAGCTCCTCATTATTGATGATTTAAAGATTAGTAGCAACAATGGTACTTCATATAGGCAAGGCCAAGCTAATTAGGAGAGGAATGCTCTTTAATTGCTTAACTTGCCCCATGAGATCATTGGACATGATAAACACTTTCTCAGCAGTTTAAATTAACAAAAAGGAGCTTTTTAGTGGGACAAGAACTATTGTACCTTACTAGCAGCTTTGGCAAAAATTAATTCTTGAAATATTTGCTTAAATTTTTTCATAATTATGGACATTGATTGCCGAAAATTTGGAAAATGATTTTCAAATAGTGCTGAAAAAAAAGAAATTATACAAAATGGTGCTAAAATAAGAATAAAAACACTATCAAATAAGTTTTGTAATTATATTGACTTACACATAGATCACAATATAAAATTTGAACTCAAAGTTGCAAAATCAAGCAACACACATGCTTCCAACTCATTCTTGTCAACTTCTCTATATGTTCATTGTAAAATGATTTGTTGGATAATTTTCATTTTATTTAGACACAACCTCACATTAAAAAATGAGTTTTTAGACAAAAGCACAAGCAAAAGTTAGTTCATAAATACAATAGCATTAAGGCAACATGAGAAATTAGCAACTACCATTTTTTCATGAATGCCATCTTATCAATGAATACTAAAATGAAGATCATCTCAAATTGTTGATCATATCAATTAGATACAATAGCTAACTACCTCATTTATGATATTTGACTTAAATGAATGCCTAAATATTGCTTTTATTTTTTTTGAAAGTGACTAATTAATTAATTTTTTTAGTTGCCTAATCTCTTTAATGCACTTTTATTAATTATCAGGCAAGCAAGTGCCGAACCTGCTAGTAAAGTTTGGTAAGCCTAATTTGGAGCTTTATATTGGGACAGAGGGAGTATAAGGTAGAGGGTTTGTTCTTCGAGCGTCTTTCAATTCCAATCTCTACTTTTTGGGGCTTCTCCACCCAATGTTGAACCCAAAATAGAGCAGTAAATGTTGTTTGCACAAGCAAATTCTGTCACATGTCAAGTTCTAAGCTATTTTGAGAGGGTCAAGATTAGAACCGTCAAGTACTTGTATAGGAACACATCCAAATAGTTGCAAGGGTAGTTTAAAGTTGCTAATAGGGACCATATGAGCTGCAACTTTGCCATTTTATATAAAATAATCTACAATATATTTTTTCACAAAAATTACGTGTCAAGACAGCTTGTTGAAAGGTTAACATTATTGATTTTTTCTTAAACTTTCTGAAACCTTGAGGTACCTCAAACCCTTAAACGCTTGGATATGGGTCTGTCTACCTTACTGCAATCATGTGTTTTATGGGGGCCAAGAGCCCGTATGGGAAAACTTAAATTTTTCCCACACTAAAAGGAAACCATGGTCTTTTTGACAACAAAATGTGACTTAATTTACAATAATTGTAGATTATGTCACATTTTTTTTGTCAAAAAGACCATGGTTTCCCGTAGTGCCAACAGTAAGAATTTGTCCCTAGTTTGTTGTAGTTGGTCAACTTTTCCTCCTTTCCATAGTTGTAAACCAAATCTGACATAACATTGTTAACCCGGCTCTTGTCCTCGCAAGGATATTCCTTGCGGGATACCTGGGAGGACAGTTTAGTTATAAATCCTTCAGTGTGATTGGTGGGTGGAGCAACCATGGATTGCCATTCGCTCAATTCCTCCCGATATGGAGGGAGCGAAAGGGTCCCTCCCAGCAAGGGTGAAAAATGTTATGGAGGCTCTCAATCTGCGTGGAAAATTCAAAGTTCCCAAATCCAATCTTCTAGGGGTAAATTTCATAGGAGTGTTTCCCAGGAGTGTTTGTTTGCACTAAAATTTTGATAGGGTGTCAAATTTGCTAAGTTTAGCCACTCTACATGATTCCATAGCGTTGAATTCTTTGCCAGTTGAATTTTGCGCACTAAGCTTAGACCAAGACTTTTGATGGTCCAGCTTTTGAGAATTCACTAGACGAAGGAGCCAGGTTGAGTAGGAATCAAGTTATAACAATGCAGTTTGGTTCTCAAAGATGACTTTTCTCTCTTCTGCCCACCAACTACCAAAGTAAGGATTTTTACATTATCTTCGTGAAGAAGGAGTCAAAGGAACCTCATGCTTGCATGGCTCTCAAAGGCGGCCTGTTTATCTAGTACTATTTGAATTATGAGAATAACGGCATCGCTCGAGAGGATTGCACCAATAAGGGAGTGGTAAACAAATACTTTAACCAGACCGGAGTTGCTCCATTATTCACCACAAGCATCGATGCAAACTTGCAGGTCGATGAACTGAGGTTGAATAATTTTGTCCCTTGCAGTACAGTCGGGTACAGCAAACATACGAATCCCTGTTTTGAGCTAGTCAACTTATTTATTAAAACATGTAGTATGATTGGTCCATTTTGATAGGAAAAAATATTATTGTATCCATATGCAATATAAAGCAAGAATATCAAATTTCAGTTCCTAAAAATTAAAACTCCATTTTTGGTGAATTGTTTTGTAAGAAATTCATGAATTTACATGATAATTTTTTGAAAAATATTAGTGATGAATTTTTGAGATTTGATTCCATGGATATGTAGGAAACATTCATATGCACATCTTTCATGCTAAAGAACCGCCTTAAGTAACAAAAACTTTACCAGCAAAAGATTCAATGAAACTTGTGATAGGCCCAAATTATGTAAAAATATACTCCCTCTGTCCCTTTATAAAACTCCAAAAAAATTCTCCATGAGGGATTAATTGTATTTTTAGTCATTATGCTAGTGACAAATGTATTCTAGAATCTGTATACCACCTACCAAATATCTGCAAAATCTCAAGTTTTTATGTTGTTGTTTAGCAACCCAAATTCCATGCAAAAAGCATCATAATTGTGCATAGTTTGTGAAGGCTGTTGCCTCCTCATTATTTTAGTCTTTGTGCTAATGACACATGCATTCTAGAATCAATATATCATCTACCAAATGTGTGCAATATCTCCAGCTTTGAATCTTTGATGTTGTTGTTTGGGCACCTAAATTCCATGCAAAAGTACCATATTTGTATGTTTTGCTAGCTCCTCATTATTGATGATTTAAAGATTAGTAGCAACAATGGTACCTCATATGGGCAAGGCCAAGCTAATTAGGAGAGGAATGCTCTTTAATTGCTTAACTTGCCCCATGAGATCATTGGACATGACAAACGCTTTCTCCAACAATTGAAATTAGCAAAGGGGAGCTTTTTAGTAGGACAAGCACTATGCCTAATTTGGAGCTTCAAATTGGGACAGAGGGAGTATATTTTTGTTTTTTAATTAGCTTTTCATCAAGTAAATAAAAGACGATGTTTAGATATACAAACTTACTTACAATATTTGAGTCAAACAACAAAATTTGATTTTCATAGAAAAATATGTCTTTTACAAAATTTGGGCCTATCACAAGTTTCATTGAATTTTTTGCTGGTAAAGTTTTTGTTACTTAAAGGGGTTCTTTTTAGCATGGAAGATGTACATATGGATGTTTCCTACATATCCATGGAATTAAATCTCAAAAATTCATCACAGATGATTTTTAATCTACTTTCTTGTAAAACCATGATTTTGACATAAAACAATTTATCAAAAGTAGGATTTTGGTTTTTAGTAACTAAAATTTGATATGCTCAATCATGATTGCATGAGGATCACATACAAAAAAATATGAGGATGAAATGCCAATTACATTCATTATTATACCAACCTTTATGAAGGGGAATGCTATTTTGTGAGCAGGGATTTGTCAGCTGTCAACTGTTAGCAAGGAATCTCATCAAATATTCAAGAATTTCTATAACCGTAGAAAAGTACCCCAAGACCGTGAGCATATTTTCGTGCAAATTGGTCTGGTATTATTACCTTTATCAAGTCAAAAAACAAGAGCAAGATTAGACCTTACTAACTAAAATGAAGGAAAAAAAAAAATTTTGATATACACAAAGATCAGAAAATATAATAGATTTTGGATTTGGGGTATCTAGGATTTAGTAATGAAGATGAGATTGATCAATTTAAATATCTAACATACTATATTGTTTAGGAAAACAATGAAGTTATATGTCCAAATTTTGAAGTATATGGAATTGATAAGACAAAACATGCTAATGGTAAGATTGAACATAAAAGTGGCAAAAACAATATGATCATTGTCAAGAATTGTGGCATACTCTAAACAAAATAAAACTTAGTAAAATGAGTAGTCAACCAAAAATATTACAGAAAACTGTCTACAATCAAGAAAAACTAGGAGCCACATTTGAAATATTTGCGGTACTCTCCAAATCCATAATAGACTCTCTTGAATAGATTGAAGTAAAAATAGGAGTTTTTGAAATACTGTTAGCAAAATTCAAAGACGGCAATGACTCAGTTGCCACGGAGTCATTTGCATCAATATTTAAATATTCTACTACCTTGCATCACCACGGTACTTACTAGAATAGCAAGCAGTGTGACGACCATCTGCTTAGGCTTGAGCAGTGTTTTCAGCATATGATGGGAGAAGAATTGAGAATCCTTCAAAGTGTCACTTCCATCAAAGTTATCGCTATGGTCAGAAGAGGGTGCAACATTCATTCCCGAATTGCACATAGACCACAAGTAGTGTTCATTAGCAATAGGCAAAGTACTAGCACAAGTTGGCAAAATGGTTGAGTAATTGAAAATGAATGTGAAGGGAAAACTTACTAACAGAAACGGTTCAGCATAATTGGAAATAGACAGGTTGGAATGACCTCTTTGGGAACATCTTCCTCCTCAGAGTTTGACAAACTAATGCTTTCATCTGATCGAGACTTTTTTGCAGCACTTATGCCAATATTTGAAATAAGAGAAAGAAGACCATCCAATCTCCCTCGCCACCAATGTTGTTGCCATCGAACTGCAAAGAATTTGCTTAACCCAATGCAACATTATAGTCAAAGAACAGCAACAAGCAAAGGTTAAACAAAGTTTATAAATTAAAAAAATTAGATCACAAGATCATCATACATGAGCAAAAGCTAGAACGACTGAACTTGGTAGGTATTGATGAAAACTAGCCATGAGAATATTGGCAAGTGAACGTTGCTTTGGAGAAGCACAATCACTTGGCCGGCTTCTATTTTGAAATAAAAGTTGCAAAATCTACACACAACCAATAGTAAGCAGGATTGTTGTTTTTTATAATCGCATGCAATATTATAAAATAGAACAACCATTGGCACCGAAGCTCTTGAGACTTGAGTAAAAAGTATGAGAAACATATCATACCAACATAACAAAACCTCCAAAAACCAATTGCAAGAATTGGCTTGCATCAAGTAACAAACTTCTACTACAAGGAATTTCAATGAAACCGGGTCAATGATTGCGACTACTCTAAACCTCTTACTCATCATAAGTGCAAAAAACTCTTATCATTTTGATTTAGGAAGTGGAGACTTCGGTACCGAATCTCTAGGCTTGTCATCTAAGACAATCAACCAAAACCATTCACTGCCGTATTTAAAATTCAGAAAAGAAGAAATCCTCTAGAAGAAATGATGTTTTTATAGGTGCAAGATCCCTAATATAACAGATCATTGAAACCGGCAAATCAAAAAACCAGATCATGCAAATATGCATTCATATGCCAAAGGTTTTAGCTTGAAATAGCAAACCTTTGGTACCGAAGCAGTCCCCATTAAACTAAAAAGCAAGGAACAATTATCAAGCAGCACAACTAAAATATTTAAATATAAAAATACCTAGCCTTCTATTTCTGAGTTGTTGCCATTGCCTCCAAAAATTTGTAAGCTCTCCGGTGAATAGAAATGAAAAATTTAGACATAAAGTGGCAAAAAATCATATTGACATGCAATTACTCAAATCCGGAGCTTGGTTCAATATATCAGGCTTAAGCTTCGGCGCCGAAGCTCTAATACTTACAATTGAAGCTAAGAACCATAAACCAACCTAATGTCAATTAAAAACAAAAAAATTGCATTCCAATTTAAAATTGTTGCCACTTGGCCCATTCTAAAGAGTCCTAACCAAGCACACAAACATTCTGGAACAAGCTAAGGTAGGAGGCTCATAAATGGAGCAACTAAGGGAAAGAACGCTTGGGTGGAAAAATCAGAGAAACTTGGTAAAATGGAAATATTTTTGGTAGAAAGGCAAAGAAGAGATAGTTGTGTGGCCATTTCATTTGAATTTTTTTGATTTAGTATGAAGTAACTACAATTTATCAAAGCAAAAGGTGCATAAGTAGCTATTCTTGATCATAGGTGGTAGCATTCATGATGCAAAGGTGGCTTGTACAATACTAGTTAGTATTGATAAGTAGAATTTGTTTTGGTATTTCAAAGAAGTTTGTATAACAAAAAATGTAATGGTCATTTTAATCTCATGTTTTTGGAATCTGATTCTCATGCAGTCTCAATTGACCATACCAAATCTTGGTTACTAAAAATGAAAATCATATTTATGGTAAGTAATTTTGTGTCAAAATCATGGTTTTACAAGAAAGTTGATCAAAACACACTTGTGATGAATTTTAAGATTTGATTGCATGGATAGGTAAGAGACATCCAAACACACATCTTTCCTTTTAACAAACATTTTCAAAAAGTTCCAAATTTTGTCAATAGAGGTTCAAATGCTGGAGTGATTGTGACCAAATTTAGTACACTAGATAATTCTTTATAATAATTAAATTGTGCTATTTCATTCATATATTATGATTATATCTATACCTTTGAACATGATGATATGTTTATTTTGCCAAAAGCTAATTAAAAATGGAGATATTTATTTTACTAAATTTGGTCATGATCACTCTAGCATTTGAACCTCTATTGACAAAATTTTGAACTTTTTGAAGATGTTTGTTAACCCCTATAGGCCCAAGGGCCCTTTTGGCAGACAAATGGAATTTTGGGCATGTACCTATGGCTAAACTACTTTGTGTAATTTTTTGAAACTTTTATTGAAGGTGAGGAATTCAAAGATCTATGTGGGAATATTAAAAAATCTTCATTCCAACATTTATTGAAGAAGTTAAAATAGAATAACTAAAAAATAGGGGACTTTGGGCAGCCCAAAAAATTCTTTAAAAATTGCGTTTTTTTCAAATAAAAATCTGAAATAGGTACTTTAGACTTATATAAATGTGGGGAGCTTTGAATCATTCAATTTTGATAGATGAGATGAAAGTTATGAGAAGTTTTAGTTTGCAGGTAGGTGTGGTTTTGAATTCACACCTACCAGCAAACTAAAACTTCTCATAACTTTCATCTCATCTATCAAAATTGAATGATTCAAAGCTCCCCACGTTTATATAAGTCTAAAGAACCTATTTCATATTTTTATTTGAAAAAAACGCAATTTTTAAAGAATTTTTTGGGCTGCCCAAAGTCCCCTATTTTTTAGTTATTCTATTTTAACTTCTTCAATAAATGTTGGAATGAAGATTTTTTAATATTCCCACATAGATCTTTGAATTCCTCACCTTCAATAAAAGTTTCAAAAAATCACGCAAAGTAGTTTAGCCATAGGTCCATGCCCAAAATTCCATTTGTCCTCCAAAAGGGCCCTTGGGCCTTTAGGGGTTAAAAGGAAAGATTTGTGGTTGGATCTCCTACTTATTTATGCAATCAAATCTTAAGAATTCATCACAAGTGTGTTTTGATCAACTTTCTTGTAAAACCATGATTTTGACACAAAATAACTTACCAAAAATATGATTTTCATTTTTAGTAACCAAGATTTGGTATTGTCGATTGGGATTGCATGAGAATTAGATACCAAAAATATGAGATTAAAATGACCTTCACATTTTTTGTTATACAAACTTCTTTGGAATACCAAAACAAGTTCTACCTATCAATACTAATTGGTATTGTACATGGAGCACATGAGTTCTAAAAGTAACCATTACAAAGTCAAGAATGCTCCAATAAGGCTCTTAAAGTGTGCAAGCACCCATTCCATATTCAATGCTCAAATCATGATTGAGAACCAGTTTTCATTTATTTTAGTATGACATGTATCTATATTTTACTAAGAGACAAATCTGAACACAATTGTGTCCAATAAACACACTCAACAGTGGCTCATGTCACTCTCTTTAATCCCTAAACATCGAGGAGGACAAAAAATGTCCGCCAGCTTTGAAAAAAGATTCTGTGATCCTGAAAAAAGTTGTTTTTCATTTGTTTTTTTTTAGAAGTGACCATAAACACATGGTCCATCATGGAAAACAAAAAATTACATCTTGAGATGCATTCATTTTTTTTTGTAACCCAAATTGTGATAAGGTTCAAAAACATGATGGTAGCTCCCAAGCTGCCCTTCTTGCAATTTTCATGAGGGCACCATACATTGTTGGCTTTTCCAACTTTTTGAAGCAATACTACTGGTGCCATGTGCAAAACACTGTACAATGCTACAGGCAAGGCAAGCCACAGTGATCCATCTGTCCTTTAAGGGCTAAATTCCTAAAATGATACATGTACCTACAAGTACAATTTTTGATTATAAAAATTGTGATCCATTGAAGAGCCTCTATGCACTGTTTTTGTGACACCTACATGATCCATTCAAAATGACCGCTCCGAATTAGAGCCTCCTACCTTATCAATCTGTCCGCCAGTTGAGGCATCCACACCAACAGTTGGTTGCCAGCCCTTGACCCATTAATCAAAAGCCCAGTCAAACCTAGTGACCTTAGTTAAAAAAAGAGTTCCTGGGCTTGGTTTCTTGCTACTTATCGCATTAAAACCCTAATTGGTAAACGAAATGCTTTGATATTCCTGATTCAGTCCCGAACCTTCAGAATAGAGCACAGAGGGTGCTTGCTTCTTTATTCGGACTTCCTGGCTTCGGTGCCGAAGCTTCAAACTGCTGGTGCCGAAGCTTCAAACTGCTGGTGCCGAAGCTTCAAACTGCTGGCGCAGAAGTAAGATTGGCCTACTCAATTCCCTCACATTTAAAACGGAATTACTAAGAGTTAAATTTCATCGGAAAAGAAAAAACTAAACTTCTACTAACACAAGCAACGAAGCAACAGACGAGCTTTTAATGTTCTAGAACCCAGATTCACCACTTAACTCTTAAACATCGCAGGAGCTATTTTGTGACTTCTGGATGACTGAAAAGTGCTGTCAAAGTGGAATAATACTATTTTTCATCTAAGATTCTATTGGGATATGAATAATGCAATTCTAGAACATGTAAATAGATAGCTTTTGCATGCACAATGTTCACAAAAGGGTCCCACTTGCCAATTGAGTAGTAAAGATGCACCACCGTGTAGTGTATTTTGAATTCTAAGGATCTTTTTACCAAAACTCAATTTAAGTTATTAAAATGATGTGTTTTTAGTTTGAGCATAACAAGTTATAGAAAGTTTACCAAATCTAGTTTCTACTTGTACTTTAAGATTTTGAAAAAATTTAAGTTTTGAAAAATTTATTACTTTCACAAGTTGAGTACCTATTACCATAGAATGGTTACTTTTTCTAATTTTACCAACTTGGGAAGAGAAACTCCATCATGATGATCTTCATCATGATTCACATCCACAATAAAAAAAATTGGCATAATTCAATACATTTTGTAATTTATATGAATTTCTTTAGCATTTGCTTCAAAAAATTACAATAATTTCAAATTTTCACCAAAATTTTAGAACATTTTTTATACATGTAGTATGCACATACCTTCTACTAAAATTATAATATTGAATTTTGATGTTGATTGCATTGCCAAAATAACTCCTAGAAGATTATTGCAATTCCATGGAATATCCGCAA
Source organism: Ulota crispa (assembly GCA_963920765.1). Lineage (NCBI taxonomy): Eukaryota > Viridiplantae > Streptophyta > Bryopsida > Orthotrichales > Orthotrichaceae > Ulota > Ulota crispa. The sequence goes on along the minus strand of OY987248.1, from coordinate 13,304,791 downwards.
TTGTAGGCCCGTCCTTTAAGGGTTAAGGCCCATTCGCACCTAGCCTTACGGCAAGGGAAAGAGCACATGTAGTACTTGATATTAGTGGTAGTCATGGTTGGTGTGAGATTGAGATTTATATGAAGATTGAGAAATGGCTGAGCGATTGTAGGAGCCAATGGAACCACTTTTGCATGGAAAGAGGTGTTACACCCCTTTTGTGGGTGATGGAGGATGAAGAATGAAAGAATGGAGAATGTTTTACTTAGAGGAAGGCAACACGGTCACTGATTGGAGGAGCAAAAAAAGCAAGGGTCAAAAGTAGTTCACGAGCAAGTAAATGGTAAGAGTTCTCACACAAAAAAAAATCTTAGGCCATTTCTCCATGCTTGGGAGACAAGAATTTTTTTCTCAATCTTCTCAGAAATGGCCTCACGCCAGTTGCAGACAGCTTGGCACATAGGTTTTCCGTGAAGATTGAGAAAACGGAAATTCAACCGTGACTACCACTATTGTTCAAGTTGTTCACACCAATTGCGACAGTGTCCTTCCATTCCTACGTGGATGCATTGCTGGCAAGTTCGTAACCCCAATGTTACCTACAAAGTGTCTGGTGCCTTTTGGGAAGTCCGGCTAGGATCGCCGGTGTTATAGAATTTCCCAATCATTTCAAAACAAAGATTTGAGAACATCTCAGAGGTTTTAGTGCGGTGTTTCAGACTTGGCCCTGCGAGGGTACATTACCAAAGGGCGGTGTCAAATTCTTTCCCAATATTTCGGTCTTTCACCCCCAATATTTCGGTCTTTCACCAAACTTAGAAAGGGAAGAGAAGAAGAGGATAGGCTTCCGAGATGATGATGCCGAGCCCTACTCGGTATGCATCCTCCGAGTCGGCGTAGTCCGTGAAGGGGGAGATGCAGACGCCTGAAATTCTACCGTGTCAAAACCTGCTTCGATGCACCTGTGACCATCACCCACAGCTCCCGAGCTCCCAATAATTAGACAGATGCGCTGCTGAAGAGCCTGAGCTCTCAAACGCAACATTTATTAGCAAGTCAAGAGGTTCCGGCGCATATCTACAGGTAGTATATTTTGCAACTGTAAGAAGTTAAATTTTTGGCAATCAACAATATAGAACTTAGGATTCTGACTGGTTTTTGGCTCAAAAGCTTGCCCAACACTGACGTGCAAGCGGCCACGCGAAACTGCTCCACACAGAGCGGAATCTCTTCAGTTGCTAAGGCTCTCGGCATAGAGAACTGGGCCATGCCCTCGGCCGATGGGAGCACTACTTGGCCTGGCTTGATGCCCGTGTTGGTGGAAGAGACCGGTTGTCCCCGCCTGGCTAGTAAGCTACAATAACAATTAACACAAGATTCGTCTTTTCACTCAACCACTGTTACTGTACTGTGGTCATAATCGCTAATATAGCAACTTTCAGAAAGCTATACTTATCTCACTCATGTTCTCAAAACTTGGAAACTGAAGTTTTTGAAAACACTCTGAGAGTGTTCTAGTACTCGTGTGAAGGTTTTAAGGAGTTTTGTTGGATTTTTAAGTTTTCCGTCGAACGAAGCCAATTGGTTTTAATCACGGCCGCTAATCTTGTAAAAGTCTACCTATTTTTCGATGAAAAATTGAACCTGCGGTTTTATTCTTGAACGCAAGACCAGACAACCAATAGATGTACTTGCTTCAGGTTACAATTACAATTCACTCAAGAATCTGGCTCATTATGCTGGTTCTGATTTTTTAATGGAACCAGCATAATGAGTTCAAGGTCTCGATCACATGTATGCACAATCATCCTGATGCTAATATGAGACATTACGTACAAGAATGGGAAGCACAACCAACATGCCAGATTTGGCAAACAAAGATGCCGCCCTTGTCGTGCACAGCTTTTACGATGGGCTTCCAGGCTTCCACTTGCTCTTGCATCACGAGGCTCTACTTTCATAAAACCAAGTGACGGGGTTATGTTGGCTTGTGTTTCTAATGTACAAAGGGCTAGAGTAGAGAGAGCTAGATAGTAATAGTGGAAGGCTTTGTTTTCAGTAACATATTCTGTGGGGTTAAAGCTGAGAGACGTAGACAACAATGATGAAGACTAGATCACAATTGTGCAGACTTGGAACATACTACAGGCCCAATTTTATAACCTCAGTTGAGTAAATGGTGAGGCTTTTTGCGGTCGTACAAGTTGCTGACCGTGCTAGCACCAGCAACCACAAGAATCCTACGTAGATGCCCCAAGGGACTAAAGCTACACCAGAGCAGGCAATCAAGCAATGGCAGCGGCGTTCAGTTGTACATCGCAATGAGTTGACAATAGCTACCACTTGAAGTTTCAAGAAACCCGTAGTTACTCCAAGCCATAGCCATGGCTGCAATTAAAAAGGTCAAAAATAACACAGAGCATCGGTATAGTTCAAGAGAAAGGGCTAAGAGAATCTACATGCAGCTCAAAGCCTTCAGAAAGATCAAGAACTAGCACTGAATGCGATATGCTATTGCAGACCGACGCACGGTGTCGTCGTAGCAGACCACATGCAATCCTCAACGAAAATAGCAACAAATGCGCATTTGTGCCAGACAGGTAGTATTTAAAACTAAAAAAGCGTTTACCTCACCCGCTCCTTGCTAACTTGTTAAACGCCAGTAAGGATATAATCACTTGTGGCGCAGGTGGAAGCGCCCATGCTGGATCGATTTCCCCAACGGCATTTGTTCATGCTTCTCCTCCTAGTTGTCCTCTTTTGAGCAAATCCGCTTGCTATACGTCCAGTAACAATCCATGGCCGCTTAACACAAAGTAAATTGCAAATTGGCAACTTAGCGCACTTGCAGCATCACTTTGGAGCTCCAAGGTTTGTTCTCCTTGCCATAGAGCAATCCATTTGCTGTGTTTGTGTTGCTTGTTTGAGGTCGTATCTTCTTCGTGAATCCTGTGTTTCACAAGTTCAATTTTCTTCATTAAAATTGACCACAGTAGAAGATGTTAGTAGTGGTTGTTTGTGAGTTTTGTGGATTCTGCCTTGCATGCAGCCATTGTCATTGGAAAATGAGCAGTAATTCTTGAATCCATCACAGCAGACCTCTTGCGTCTTCTATATCCTCATGTGCAAATACACATCAACCCACACCCAAAACACATGGCAGTCTTATTAGGTCATGGTTGCTTTTCATAGCCAGACATTTGTAAACTTGAAAACTATTACGTATTTCACGACAATGCCCTAGAGGCGTAACGATCCAATCACATGTAAAGCAGTAGCAGCATGACCCAGACCGAACAATCTCTTATAAGAATTGGGTCATTGTTTAGCAACAAATCACACAAAAGAGAAAGTTGTTGCAAGCTTGCTCAGCAAATTCTGCAGTAACTACGCTGGGTTTACAACGCTATGCGCGCATGGGGTATTCTTGTGCCAGCTCATCAATCAAATCTAACAGGGTGATCTTGCACGACCACTCTAGCTATGGACAGGTCACCGACACCATGTTGCAGACAATTGCCACACTGAATGTGTCTGATCTCCCTGGCCATCTAGCAAGCCAAGTCCGTGGTTGTGCATCCCAACTCTTCTTTGGGCCAATCTTAGCTGGACGGGGTTTAACTCTAGAAAATCACAAAATCTATTTCGACTGAACGTTAAAGTACAGCCTCGGTGAACTACTTTGCGCGTCTACGACAACATGTTTGTTCTCAGGAACCCCGCTCCCCCCACTGCCGTCTAATACAACATGTGACAAAGATCACAAAGCAGAAATACAGTAAATTCAGATGAGTGCCAGTTGAAACACACTGCAATTATGCGAGGAACTTGCACGGCGCTGGCAGCTACCTCTGACCCAGATGGCGTTCAATATGAATTGCACAAAGAAATACCACAGGGAGCTGAAGCGCAGTACAGAATGAACCCTAAAATTTTCAAATCGCAAGCAATTAATTGACCTCATTATAGACAGCCCTCACTGTAAACGCCTCTCGTTGAACCACTTACATCAAGGAAATGCAAGCAATGCACAAAATTGGGCACTCTCACACAACAAAAACACAACCAGGCAACTCAAAAAAATCATGCGATCAATTTTGTTTTTGAGATTGCAAAGGGATTTGGAGGTGAATGCGCACACAACTGCGACAATGAGCAACCCAAACAGCAACTACTTACCGCCTCGACGCATAAGTCTGGTATGACCGCCACTTTGCATGCTGGTTATATTTGCCTTGCTGGCAAGCTCTGCATATCTTTTCAGGTACGTCACACCGTATGTGTGAACGTACAGTTATTACGTAAAACTACGTACATACATCCCCTAAAAATATTATAATCTAGTTTCCCGACCCGATTCTCTAAGGATAGGAGCCGCTGTTACCATTTAACCCCTCAACGCCCGACCGTGGGGTGGTTTTTACGGCCCTCTGAATTTTGTTCAGGGATTTCAAAGGTTTTTTCAAGATCTTTTGTGTGGTTATTATTATATCTAAATTGTTGTTGAAGTCTAGTTTTAGCATCAAGAGTCTGATTTTTGAAAATGAATTAACATGATTTGTCTATCCAAGATTTTGTGCAAGGGTGTCCATAGTAAATCTTCACTTTCTAGTGTTGAAGGTTCTTGGAAATGAGCCTCAAGTACATTAGAACTTGGAGAAAGAATTGCATTAAAAATTCATTTAAAAAAATTGTAGAATAGATTTTGAGAAGCCATAAATTGATTGAGGTTATGCATGTTGTACTTTACATACTCATATTTTTTCGATACCCTCAATTAGGTTTGAGATGCAAAAAGAGGATTGAAAGACTTCAAATCACTTTCACAATTTTAACACCCTCATGATCAAACATTATAATCTTTCAATCCATGAGTGAAATAGTTGTGATTTCTTTTTGTATGCAATGTATAGCATGTCTAATTTGAATTTGTATGGTTACATTTCAAAAAAAAATTGATCAGATTGATCAAAATGCCGGCATTTTGTTCACTTTCAAGAAAATTTTGAGATACTCCAAAATTCCAAGGACGTTGGGGGGTTAATACCGCTCTTTCATAGAGCCAAGTGAGGCTTAGTTTACTGCACATACGTTGATCTGGGCCCCGCCTTGTCAGTGTCAAAAATACACAATTTGCTTGGGTTGCCCCTCCCTCCCAGCTGCCCTACCTGAGACCAGAAAAACTAGTCCAAGTGCTTGGTTTGCAAATACAACACTAAGGTAGCAATACTCATAAGTGTGAAATTAAGGATTTTGTAGTAGGAAAATCAATTGATGAACATTGAAAAAAATATTGTGAAGCTAGCAAGAGGAAATCAAAAGTATTGACATCAATTTCAAAGTTCCAATTGCAAGCATTTGTTCACAAAGATTTCTCAAAGTCCTAGATTAATGAAAATGTATAGTTGTGTGTACAAGATGTCTTCAATGTAGTCATACACTCATAATACTAACTTTATGAGTTCTTAAATAGTGAGATGAGACACTCAAAACCGTCATGCCAATCACCCAAAACCATCACTTAGTCACCCATAACCAATTTCTTTTGTATTTGTGAGTCACTGACGGTTTGTCACAAGAGTAGGTAACCCCATGGAGACCCTCTTGAGCATGGGTGTTGCTTTAGTTGCAGGTAGGTGTGGTTTTAAGGTAGTAGCACCCATGCTCAAGAGGGTCTCCATGGGGTTACCTACTCTTGTGACAAACCGTCAGTGACTCACAAATACAAAAGAAATTGGTTATGGGTGACTAAGTGATGGTTTTGGGTGACTGGCATGACGGTTTTGAGTGTCTCATCTCACTATTTAAGAACTCATAAAGTTAGTATTATGAGTGTATGACTACATTGAAGACATCTTGTACACACAACTATACATTTTCATTAATCTAGGACTTTGAGAAATCTTTGTGAACAAATGCTTGCAATTGGAACTTTGAAATTGATGTCAATACTTTTGATTTCCTCTTGCTAGCTTCACAATATTTTTTTCAATGTTCATCAATTGATTTTCCTACTACAAAATCCTTAATTTCACACTTATGAGTATTGCTACCTTAGTGTTGTATTTGCAAACCAAGCACTTGGACTAGTTTTTCTGGTCTCAGGTAGGGCAGCTGGGAGGGAGGGGCAACCCAAGCAAATTGTGTATTTTTGACACTAACAAGGCGGGGCCCAGATCGACGTAAGTGCAGTAAACCAAGCTGCCAAGTGAGAATGGACCTTTAGAGATTATTCAAGAGGACCACCTCAATACAATGCATATTTTTTTAGGACGTTCAAAGTTTTTGCTAGATCACAGATGTCTCCGTCTCATTTGATTATAATTGGAGGGACCAATGCATATTTTTTTAGGACGTTCAAAGTTTTTGCTAGATCAGAGATGTCTCTGTCTCATTCGATTATAATTGGAGGGACCAATGCATATTTTTTTAGGACGTTCAAAGTTTTTGCTAGATCACAGATGTCTCCGTCTCATTTGATTATAATTGGAGGGACCAATGCATATTTTTTTAGGACGTTCAAAGTTTTTGCTAGATCACAGATGTCTCTGTCTCATTCGATTATAATTGGAGGGACCAGCTCGCATTCGTCACAGCTTGTGAGAAGTGTCGCCAAACTGGCTTCCTTCTGCTAGAAAAAAATGCCCTGCCTCAGTCTTGCCTCCGAGATTACAACCTCAGCGATATCAAAACAGAAAACTCGAAGTGGAAGGGAAAAGCTTTATTTGGAGAAAGACACAACACTTCGATTTCTTTAAGAGATCTCAACGTACAAAATCAGAAACATGATTTTCAATTGCATCAAGAAAGGCGAACACGGATCAGGGTTTGTACAGTACTCTAAGGCTGAGGCTGAAGTAAAACTTCGCACTCAAGGCGCAACTACAATATCTGCAATTGCGTTCGTGAAGGTTCAAACACTCGAAGCCCAAAACCAGCGATTGTAGCTAGTAGACTTGCCTTTTTTCATTGGATGCAACCCTTCGAAAAACACACAAAGGCTGATATTTGCCTGGACCTGCAAGAGCAGCACAAGCAGATATGCAAACAATACAAGGACGCTTCATCCATTCCAGAAGCTGAAAGGCGTTACTTTGCTAAGGTAGCAGCACCCACAACCGCCAAATTAGGGGTTGCGAACATGATGATTATTGATAAACATCTAGCAAATAATAGGATCCTATCAGCAAGAGAAAAATGATGAGTTTGCACTTTCGATAGTATTATTTGGAAGTTATGATAATAAGTTGTGAATCAGGATTGTAGTTGCACCTAATACCAACATTAAGGTTTCATGTTCACATGTAGTACATCTTTGTAATTACATCTATTCATTTCCACAATTTTTTCAAGATTTTAGAGGTGATGGTTATGGGTGTTGCTACCTTATACGAGCATGGTGGCATTCTTCTGGAGCAGCTACCGGAGATGCAATTAGAAAACTCGATTTGTGGCTAGCATTCTAGAATTACCAGTATCGCCAATGGGGGGGACTCATGGATCTGGTGTGCTTTCTCTCACTTGCTATTAATACAAATTGAATGCTGAGTTATATGCTTGAAGTATCTGATCACGTTTGAGGATGTCCAAAAGACAATTCCCTAGTAAAAGAAGAAACAAATGCTTTTAAAATTAGTTGCACAAGTCTATTTTGAAAGAGAACTGGTATGAATTTGTTTCTAGATCGTGTTTTGTTGCCTTTAACTGGGCCTTTGGCACCAAAGCCCAAGCATCCAATTAATTTCATTCATTTTTTTTGCTGGTGGTTGATCCGTTGATATCGAAGGGTCGACTTTGATTTGTTTTTGGTCCATGCTGTTTTGCATATGGGTCATCCTTCAGCACCGAAACTATGGTCTAGAGGTCCAGAAGTATGGACTTTTCTTTTTGGCATTCGAGTTTTGCAATCGTCCATCCTAATAACTTGGTCAATGAGTTGCAAGAATCATGATTTAACCCCTAAAGGACCAAGCAAAGTTTTCATCAAAACTCTTCAAAACTGTCATTTTTAGAGCACCAACCAAATTTGGAAAAAAACAAATTTATACATTTGTGACCATAGAATCTTGTAGAAGAATGGTTTTAGAAGATGTGGAAAAAATTTCAGAGTTTTTTGCCATGTGGATTGGAAGCTAGAATGGTTTGAATATTCAAAAACGTCTTGTGAAAAACCGAGCAGCTACCCTTCAGAAGGTGAAATTCCTAAGTAAAAAGGCCATGTGGGTGGTGCTTCTCTAAATTCCTTATTCCACCTCAGTAAAGTACATGTTAAAAAAGTTTCAAATATTTTGGAGTTGTATAACATATGGAAAAAAATTAGTAAGTAAAAAGTAGAGAATGATTCAAAACACTAAATTGTTAAGAATTTAATTATGGAAATGAATAATGCCAATCCCAATGGCCATAATGTTGTCATAAACAATATTCATCTTTTGGTTTTAATCTTTTTCCAAAATGTTGAAAATTGAGTAAAATAAAGGACTTCAAAGTTTATTTTGGAGTAGAGAATCCATAACTGCCCGCAAACAAAAAATCCTCATAACTTTCATCTTGTTGATCTAGACAGAATGGCTTGAAGCTTCTTACATTCACATGAATCTCCTAAACCCATTTTAAATTTTTGTTTTTGAAAAAAGTGATTGTTAGAAATCTACCCAAGCTGCCCAACGAAAGGTAAAAATAACATATTAGGCCATAACTTTTTACTCATAATTCCAAATGTCATGAAATTTAGTGCATGTGAAAGATAAACCTTGTCCCCACATTTCATTAAAATTTCAGCCTAAAATATGAAAAGCTCCAATCACAACTACCTGCTCAAAATTGCTATGTTTCTAAAAAAGGGGGTCTGGTCCTTTAGGGGTTAAGCTTGTCATTGTATTGCATTGAGCATTATTTCAAGACCACCATGACTTAGTAAATTTTGATGTTCCTTGTCAACAATGCTCAGCAACCTTCAAGTTTTTCTACGCATCCTAATATGACTTGCTCCTCTATGTCAATTTCTTGTCCATTTTATATCCAAACAAGGTATGACATTTAACATTACAATGTTCATTCTAAGGAGTACTACAAGTTTGATCATTTTAATTTCCAAATATATATTGTTGTTGACCAAATGAACATATCAACATTAGTCCTAATAAGACTTTTAGTTTTGCTATTACAATTGCCTTGTTCCTTGCATGCAGTGGACTCTCCAAACATCCTAAATATTACCCTCATCATCAATTGTAGGTAGTAAAATGTATCAAACTTCTTCCACTTTGAAGAATATCTTGCTTTCCTCCCATGGTCATAGGCCCTATATTTACATGGTCTTAGGGTACTCAAATTTTATAATGCAATTTTCAAAATTTAAGTGACTCTTTTCCTTAATTTCTTGATTTTTTTTTAAAAAATACAACCATTTTCAGCAAAGCTTTTCTCATTGCTCACAAAATCCAGGCTCACCGCTCATGGCTCACAAATTTACACTCAAAAAATAGCACCCCTCTTTGGACTATTTCAAAACAAAAAATGTACATTTCATTCTAGCACATTTAGGGCTGCTTCACATAGTCAACCAATCAAGAGGAAATGAGATTGAGTGATTGAATTTTGTTGAGAGGCCAAAAAATGGGTTGAAAATAGGCAATAAAATTATTGTTTTTGACACTTTTGGTTGCCCTTAGTATGAAGCCTCTAAAGCCCCAGTCCAAAAGCCAAACTTTAGGCAATGAACTTTCACAACCTACCAACTTGAATGCCCATAGTGTGAATATTCACAAGGAAACAGTGTCAACTCAAACAATTTTTGTCAATTTAGATGTGTTAGTTCAGCCACTTGTTTGTCACTTTGGACATTTTTTTTGTTGATTTGGACAAGTCACTACGTACAATTTTTCTTGTAGCCTAAGGCCAAGTCCAAAAACCCAAAATCATAACATTCATTAACCCCTAAAGATCCAAAATCATAACATTCATTAACCCGGCCTAAAGGACCACATTGCATTTTTTATGGCAACATATGAATTTTGGGCAAGTTTGTATTTGTAAAATAACAAACAAATTTTCACAAAATTTTAGAAGATGTGTATCCAAGGAGTAGCTTTCCAATACAACAATTTCCAAACCATTTTGATCTGTAGAAAAATATTATAATTGAATATGTACTTTTGCTTGTTGGTTGAGCAGCACAAGCACCATTTTTTACATTGGCTAAAATTTTGGGATCTTGTTCAAAGGTTGAGGGGCAAAGAACCTTCCTTGTTAAATCTGACCCAACCTAATTCCATGAAGGCAATTATTTTTGCTTATTGCCCTTTACTTCTTCTTTGTTAGAAGTAGCCCTTTTTTTTAATCAAGCTTGTCAAAGCTATGGTTTTTAGATGATTTCTCCTATTTTTTCCCCTACTTTGAACTAGCTTAACCCATGAAGGCCCAAGTGGTCCCTGCAAGGCCAAGTGGGGTTTTGAGCATGTACCTATAGCTAAACCACTTTATGTGATTTTTTGAAACTTTTATTGAAGATGGGGAATTCAATGATTCACACAGGCATCTAATTTTTCTTCATTCCAACATTTATTGAAGAAGTTATGCATGAATTCCTGAAAACTAGGAAGAAGCAGGTGGCCCAAAAAAAGAAAAATTGCATTTTTTTCAAATAAAAATCTGAAATTGGTTCTTTGGATTTTTATATATGTGGGAAACTTTGAATCATTCAATTCCAATTGATGAGATGAAAGTTATGAGAAGTTTTAGTTTGCAGGTAGGTATGGGACTCCCAAACCTCCGCTTTGTTTGCCCCTTGTAAACTTTGGTGCTTTACTTTTTTGAGCTCTTTGTGTATTTGTTTCTTGACTTTTTTTTCTCAAGCTATAATAGACTAAGATTCCTTGATTTTCACCATTTGGATCAAAGTAATTCACTTTTCTGAATTCTACAATAATTCCTCCAATTTTGCCTAGTGTATATGCATATTTTATGGCCTTACAGCATTGCAAGCTTTTATAGAGTATGATTCACACCTCCATTTCATCTGAAAATTCTCCCACAGATACCTAACTTGGTCTTCTACATGGGAAAAAAAAATCTCAGTTTTGTGTAGAGCAATCTTTTTGATATACGAGTGGTCAAAGGCTTTTGAAATTTTTGGGTAGCAAGGAAAAAAACTTCATTTTTCACTTTGGATGTCAATATCTCTCTCCTCTACATCTAGAATGAGCTGATTTATTTCCCACAGGTACCTTCCATAGTCTAAGGCAAGATCTTACAATTGAATTTCCAAAAAAAACTTATTTTCTTACCATTCTACTTATTCTCCCAAAAGTGACAATTTTCAGTGACTTTCACAAAAAAAAGGGCTTGAGCCTTTAAGGGTTAAACCAAAAGCTCCACTACTCACATTTTAAAAATAAAATTTTATATGGAAGCTAAAAATTGTTGAAAAACCAGTTATATATGAGAATTTTCTTGAGACTAGTAGTTTCCTATTCTAAATCTTTTAGTATGCGTTCCCCAATTTAAAATCTTTTGGATTTTGTTAGGCATACAACCAGTTCTATCACAAGTACTAACAAAGAAGTTCAAGCCAAAAATTGATATTAATGGGTGCAAATGCCACGACCGTGAATGAGAGCTGCCCATAATTAAGGTGCCTTCAGAAATAACTATTTTTCACTCCAAACCTTATAATCTCACAATTGGTGTGGTAAGCATATTTTAAAATTTTCCCATGTTATAATGAAGTAATGTACTACTAGATTCCACAATAAATTGCACCAAGATTTCATTTTCAATTTTTTTTGCTTTTGTTATCAAAACAACCTATTATGAGTGTTTTTAGGTGAAACATTGTCCAAGAATTTTAGAGGTTAAATCTTCCAAATTTAATGGTTAAGATCTTGTCAATTTTTGGTTATTTTATGGAAAAATTTGACAACCTCTCAATCATAGTTTGGATCTCTAATTTTGCTTGACCCAAATTTTTCTTCAGAGGCCTTAGTTTTGGATGAAAGAATGATATCATATAGATGAGGAATTTTGGACTCTGACCTCTAGTGTGAAGGAGTCAAGAGGCCAAAGTTTTAGTTTCTTGCAATCTGATTGGTGGAAATTGAAAAAAAAATTGCATGGGAGGGTTTGATGTCTAAATTGGCCTTGTCAACAGCTTGGTCTACTGCACATACGTCAATGTGGGGCTGGGGTTGAAAACCTCAGGTTTTCCACAAAGAAGGGTAATGGTAATAATTTGTCCTCTATATTTGTATTGTTCAATTGTATCCTCCTCCACGCTCTAGATTAATGAAGTGTTTCTGAAATTCAAAAATGAATTCAAAACTCCCTAATTCAATCACTAGATGGCAATAACTAAACTCTAACATTTTGTTGGCAAATGAAAAACCTGAGGTTTTCCACCCTAGGGCTCCACATTGACGTAAGGTAGCAACACCCATAACCATCACCTCTAAAATCTTGGAAAACTTGTGGAAGTGAATAGATGTTATTACAAGGATGTACAACATGTGAACATGAAGCCTTAGTGTTGGTATTAGGTGCAATTGTAGTTGGTGCTTTAACAATTCACAATTTATTCTCATAGTATCCAAATAATACATTTGAAAGTGCAAACTCATCATTTTTCTCTTGATGTTTGTTAATAATCATCATGTTCAAAACACTTAAACTCACGCTTATCGGTGCTGCTACCTTACGTGCAGTAGTCTGAGCCCCTGTCAACCTGTGATCATATTTGAGGAGTCCCCAGTGACAACAAGCGAGGTCCTCAGTGATACAATCTGTCACACTGTGGTTGGCACTACTCAGCGGTTCGCATATCTGATGCTCACATATGGCTCTCCTTAAAATACTAAAAAGCAGTGCTAAAAATGTGCTAAGAGTTTAGGTTTAACACTGCGATTTTCACGTTTTATTGACTTGGAATTATTTCAGTTTTCTAGGTTTAGCTGCAATTGAGGACACTGGTGGTGGTCCAGCGGCCCCAGCCTGTATCGCCTGCCACGCCGGTAGCTTTTGGGGAGAAGTTTTAGCTTTTCTGCTTAAAATCCGGCAATTCTTAGTTTCAACCGGTTTTTCACTGGATTGCAGTCGACATTCCTCTTATTATTCTAAAATTAACTTTTGTAGAAAATATGGCTGGTTTTGTACTTTTGTAGCCTGTAAGCTTAATTTTAAGGGAAGATATCGAAAATGACCCTGACAGAGGGCCATATTTTGAAACTAGTCTTGACATTTTCAATATATCGGAAATAGGCCTGAGCTCTTGTATATTCCATAATGAAGAACATGAGTGGAATCCTCACGACTCTGGTCCATTCTAGGCAGCATGTAAACCCATTTCAGCAGTCATTTCAATATGGTAAGTGACTAACAAACCAAATTTGCATGTAATGAATTGAAATTTTTTGCAAGTACAATGTAAATTGAAAAAATTAGTATAAATGATAGCTCAATTCTTCAAATTGATATTAGGGAAAATATCTCAAAAACAAAACCCTAAACCCTTGATATGCAATCCTTCATAACTGCTCACCTCCTAACCCTAGCCAAAAAAATGTCCATGTATACATATTTTCAAATCAAATTGGTTTGTGGCAACTTTGTCTATAGTGACCAAGATTGTAACCACAAATTGTCCCCCCTTTTAACAATAAAAAACTGTTAGCATTTTATTATCTTGCAGTTTTTATATTCAATGCTTACCCCCAATCCCAATCAAACATGTCAATATTCAATCCCAAAAAATAAAAATCCAATTTTTGGTAAATAGATTTGTGTCAATCATGGTTTTACAAGGAAATTGATTCAAAAACAATGGTGATGAATTTTTGAGAATTGATTGCATGGGCATGTAGGAAACATCCACATGCCCATCTTCCATGCTAAAAAAACCCCTTAAGTAACAAAAAATTTGATTTTCAAAGGTTTCATTTTGACTTGGGAAGTGCTCAAATTTTGTCAAATAGATGTTTTTATATTTTAGCTAGGTTTTCACAAAATAAACATAACACCATATTCAAAGGTAAAACTTAGTCACATTAATTAAGTTAAGCATCAAAGTTTGATTATTGTTGAAAAACATCTATTTGACAAAATTTGAGCACTTCCCAAGTCAAAATGAAACCTTTGAAAATCAAATTTTTTGTTACTTAAGGGGTTTTTTTAGCATGGAAGATGGGCATGTGGATGTTTCCTACATGCCCATGCAATCAATTCTCAAAAATTCATCACCATTGTTTTTGAATCAATTTCCTTGTAAAACCATGATTTGACACAAATCTATTTACCAAAAATTGGATTTTTATTTTTTGGGATTGAATATTGACATGTTTGATTGGGATTGGGGGTAAGCATTGAATATAAAAACTGCAAGATAATAAAATGCTAACAGTTTTTTATTGTTAAAAGGGGGGACAATTTGTGGTTACAATCTTGGTCACTATAGACAAAGTTGCCACAAACCAATTTGATTTGAAAATATGTATACATGGACATTTTTTTGGCTAGGGTTAGGAGGTGAGCAATTATGAAGGATTGCATATCAAGGGTTTAGGGTTTTGTTTTTGAGATATTTTCCCTAATATCAATTTGAAGAATTGAGCTATCATTTATACTAATTTTTTCAATTTACATTGTACTTGCAAAAAATTTCAATTCATTACATGCAAATTTGGTTTGTTAGTCACTTACCATATTGAAATGACTGCTGAAATGGGTTTACATGCTGCCTAGAATGGACCAGAGTCGTGAGGATTCCACTCATGTTCTTCATTATGGAATATACAAGAGCTCAGGCCTATTTCCGATATATTAAAAATGTCAAGACTAATTTCAAAATATGGCCCTCTGTCAGGGTCATTTTCGATATCTTCCCTAATTTCAAATTCAAACGGTTTTTTTTACAATTCCAACTGGCTGACAATACCGGTTCTCTCCAAACATTGCAGGACCATTGCAGGGCTGCCACGCAAGCTAAGTTACTGACAAACGTGCTGGAAGCCTGGAACTGACCATGGCAGTAGGCATAAGGTATGTATACCCCTCATCGACCGTTCAAGGGTTTGGGGTACCGTGAGGTCTCAGAGAATTCACTAAAAATTGTGTAGGATTAGCCTTTCAACAAGCTCTCACGGAATGTAATTTTTGTGAAAAAAATACTGTACATTATTTTGTATTAAAAGGCAAAGTTGCAGCTCATAGGGTCCTTAAAAGCAACTCTAGACTATCCTTAAAATTCTTTGGATATGTTCCTTTACATGTACTTGATGGTCTCAATCCCAATCCCCCACACTAGCTCTTAACCCCTAAAGGACCACCACTTGTCCCTACGGGGGACAAATGGAATTTTGGGCATGTACTTATAGCTAAACTACTTTGTGTAATTTTTTGAAACTTTTATGGAAGATGTGGAATTCAAAGATTTGTGTGGGCATCTAACTTTTTCCTCATTCTGACATTTATTAAAGAAGTTAAAAATGAATTTATGAGAATTTTAGTTTGGCAGGCAGCCCAAAAACTTCTTTAAAAATTGTATTTTTTAAAATAAAAATTTGAGGTTAGTTCTTTAGCCTTATGTATATGTGGTAAGCTTTGAATCATTCAATTCTAATAGATGAGATATAAGTTTTAAGAAGTTTTAGTTTGCATGCAGGCATAGTTTTGAGATTTTCCACACCTACCCGCAAACTAAAACCTCTCATAACTTTCATCTCATCAATTAGAATTGAGTGATTAAAAGCTTACCACATATATATAAGTCTAAAGAACTAACATCAAATTTTTACTCTAAAAAAAAGCAATTTTTAAAGAAGTTTTTGGGCTGCCTGCCAAACTAAAATTCTCATAAATTCATTTTTAACTTCTTCAATAAATTTTGGAATGAGGAAAAAATTAGATGCCCACACAAATTTTTGAATTCCCCATCTTCCATAAAAGTTTCAAAAAATTACCCAAAGTAGTTTAGCCATAAGTACATGCCCAAAATTCCATTTGTCTCTTGTAGGGACAAGTGGTGGTCCTTTAGAGGTTAAGGTGACATGTGATAGGATTTACGTGTGCAAGTGACATTCACTGCTTCACTTTGGGTTCATAGTGAGGTGTGAACACCTTAAACGTAGCTTAAATTGTAGAGATTGACTTTGTGGACTAGTCAGAGAAAGGAGCACATACCTTAACTGTGCACTAGATACTATATGGAGGTGAGTTCTTTTAGTACACATAGAGCACGTCTCCATCTTTTTCAAAAGCCCCTCTTTCCTTTGAGGTAGAATTCATGTGGCAAAAATTGCTCTTGTACTAATGAGAAGGAAATTTTGTGGTTTGTTTTTATCAACATTGAAAAGTGAAATTTGGTTGTCCCATACTAATTTCATACATTTTACTTTATACAAACACTTACTAATGCTACAATAAGTTTCATTAGTAATTATTGTAATAAATCATTTTCAACAACAATAAGGGTTTGGTAACAACAACGCCGCAGAAAAAAATAGCAATGTTCAAGGACTCCAAATTGTAAACCATGTAAAATTATCATATCTAGAAAATTGCATGCACCTCCGAGTGATTAAGCAATGAGTCATGAGGTAATTCTTGAGGATAAAGCAACCAAATTGTTAAGACAACTTGATTGCACTATATGCTATATTGGAACTGGCACTAGTGATAGGCCATATTGATAGGTGTTCTTTGATGTTGGAAAACTCAAATGCTTGAAATTTTCACACTTCTTGCCAGAAAAATGCCAAAACATCACTTTCAGTTTGAGATGCTCTTGTTTTTTTTAGCATACTTCCCATACATGGCTCGGTAACTTCCTTCTTGTGAACGTTCTGATTCCAACAAAGAATGGAAATTTTCCCTAACCCTCGTTGACTAGTTGTGGGTCTATAACTTCAAGCATGATACCAATTTTTCCAAATTCACCTTACCGTAATAAATTTCTGAATTCCAATGTTTACCTTCATTTGAAAATTCTGCTTGAAATAAAAGAAGGCCTTCGGGAATGACGGAGGTGGACCCTACGTTTACTTCAAAAAAATTTGTTAACCCTACACCGCCCAAGGGGACAAAATACGTCCCAATTTGCAAGTATTTTGAGAAATCCTGGGCGGTGTCGGGTTAAGGTAGGAACACCCATAAGTATTAGTGTCTCCATAACCGTCACTTCTAAGATCTTGGAAAATCTGTAGAAGTAAATAGATGTAACTATAAGGATGTACAACATGTGAACATGAAACCTTAGTGTTGGTTATGGTATAATGGTAATTTGCTCTTTAAAATTCACAACTTATTTTCACAGTATTTAAACAATACATTCAAAAGTGCAAACTCATTATTTTTCTGTTGCTAATAGGATCTTGTAATTTGCTAGATGTTTATTAATAGTTATCATGTTCAAAACCCTTAAACTAATGCTTATGCGGGTGTTCCTACCTTACCTCTAGATTGAATCGAGTGCGCTATTGCAATAGTGGGTGTCAAACCTTTGATTTTTTAAGATTTTTGGTTAACTTTAACACAAAATCTACTCAAGATTACTAGGTGATGCTCATACCGCAATCTACAAAGTTATTGTCCTTGTAAAACTTCACAAACTACTTGATAAAAAAATCAATAAATCTTCATAATGTATGTATGGGATAAGAAGAAAGCTACAATATCAATTGATAACTTTTATAAAAAGAGGTCATAACTAGTTTGCATTGTCAAACACCTCTAGAGGTGGGTGATAAAGTTATCATACCTCATAACTTGCAAAAGTAATTATGGGGTGAACCCTATTAGAGTTATCATGTGGGAAATTCAAAAAAATAGCCAAGTTTGACACCCACTACGAGCATCTCCTATAGTATGTCAAAATAGCCCTGCACTTCCTTGCCATAACGGCTGTCGCGTTTCGAATTCCCAACAACACTTGATGCGTCCTTGGGCAGGTTGCGGGGCTTTCAAATTGAGCCTTGTTCTTGTCAAATTCAAGCTTTCTTCAAGCCTCCTTCATGGTCCCTGTCATGCACTGTTCACGCACAACCCCACTCCATAGCTAGGTGTACTTGTGCAATTCGTTGTTATACAGGTGCAGGCCCTAAAACCTCTAGGGTTGCAAGAGAACTTCAAGCCTCATTGTGAAGGTTTGCGTCATTCTCCCTGTGAAACCTCATTTTTCCAGGGCTTAACGTCATATTCGTTAATTTGGGAAAAACAAAGGTACCATTTTGTACTCCCCCTCAATTCAAAATAGTCACCTCAAACCAGATTCAAAAGTATCAAGTTTTGTATGAGCCACTAAGATTTTTTCCCTCACAAATTCCTCCTCTCATGTGAGGACAAGTGTACCAAAGGGGCTTGGTTTGGGGTGATCACCCCAATCTTCCCAAATTTTCAAAAGTCCCAAAATGATTGTTTTGACCCAAATTAACGAATATGACGTTGCTTGGAAAGCGTGTTGCAAGAGATGCCTTAAGGTAGTCGGCTCAAAACCAACCATCTAAGGGCTCATTCCCCTTTTCCATGGTTTTCCGTGGATGGGGGGATTTTTAGTTCATTTTTCAAACAAAGAGAAATAGATGCGGAATATAACATAAGTTGTTTCGTAATTTTTGAAGCATTTTTGAATTACTTATGAATTTTCAAAGTGCATGTGTCATAGGTCCCTATTTATGATCCTAGACCTTCCAAGAACTGTTCACTTGTAAGTTGTGAAGAGACTTGGGAAAACAAGGAGAATAATTAGCTCTAGCAATTAACCCTTTAAAGACCAAACACATTTTCACAAAATCCACAAGAAACTGGGCACTAAAGTGAAATGTGTAATTGAATCAAATGTGGACCCATTTTACATAATTCAACCGTACAAATGGGAAGAAAACCTAATTTATTGTAAACTATCAAAATTTCAACTAGATTTACCATTGGAGGTGAAATATAATATTGCTTAAGTGAGCTACTAGTGGAAAATCTCTAGTTTTTCATGCTTGTGTGGATTTGGATCCTACTACTTCATACAAGCTTTGCTTGTGAAGAGACTTATGTTTCTAGAAAGTAGCATTAGCAAAATTTTGAGCCCTCCAAAAGGCCCCTAACTCCACTTGAGAGATGTGCATATAGAGAAAAAAGCTGCCATTTCTTATTGTCAGAATTTGCCATTTTTGACATCTGCAGTGTGTCATATGATGTGCCACAGCAGTTTTAGTATTAATTTAATTTAATTTAATTTATTACTATTATTTTTGGACTGTTTTGTTCACCTCCATTATGTGGCGCAGTAGAGTGCTTTAGGGGCCCTCTTGAGGGTTCAAAATTTTGCTAATGGCTATCCCACCTTTCCAATAAGATTAGTTTCACTCAAAATGGATAAAAATAGCAATCTCAAGATGTAGCTAAGTGGACAAAAAGGGTCAAAAACCCCACCTTCTTTGCTACTCTAAAACAATTCTACAAAAAATTTGATAATTGCTATGGAAAATCCAATCAATGAAAAAAATCAAGAATTGGCCTTAAATGTAGGATGAAATCTTTGAAAGATGAAAAGATAGCACAATTTCAATAAGGGAATTGATATGTGTACCACACCCTTTCAATTGCTGTACCACACCCTAGAGTAAATTTTAGATTTCTACCATTAGAAAGCTGAATTTGAGAATTTGGAATTTAGATTTGGACTTAGAGACCATGATTTAGTCTAGAACCATAAAAAAAAATTGCAATTCAACAACATCCAATGAAAAGTTTAGCTAGGGAGAAAATTGTTACTTTTACTTTTTTTGTAAAAAAAGAAAAACTTTTTCATTGGGTGCTGTTGAATTGCAACTTTTTTTGTGATTTTGGACTAAATCATGGTCTCTAAGTCCAAATCTGAATTCCAAATTCTCAAATTCAGCTTTTGGATGGTAGAAATCTAAAATTTACTTTAGAGGTGTGGTACAATAATTGAAAGAGTGTGGTACATATATCAATTCCCTTTCAATAGATCTCCAAATACTATAATCGTATAAAGAAACAATACAAGCATATTTCTTAAGCAATTTGAAAATTTTAAGATGGCAAAATTGAAATGAGGCATTCTTTTTGAATGTTTGATGTATTTTGTTCATACTTTGATCCATCTTTGACCAAATACGGATATGTATTTTGAGGCCATGCTGTATAAACACCATTTTTTTTTAACTCATACACCCAATTCTATTGTTGTTTTTTAGTTGAATGCGTAATTCTTATGATCACAAGCGTCCTTTGAGAACAGTTTCCAAATTGTTGAATGATTTTACTGTATAAGCCAAAAACCACTCTGCTGAACCAAAATATGGTTCAGTGGTCTCTAAAAGATCGAGCCTCCGGCTGGGGTGGGGTGTGCGCCACCCTGCCGCACTATTCACGCTCCCACTCGCTGCTTGTGGGGCTGGAGAGCCCCGGCTGGCGGCCGGGGTGGAGATGCTTTCAGCTTGCGATTTGCTGTAAAAGAGGCGGTTGAAGTGAGCTAGAAAGTATAGTAGGCGGTTGTGGAAGTGAACGGCGGAAGGGCAACGCTAGTATTTAGAGGAATTGTAGTAACAAAACAAGTAAGATACGCAGACACTGGGGTCCAAAGCTCCAGCCATAGCGTCCTGACTGGCCGGGACTGGGACCCTAGCTTGTGATTGCAGTGCGCGCTCCACAAGCTGAACTCGAGGAAGCATTTGAATTTTGCAGGTCACAGGGTCGTCAACCTAGTCGTCAATGTCGTGATCGGTGCCATGCTGTCGCGCATGCACAGCGGAGAATTGTGATGTGAAGGGGAAGACTTTTGTATAGTTTTGTATTTTTCATGGCCTTGGGTTTGTCGTGGAATCGATTTGAGGCACTGACAAGCACGCTAGACCTGTAGCCAAGTACGTTGCAGCGTTCCCATCTACTGGTGTGTGCAGGGCCAGAATTCCTGCTGCAATGGGGTGGTTCAAAGGAGTGGTAGAGTACGAGTCTGTGAACACGAATGACGACGAAGAAGACGATGTGGAATTAGCATTGGATGAGAGCAGTAAAAGAGACGAGGCTCGACCAAGAAGGCACTTGTCGCAAGCGTATTACCGAAAGCTCAAGCATTACATTGTGTACAGTGGCTTGACGTTGATTGCGATCATCATGCAGAGCAACTACCTGGCGTACAAGTTTTACCTCTACTACTTGCATCCAGACGAGTTCCAGCAAAGGCCGTGGCTCATCAGTCTCCTCTGCTGTGAATGTGTGTATCTCTTCTCCTCCTTGTTAGGTGCATTCGACCATTTGTTGCCGCCATGTAGTCGTCCAGATCTGGGATTACTCGACACGTCGCAGAGCAACTCCCCAACGGTGGATATATTCATTCCGACCTGCAAGGAGCCCACGGACATCCCCGTGGAGGCTGTAAAAGCAGCTCTAGCCATGGACTATCCCCCGGATCTAGTAAAGGTGTTCGTGCTCGACGATGGCGGCGACGACGAGCTGCGCGCGTTCTGCGAGGCTGTGAAGGTCGAGACCAGTGACGGGGAGAAGCGCGTGGTGTACATTCGCCGGGAGAAGCGGCAAGGGGTGCCGCACAACTTCAAGTGCGGCAATATGAACAACGGGCTGACGCACTCGACTGCGGAGTTTGCCGTCATGATGGACGCCGACATGATCCTGCATCCCTCGTATTTGCGTCGCATCTTGCCGCACATTGTGAACTCCTCCGACGTGAGCTTTGTCCAGATCCCACAAGCGTTCTACAATCTGCCCGTCGGCGATCCCTTGAACGATTCCTGCGTCATGGGCTACCACAGGATTCTCCCCAACAGAGACAGCATGGGCACGGCCACGTGTGTGGGCACTGGCACACTGTTCCGGCGCAAGCATTTGGACGCGATTGGCGGGTTCCAGCCGCAATCCATCACCGAAGACACCATGACGGCGTACATGCTCTTCAACCGCGGGTACGAGTCCGTGTACGTGGACGAGAAGCTGCAGATCGGGCTCACGCCATGGACGTTCGAGGGTTACGTCAAGCAGAGAACGCGCTGGGGAAAGGGCGCGATTCAGCAGTGGGCGGCGTCGTGGCGAGCATGTTTGGGGAGGGACAGCCAGCTCAACCTCGTCCAAAAAGTGTACTACTTCTACCACACGGGCTACTACTTCGTCTCGTTCGTCAACGTCGTACTCATGGCGACCTTGATGAGCGCGCTTGCCTTCAACGCCAGGCTCGCGGTCGGAACGGACGCTGAAAACATCACGCTCATCAAGTACCTGACGTTCTATCTCATCTCGCTCCGCATCGCCTGGTTCGCGCTCTGGATCAACGTGCCCCAAGGGATGATGATGCGCAACCGCGACGAGTCCCACTTCTGGTGGATGACGCCGTATTTTCTGCAAATGTGCGTGGAATCCATACTTGACTTCAAAGCCACCTTCGAATTCGTGCCCTCGAGTAACATCGACAGAAACGCGGCGGCAGCAGCGGGGGCGTCGCAATCCGGGCTCGTGCCGTCGTGGATCTCCAAGTACGGTCTCGTCAAGTGGCACATTGCGTTCGTCGCCGTCGCCATGGCCGTGGTTGTCAGCCGCGTGTCGAAAGCGTTCGTCGATCGCGACTGCGGCGAAACGTTTCTGGCTCTTGGCTTGTCCATCTTCCTCGTCATCGTGTCTGCGCACATGCTGATCCCCGTGGCGTTCATCTGCTTCGCCCGCAATTTCAAGCCCGCGGATCGCAAGTCGCTCATCCGATTCAACGCCGAGGGAGTGCCGTTGTTCACTCCCTCCGATGGTGAGCCCCAGTGGGCTTGGAGCGTGGTCCCGTATGAGATTCTGTCTTGGGTTACTTTGCTCTTCTGGGTGGTAGTCCTGGTGTTCGTCATCCGGAACCCCACTGGTGATGTCTTCCAGTCATGGTGCAAAGTTTGAATGGATAACTGCAATTGCACGCCATTCGCCTTTACACCATATCTTGCACTTCGAAGGAACCCACGTTTATTCCAAAGTCGTCGTTTTTGCAACAAGGATTCTTGCGCAACTGCTATGAGGCACTCTCGTACAAAATCGCTAACAAAATTACGGCAGATTGAACGTTGCAACTAGATTGCAACGGCATGTAATCGTCGATTACTCTGTATAGTGTATACAAGCATCTATTTTATGCTTTTTCTAAAAGAAACTGGAACTGCATCAGGGGTAAGGTCATATTCGTTAAATTGGAAAAAACACAGGTACCATTTTGTACTCCACCTCTATCCAAAATAGTCACCTCAACCCAGATTCAAAAGTATCAGATTCCGTCTGAGACACTAAGATTTTTTCCCTCACAAATTCTTCCTCTTAGGTGAGGACATGTGTATTAAAAAAATTGCTAGAGTTTGGTTTGGGGCTTGCTTTGGGGTGACCACCTCAAACCTTCAAAAATCCCAAAATGACCGTTTTGGCCCAATTTAATGAATATCCCATTGGGTGTGAATTCTTGAGTTAACTCCTAAAGGACCATTGTCCCTACAGGGGGCAAATGGGATTTTGGGCAGGTTACCTACAGCCTCAATTTTTGCCCTGATTTTTTGAAACTTTTTTGGAAGATAGAAAAACACATTAGCTTTTGGGGAATATAATTTTTATTCCAATTGATGCCAGGGAGCAAAAGTTATGCCCAAATAAGCACAAATTTGGGGACTCCAGGTAGCAAAAAAAATTCTTATAAAAACTTGAAAAAAAATTTAGTTTTTTCTTATAGATTATATCTTTTTCTACATCTAAAGCTTTGATTCATTCCATTTGGACTAGTTATGAGAAAGTTATGGACAATCTTGTTTTTTGGGCAACTTAAGCATCTTCTTGAAAAAATAACTTATAAACTTCATTTTTGAATGCAGGTTTAAAATTTTTTCAAAAAAATTATTGGAGAGGGTGAAATTTGCTTTCTAGAACAACCTCACCATTGGGATTATTGCGTTTCAATTCCATTGCAAGGTTATTAGCAATTTAAGTTTTTGTTCAATCTCATACCTTCTTCTGCCTAATGTTTTTTTAAAGAATGAAAATTAAGTATTCTTTTTTTTTTTTTAAATCTCAAGATTCCCAACTCAACTTCCCACCATGCAAAAATAGAACTCTAAACTTTGTGGTGCAAAAATTTTAAGTTAAAAATGTTCAAAGTTAAAAAATCTAGTCAAGCAAGGTGCAAAAAAGGTTTTCATTAACACTTTAAATGCATATATCTTCCAATCAGTGCAGTCAAAGTTCTTGAGTTCTGTATGACACATTCTTATAGTAGTCTAGCACAAGATCCTATGGTCAAATATGCAAAATTCTTGATTTTCAAACTTTTTTACTCTTTGCCATAGAGGTGGCAGTTTTGAGTGTCTTTTGACAATATATAGGCCATGGTCCTTTAGGGGTTAAGGTAAGACCACCCATTTCTGACCAGTCTCCAATTTTGACCCTTAATGTACTCAATGTGCGCATTTCAATCTTGAAATGTACTCCTTGGGTATAGAAGATTGGAATTGGGGATAGGTTGTTAAAAGGTCGGGAACGGGTGGTGTTACCTTAGAGGCTTGGTTCAGACTATTGGCCGGCCAAAAAAATTTAGACGTGATTGGTTGAAATTTGGTTTTTGTCTGCTGGAATGTTTAGATTGAGTGTTTTTCCGACACCTTTACATCCATGTTCACCAACCAATATAGTCACATTAGCGGCCAAGATAGGGGAGATCTGGGGCTTGCTCAAATAGTACCAAACTTGACTGGCAGGGACACACTCCTGGATCACACACAATGACACGAAGAAATCTCTAGCGAGTGAAACAGTAGAGAGGGTGCTGATTATTGTGTTTTGGTCAGTTGCTTTATAATGACAGTTTTGTTACATTGGTAGGAATCATGCACCACAAGTAGTCACACAATCTTCACAAATGTTTGATATTAGTCCACAAACAAACAGAGGTACATATTTTGGCTTTAAGCCACACAATTTGAATTGCACCAAATTTTAGCCATCTTAGTTATATTGATGTTTTATTATGTAGTTGTGAGTATTTGTAAACAGAAGAGAAGC
Organism: Ulota crispa; assembly: GCA_963920765.1. NCBI lineage: Eukaryota > Viridiplantae > Streptophyta > Bryopsida > Orthotrichales > Orthotrichaceae > Ulota > Ulota crispa. The sequence goes on along the minus strand of OY987248.1, from coordinate 13,279,789 downwards.
AACATATTTAAATTCTAATGGTGACTTAGAGCAAACTTCCACGTTAACCTAGGAGTTGGAAAATGCAGAAACCACAATCATTTTGTTTGCTATTTATGAGATTTGCAAGTATGAGCCAGCATGAAAGTTCTTTCTTCTACTGGAAAGTTTTAAATAGACACTGAGATGCACATTTCAAGGAAGGAAAAACAAATGTGGGAAACCTCAAATTTAATGTTACACATTGTTGATTTTACCAAATTAGAACATACTGTATTAACGATTTCTTTGGGGAGGTTGTGTTGTGAAAAAAGGACCACTTTGTTGCAACTCTTATGGTTCTTGAATAGGCCAAGCATGGTTGTCTCATTCAACAAATTGTCCATCCGCTCCATACATCCGATTGAGCTCTTGTTCATTTGATGTGATCAACTCAATAATTGACTTCAAAAAAATTTGAATCTTTTTTACCTCGTACATGGTGGTTACACACATGGTTGCCTGCATGAAGTCAAGATGCAGTTTTAAATCCATGTCACATATTAAAAAAAATAAATGGTAATTTGATTCTTCATTTTTAAGTCTAAAAACCTAAAATTGAACTGTAAATAAACATGCTCCCATACGGTCTAGACGGTCCGTCTGCCTATCTTGTCCTTTAAACAAATCTTGCCCGAAATGACAACCATGAGGCTACGTCACCACAGAATTCTGTAGTCCCTATTTGAAATCCATTCATACTCTTCTTCAGATGCTCTTAAACCCGGCTCTTCAAATCATAATAACAAGTACCGCCTTCTGCCTCTTCTTCCCCTTTGCTAGACGATGGATTTGGTTATTTCACATGTTAAGTTTCTCATTTTCTTATGCCATTAAACAGTTTTAGTTTTAGTATTAGACATGTTTTTTTCTTTAAATCGTGAATCTCTTCAAATTTTGTCACAAAACTTGAAGTAGAATCCCCGCGGAGAGAAGACAAGAAACGCGTTATTCATTAATTTGGGAAAATGCTTACAAAGTGGGACTATTGGTTTTTTTGGAATTGAACGCCATGTTTGGGAATCTATTGACTATTTTTTAATGAAATGAGATATATATCTTCCAAAAGGACCCTCTTTTTGGACAGAAATATCTGAAAATTTGGACAAAAAGTTCATTAAGCAGGTTTCAGGAGGCCTCCTGAATTTAACAAATATGATTCCACATAAATTAAGGTGACAGTCTCAGATTCAAGTGAGTACAAATTGGGACAGGTCAAATTCCCAAATTAACAAATAACACGTTAAGAACGCTCGGCTCTGGGTACCACAATCACAAGCTGTGAAGAACTTGCAAAAAAGTTGTGAAACTGTCACCTGAGTTGTGACAATTCTAATATGCTCTGCTTGAGTTGTTTCGTTTTGTCTAGAGAACGATGGTAGCTGAAGAAATCAGGAGATTGGGACTAAGGGCGTCCTGTATCGAGTTCAGGTAAGAGCCCCGGAAACAGATAAAGGAGGGCCTTGTTAAGTGTGCAATTTTTGTAGCAATCTCCTATACTAGTTTGCAACCTTAGTGCGCAATTGGCTTTGGAGTTGTTTAGGATTTGGGAGTACATGGTCAAGGAGGCCAATTGCAAGAAGGATGGAAGAACTATAAAAGGATATCTTAGGGAATCAATTGCACTCATCAAGCATATTGATAGCAATTTGCTCTCAAAACTTTACAAGTTCCCTCTAAGTGTCAACCAAGACCGCTCATGTGTCAAGGTCGTGAGCTTCATGTTTGGTTTTGCAAGTCAATGAGAGACATTTTTTTTCCAATTACGCTTGGACCGATCTGTATTGTGTTGTTATTGTACCCTTGCCCCTGCCAAATTGAGAATGCCCTAACACTTGTAAAGAACATAAAGTTTATGGAGTTTTTTTTATGGTAAGCAACTTTGGAACCAACTTCCCAATGTTGCTAGCATTAAGCTCACCTAAAGAAATGGTAGTGAGGAATGCCAAGCTCCATATCATCCATGCGTCACCTCTTGCAACCATGATACTTCCTTGTTGTTGTTTAACAAAGGTTTATACATTCCACAACTAAATTTGTTTTTCCTTTGGTTCCTTTTTTTTTTAGAAATTTTTGTATAATTCTCATGGGTAGTTAGAAGGCTTGTTTGTCTCTTTTACTCCTTTCCTTACACAGAAGAACCTCTGCTGTTTTTACCTTTTCCTCATTTGTTTGCACAAGAGTGTTCATGCTTCTTGTTTTCTCAAGCAAGAAAACCCATGCTTGCACTTTTGCATACCTTGGTATGTGCACAAAAATATTAGGTTTGCTATCGAGAAAATTTAACATTTTTTTTAGTGAGAAGCCTCTATATTTTGCAAGGAAAACTCCTCATGAAAACTCTGTTTTTACCTAGGTTTGAAACTCCCTCCCAGCAAGATTGAAACACAAGTAGGCAATATAATCTTGCGGTTTCCCTTACGCTTTCATTCGCTTTATCTTTTCAAAGATATAAGATGGGAAGTTTTGTCTTTACAGTTTTTTCATAAGTCCAGTATCACGCACCCTTCAATGCATGCGAGCAAGGAAAAAAAAATGGGCACAATTATTTACATGTGTATCATATCCATAATATTAGGTGTTATTAGTAATCTTTGTTCAAATACTGGTGAACCTGATGTTTCTTTAACAGAAATTTGGAAATCTCATCTATTTTTTCACCGAACTTTTTGAGGGTTAAGGTCCCTGGAGTCAAAATCGAGGTGAGATTTGGGATTTTTTTGCAATACTGAAGCTGATTTGAGACTCTTTTAAGGAGTCACGCTTGTGAATATCTGTTTATGCATGTGCATTACTGATACTAGCATACTGATTTCTTCAATCTGGTAGTAAAGATTGGCTGGGATCGTTATAAACGAGCCCTGATCAATCAAAGCTGACTGCCACAGATTTCAGTTGAAAGGTTTGGCTCATCATACAAACTTAGCCAACATGATCCACTCCTCATTCATACTATTGTCACTTTCTTATCAAATGAAAAACTAACTACATATGATGAGAACTTCAAAAGAGGGACCAAAAAATATTAAAACTTGAGACGTAGATCTATCACTCCACCATGCGTGCATGCCCGTACCAAGCACAATTTTACACCTACAACTTCAAAGGAGTATGTCATGCTCATCAACATTTACCAACATCTTTTTGGCTATGAACTGTTCTTTAAAATGTGCAAGCCTTTTAACTCCTTGAAGCGTCTGGTAAGTTCAAAATGGACTGGTGATTCATTCAAGGTAAATGGGTGGTGGAATTGGAGTGCCTTTAGGAGCTGCTACTTCCTATTCAATGATACACCTTACATTTTAAACATTTTTTCTCATTTTCTCAACTTTTAGTTAATGTTAAATTTGATAAGGAAATTAATTTTGTGGGGGAGCAGTAAACGTCATATTTGTTAATTTGGGAAAAACCAAGGTACCATTTTGTACTCCACTTCAATCCAAAATAGTCATCTCAAACTAGATTCAAAAGTATTAGGTTCAGTATAAGCCACTAAGATTTTTTCCCTCACAAATTCCTCCTCTCATGTGAGGACACGTGTACCAAAGGGGCTTGGTTTGGAGTGATCACCCCAATTTTCTCAAATTTTCAAAAGTCCCAAAAGGACTGTTTTGACCCAAATTAACGAATATGGCATTAGTAATCCCAAATGTGATTTTCACTTTTAGCTCAGGTGGCTTAAAACAATTCTAAAAAGCTAACATTTCAAATTCGACATTGTAAAGTTCACATATTTGTCAGCTGTATAATTCATGTATTAGCAAACCTGCTAAATGTAGCAATTTAAAAGATTGCTGGTGAGGACGAACAAGGAGTGGATCTTTTTGGCTAGATCTCTGTATTCAAACGTTTTCAATGTAAGATTCTATAATGATATTTATTGATTCGATAATTTTTTTGTCATCCTTGCAATTAAAAATTCTAAGACGGTGTGCAACAGGTTTGAGCAGGGAAGTGTTGAAATTGATATTAATGGCAGTCAAATTGACGTTATTTTGGGATTTTAGTAGTACAAGAAAATTGCTTGTGTGGATAGAAAGAAGACTAAATAGCTGTAAGAATAAACAGAATACAAAATAAGTTTAGAGTTCTCCCAATATTTTGCCTATATATTGAGAGATATTTTATTTTTTACCTAGATCTCCCAAAGTCGTTAATTAAGTTTGTCACGAAGGGAGACCAAGGAGTTGAAAGCTCCTGGTGACTCCTCTAGAGATCCTTCAACCTTCGAACTGTTCCCAGCTTTGTCGTGTTCATATAAGTCTTTAATGTTTTACTCACAAGCAGGAGAATGCTATTTCATGAGCGGGGATCCGTGAAGCATGTGCAGTGAGTCAGGATTTTTTTGGCAAAATAATAAATTTTACTTATAATTATATACATAGGACCTTATAATATGTATATTTTAAACTATCATTTCTTAAAACCTTGTTATTTGTAGTTATTTCATTAATTTTGAGTTGAAAATTTGTTCTTGCTCACAAAATATTGAATCCCCACTCATGGCTCACCATTTTACACTTACCAAATAGCATCATCTGTTGCTATGGATTTGAAAATCCATCATCACACTGCATAATTGCAGTTGGGTTGAAGAGAAGAGGTTAGGGTAGCCTCTTTTTTAGATTAGACATATGGACCGGTAGCAAGAGCAATAGTGAGGCTTGGGGTGAAGAGGGTTCATGGAAGAATGCTATGGTTTCCATGGATGCATTGTTAAAACCTCGGGGGGCTAGTGTGTAAAAAAATAAGGAGATAGGTGCAAACACCAAGTATTTTCTAGGGGGATATTAGTTTTTTTTTTTTTTAATTTTAATACCCTATAATTATGTAATTTTCTACTTTGCGTTATTAAAGAAGGGGCTTGCATTACTTATAATTTTGAATTGATATGAATAAATGATATGGTAAATTTGATAAAATAAAAAATTCTACTACAATTTTTTTAGACATTAAACTTCTTTCAAACTTTTTTTCCCACTACTAATGACTATATTCTTACTATGTTTCCATGTTTCTTCTTTATTTTACAAATACTAGAGAACACCATATTTGTTAAATTGGGAAAGACAGAGGTACCATTTTGTATTCCATCTTAAACCCAAAAAGATACCTTACACCAAATTTGAAAGTATCAAATTCAGTTTAAGCCACTAAGATTTTATCCCTTGCAAATTTCTCCTCTTAGGTGAGGACACGTGTAGCAAAAAATACGTTGTGAGCCCACTTTTAGGTGATCACCTAAAACCTTCAGAAGTCCCAAAATGTATTGTTTTTCTCAATTTAACAAATATGGTGTTGGAGGCAAAAGTGGCCAAATACACATCCGAAGAGCTAAGTGTGATTGTCACATTGATAGAAGAGACAGAGGAAGGAGTGGCCCTTGAAACAGTGCAGAGACTTGAGAGAGTAAGTTCTTTTCAATTGATCATGTATATATAGTTGCTTGGATGCTTTACTTAGACCTCCTGCAAAACAATATTTCTAGCTTTACACAACGAAAAAGTATTTAAAGGATCGCATTTAAAAGGCTTCTCTTTTAGTCTTGCAATTTTTGCTCACGAGCAACAAGCTACTCTACTAGTGTCTTATATCATGCTGAGTTGCTGATCACTTGATAAGCAAATGAGATTGTATGTAAGTAACAGTTCTAACAATCTTTTAGAGCTTTGTTTGCTGGTTAGGGTTTAAGGAGGGACATCTTATCTTTTTTTATTTTGAACCAAATTCCTGATTTTGAAGCTGAGGTAGTACCTAAGGAGATTGTGGCTCCAATGGTACTTAATCTGTATATTTGACTACAGTCTTTTAAGGCAAGTAATTGCTTTGTTCTAGTTTTTACTTTTTATTGCTCTAGTTTTGGTATTCATGAGAAAAATCTTTTATAATAGCATTGCCTGTGCTAGTGAACAATGTTTCCATCTTTTGTAACAATGTTGTCAAAGGTCTGAGTCTTGAAAGCTTTTGGGCGTCTAGAACTGCCTCAAATTGCTAGTTTGAGTCCTTTTTATTGTTTGCATGTCTACTTGCTAGCAAGATGTAAGTCTCATTCTAGTCTTTTATATCTTTTTAGTTCCATTACTGTCCCGAAATTTTACCACCAATGTGATTTTCTTCCGGCAGTGAGAGCTGTTTGTAATGTTTTGTTGTTTTTTTAACCTAATAGCATGAATAGCATGAATAAATCATGATTATCATGAGTAACAGATTTTATTAACAGCTTCATTTAACTTAATTTATGAACTTGGTCGCCAAGAAGAAAAAAACATACATGCAGCAACATTTGCAAAATTGGGATCTATTGGCCGGTTTGCTATTGGCATCTACTATTGTAAACGTCGTATTAGGTAAATTGGGAAAAACAACGGTACCATTTTGTACTCCACCTCAAACCCAAAAAGTTACCTCAAACTAGATTCAAAAGTATCAGATTCAGTCTAAGTCACTAAGATTTTTTCCCTCACAAATTCCTCCTTTGAGGTGAGGGCACGTGTACAAAAAAAAACACTGGAGCTCGGTTTGGGGTGATCACCCCAAACCCAAAAGTCCCAAAATGTCCAACTTCGCCCAATTTACCTAATATGAGGTTTGAAGGCATTTATGGATACAAGTCTTGTTCAAGCTTTACATCTCATTTTTCTATGAAATATTCACTTTGTAATGAAACTTGTTATGCCTGTAATGCTACTTCCACAAATTTGACTTACAAATAAATTGTATTACATGAGATGGCAGGTCCATGCAACTCTGCCATGCCTAAAGGCGTCTTCCATTACTCCACATTAGCAAAATTCTGAGCCCTCTAGAAGGCCTTATGAATGCATGCCCGCTACATAACAAAGGTAAGAAAAAACAATAATTTTTTTATTTTTTTTTATTTTTTTTTAAACTAGTTCATACATTGTGTCATTTAATCTGATTGCGTGACAGAGGTCAGATCTGACCTCAGAAATTTTCTCCATATGCACATTGGGCACGGAATCATAAAGGCCCTCTAGAGGGCTCAAATTTCTCTTAATACTTGCAAAAAAGTTGTTTGTGGATAGATCATTAAACCTCGCATATCATTTTGGCAACTAGCGTTCACATCATGGTAGTAAATTAGGGTTAAAGATCGAGTGCTTTTTGGGCACTTTTTCCCTAGCTTACAACCAATTTGTGCTTGACTTCGGCAATGTGCTAGGCTGCTACTTACTTTCTAACCAAATCTATAGATAATCGTCTTTAAGCTTGTTAGGATTATGACTTCTGTGCTTGTGGATATTATGATTTTTGGGCTTGTGAACATTATCATTTTTGGGCTTTTCGTGACTATGATTTTTGTGCATGTGAGGATTAAGATCTTTGTGCATGTGAGATCGTGATTATTGTGCTGTGAGGATTATGATATTTGCGCTTATGGATGTCGGTGCGTCTTTTTTGATTTGAAATTGCTTAAATAACTTGAATTTTTTGAGTTAATAAAACAAATAACAATCCATTATCAGTTAAGGACTTTGGCTGAATGATGGAGTGAACTACTATTCCACCATTGCAAAATGTTTTAAACTTCCTATTTAATAAATTATTCTTTTAAAATATTGAAAAAAACCATCTTGGCTAAGTAACAATACGAAGATTTTTTTTTGAGTCATAAAATACCTGAAGAAAAGTTTGTTTTCAATATTTTATAAAACACAAGTACAAAAGAAAACCAAAAAATAGCGAGAGATATTTTATGTGTATTTATATTGTATTTTAATGTAAGTTGTTTGTGTTTTTGATTGCTGGATGGAATAAAACAAAAAACACGCAAAGAAAATTGAAAATTGAAAAAGATAAACACAACGGAATTTTAGATCCAACAAAGCACACTTGCTTATTTTGTAATTGCATAGTACCTAACAATGAACAAGTTTTAAATGAACACTGCGGGTAAACAACATTAATGTTTAGAAAAGCTACATTTACTTTTACCTTTCTTTCAAGAATATAATCTCTATTATAACACAGTTAATAGACAAATTAATTGTTTAGAATGTAAGCATTTAATATTACCTGATGTTAACAAGTTAAAAGAACATCTAATCATTAAACATTTTATAATCTTAAAAAAAAACCATTCACATGAAAATTTGAATTCTCAAGTAAGGTAGGAGCCCCCATGGGTGTCACGTCTCCATGGGGTGACCTGACAAAAAACCAAGTCCACTGCTTTAGTTCTCAATTTTGTTGATTTCATTCCCTGCATAGGAAAAAATGATAGTGCTTGGTGGCAATAGATTGGCCAAGTAGTGAATACATAGGTTTTGGTTTTGATTAAAATTGAAGGCAGTAAGAGGCTTCATGATGCATGGTTTAAGCTCACTCCGTCAACGCCCATAGGTAAGAAAATATTTAGCATTTTGAATAAATTGCACAAATAAATGACCGTGTAAGCAAGTTTTTTAACAAACCCAATATTTTTTATTTCCACTTCCTAACCTAAGAATATTAATTTCAAGCCTATTTCATAACCTTAGATACCTTAAAATAAAAAGTTTCTTGGTTATGGGTGCTCCTACCTTATGGTATAAATGTGGGGTACAACAAGTATACAACACTGTGTTATGTCATTCAAAGAACCTTTTGCATAACATGGAGTATAATTGGCGTTTTTTTGATCTTGCATCATTAATATTGAATTCTTATGCAATCTCAATCAAACATACCAAATTTTAGTTCCTAAAAACCAAAACTCCATTTTTGGGTGAACTACTTTGTATAAAATTCATGATTTCACATGTTATTTGATTGAGAAACCTTGTTAATGAATTTTTGAAATTTGATTGTACGGATATGTACGAATAATCCATACTTACATGTGAGCTAGATCTTCCACATCAAACATGTCTCATGAGGTAACAAAAATATAATCTATGAAGAATTCAATGTGAGGAGTGACCAAAGGAGTGACTTGTCCAAGTTTTGTAATATATATATATATATATATATATATATATATATATATATATACCTTTATGATAATAATATTTTTCTATGTAACTTATGATCAAGTTTGTGCCTTTGAGCACAATGATACATTTACTTTGCCGAAAGTTAGTTAAAAAATAAAGATATCTATTTTACAAAATTTGATCATATCACACCTGACATTGAATTCTTTATAGATTATATTTTGTTACTTTATAGGACTAGTTTGATGTGGAAGATGTAAGTATGGATTTTGCCTACATATCTATGCAATCAAATTTCAAAAATTCATCAGCAATATTTCTCAATCAAATATCATGTGAAACCATGAATTTTATACAAAAATGTTCACCAAAAATGGAGTTTTGGTTTTTAGGAACTAAAATTTGGTATGATTGATTGAAATTGTATAAGAACCAAATAGCAATATGAGAACAAAACGACAATTATATTATTTATTATATAAACTCCTTTGAATGTCATAAGAGGACTTACATATATTTTCTTTATTGTAGTGAATTGTCCTGTACACAAGCTGTTAAAAATGTGTTATTCATTAAATTGGGAAAAAACTTACATATAGGGACTTTTGAATTTTTCATCTTTAAGAAATTTTAAATGATTTAGAGTGAATATTACGATGATTTCTTCAAGTCCTTACATCAATGATGAAATATACCTTGCAATAATTATCAAAAGAACACACTTCGAATCACCAAAATATACTCACAAATACAAAATTTAGTATTCCCAAAATATGTTTTGGGAAAAAGTTTTTCCCAATTTAATGAATAACGCGTTTAAAACTGAACAGTTGGCCAAGAGTGAGGTCCAAAGAGCTGAAAGCAGCTCGTCACGACTAGATATGCCACCAGCATTATTGTGAAGTTGATGAGTGGATGTTTCCACACAAAAAATTTAAAAAAATGAAAGAATGTATCACTTTTTATTCGTATCCCCTAATCCTGACATACTGAGAGAGAAATAAAGGGCCCCACGAGTTGCTCTTTCTGAACTGGGTTGCAACAATTATTGATGGGAGAAGCTGGACCAGTCCAAAAGACCTGGTGGTCTAGGGGGTAGCTCCTGTAAGTCTGTGACGGTGTGACCCATTGGCTCCTGTGCGGTTCAGGAAGTAGTTTGGATTTCAGGAATTAGGAAGGTGGTCCACAACTAACGTGTTATTCATTAAATTGGGAAAAGGTGACACTTAGGAACTTTTGGATATTATGTCCTTTGAAGAGTATCCATTGAATACTATTTAAAAAGCATAAAATCCAAATGTCCCAAAATGTAGTTTGTTCCCAATTTAATGAACAAACAGTTGACTGTTTTAGACATAGATTGAAATTTTTGCACCACTGAGGGCATTCGCAATGCAGCCGTAAACAAGCTGGCTAAACCTGAGTCTGACAATTTAGTAACCATCAGATCATGATCTGATGGTTGCTAAATTGTCAGACTCGGGTTTAGCCAGCTTGTTTACGGCTTGGGGATGCCCTGATGAGTCCGACCCCACTGTCTGCCACTGTCTCTCTAGAATTGCACCGTTCATGGATTCGGTGAATGTGTACTAGCTAGTCGGTACCAAAAGCTTAAATAATGCAACCTGGAGAAATCTAGACAAGCTGCCGTGCTAGCTATGGTGCTATGGCACTGATCAGGTCGGTCGCGGTGAATCGACGACGAACCGAAGACGGATCGGATTTGCGATTAGTTGAATCTGCAAATCCAAAGCATCCCAGCGGAATAGTACAGAACTGCAGCGCCACAGCACAATCCAAGCATCGCTACTAATTGCATAGGGGGGGTGCGGAAAAGCTCATCCATAGTTTCCTAAGTTTTTGTGCAATTAGCGATTGACATGGCTCACGGGATCGACAAACGCAAACACGAGAGCCTCGATGGGGGATTGGAATTATTGCATAGCTTCGAAGGAGGACTTAGTCTCCGCGTGCTGAATTATCGCTGATGACCCAATGGTGGCACGTTTATAGTTCAGCTCCATTTCTGTGATAGCAAAGTTGACGAGTGACGACTGTAAGAAAATTTGGTTCACCGTCCATTTTATCCTATCTGATCTCCACTGTTCAATACGGGCATTCACAAAAGGGAAAATCTCATGGATACCCCTGAAATTTGCAACTTTTACATAGATACCCCTGCTTTTTCAGAAATTGCACAACTACCTTTGGACTATAATTTTTGGTATTTATTTGTTGTGCTTGTACTCCCTTCATGACCAATGTTGAAAAAGGGAATATAATGAAATAAAAAAGAAGCACCGTGCGCACAAAGGAAGAAGGGAAGTGACATGCACAACAAAACAAACACCTGAAGATTTTGGTCCAAAAGTATTTGTGTAATTTCTATGTAAATATTACAAACTTCAGGGGTATCCATGAAATATTCCCTTCACAAAAATACGGCAGAACCAATATTACCTTTAAACATGTATTATTACCTTTCGAGAACTAGTCATGGCGGTCAAATATATTAGTATTATTACTGCGGAACTCCAGTTGTATGAACTCATGTTTTCATTTTCCAACTCACTGTACTGTACCACGCTCTCTGCTCACTTTCGACGATACTGCTGAAGTAGAAAGGCGTACCAAAGGTATCGAAGTGGCCCACGCTTTCTCCCGAATCCGGGACCCTCTGCATTGACTGGGACGTATGCTCACCACCTGGGCACGTCCAAATGGTTAGCAACAATATTTTCATATATGTGCTGCAAAAAACCACTGCGTCAACAGTGGCGATGATGATCTCTTCCCAAGAAAGTATCGTCAGATATAAAACACTGGGAGCTTTCAATTTTACGGGTTGTTGCAATCCAAGTATTAACCGTGGTGCTTTTGCACATGGTGGTCGGAGCAAGCAGCTAGCTGTTATAAAGACTGTTGCTGTACCGAGCATCTCCGAGATTGAATTCCAGAAACTTGGTGGTTCAATTCTAGAGCTTGCAGGGGCTTGGAATTCGGTACTATGCACCGAGGGGTCAAATTACGGTACAATTGAGAGATTGTACTGATCCTTGACCGATTGGTGCTAGTTTTCAAATCTAGCTGTGTTCGCCATGGCGGTGCGCGTGTACCTGTGTGTGTTGGTAGTGGTGGTGGTAGCTGCGTTGATGGTGCCGTCAGCACAGGGGTTATCTTCGGAGGAAGACTTCGATCGTTGGGTGTCTGCTCACCAGGCCAAGCATGCTGCTGCCGTGGTGGCTGCCGAATCCACCGAGCTTGACTTCACTGTAGCTGCGGTTCCAGAGGAGCCACCGTCGTGTGTTCGGTATGTGGGGAAGAATGGCTCCGGTGCCGAGTACGTCAAAGTAAAGACTGCTGTCCAGTCCATTCCCGACAACAGTACCGTGCGTTGCTACATCTACATCGGTGAAGGCGTCTACAAGTAAGATCCATAGCATCCACTGCCCCATCCACTGCCCCCTTCCATGCATCCACTGCGAGGCACTGAATTTGCGAGATTTGCAAGGCACTGGGTTTGGTCTGATCGAGTTTTTGTTCGTTCTAGTAGCTAGCTGATGGAATTGTCTTCCGGAATTGGTTAAATGTAATTGGTCGGTGAAGGCGTCTACAAAAGTACTAAGCTCCATAGCATCCACTGGCCCCCTCCATAGCATCCACTGCGAGGCACTGAATTTGCGAGATTTGCAAGGCACTGGGTTTGGTCTGATCGAGTTTATGTTCGTTCTAGTGCTAGCTGATGGAATTGTCTTCCGGAAATGGTTAAATGTAATTGGTCGGTTAAGGCACGTCTACAAGTAAGCTCCATAGCATCCACTGCCCCCTTCCATGCATCCACTGCGAGGCACTGAATTTTGCGAGATTTGCAAGGCACTGGGTTTGGTCTGATCGAGTTTTGTTCGTTCTAGTAGCTAGCTGATGGAATTGTCTTCTGGAATTGGTTGAATTGTGATGGTCCAGAGATAAGTTTACGATACCTCCGGAGAAGGGCAAGATTACGTTCCAGGGAGCGAACGCCTCGACGACAGTGATTCAGAATAATTTCACCGCGGCGACTGGCGGGAATACCAGCAAGAGTGCCACTGTAACAGTTCTGTCGGACTACTTCATCGCTTCTGACATCACCTTTGCGGTTTATTACTACAACCCCACCGTTTAAATTGTCACTAAAATCTTCAACAGTCGGTGTGACGATATGAATTCAGTACTACCTGGAGTTGCAAAAAACAGAACCCGAATCGAAGACTTCGTATTTTAGGCTATGAAATTTGGTGCCATAATTTGCTTGGTGTAACGGGTGGCTGGTGAATGATGCTAATATTAATGGTTCCGTGCTGGTGTGGGGCTTCAACAGAACACAAGCCCGCCTCCTGCCGGTGGCGCTGTGGGACAGCAAGGAGTGGCATTTCTAATTGCAGGAGACTTCGCGCAGTTCACACGCGTCGCGTTCCTCGGATCTCAGGACACGTTGTATGACAAGAAAGGAAGGCATTACTTCAAGGATTGCTACATCCAAGGCTCCATCGACTTCATCTTCGGAGCCGGTCTTTCCTACTACGATGTATGCATTCGATGCTTTCATTCTCTCTTTCTTTCTTTAATCCCCATGATGGCAAACCTAATCGCCAATCACGACGACGACGCCTACTCTCACTGTTTTTTTAGAAGAAAACTTAAGGTTTTAGTTAAGTTATTTCCCCTGCTCCACTTGTAGAAATTGCATACACTAAGGTAGAAGCACCCAAAAGTGACACTAGCCGTTTAGTGACATGTATAAATAACCTAAAAGTTGCGTGCTCCTGCACCCAAACAACATATGATTCAAACCAAATACGCAGGCACCCAAACCAGACACGTAGGCACCCAAATTAGTTACGCAAGTTAATATAAGGAAACACAAGTTGTGTAAGTGGCGATTTATGATTGGATGTGATATGATCTTTTTATTATCGCTTTTTTGGGGTCTAGTGTCCACAATAGGTCAATTTAGGGATTTACTTTCAACAATTCGTAATTTATTCATACAATCTCAAAAAATTCCAAAAACAGTTTTGCTACCCATTTCCTATCAAGCTCACTGATACCATTAGATTTCTCAAAAGTCCCTCCAAATTACTACATCTGAAGTAAGTGTCACTTTTGGGTGCTTCAACCTTAGCTCGAGGACTTCTCAAAACTCTCGGTTTTGCATGAAGTGAAGAAATTAGACTTAGTCTCGAAGCCAAGGTTTGGCACTCAGGGGACTTTTTTTGTTGAAAATGGTCGGTGGTGTACATATGATTTCAACGTCGTGATGCAGGAATGTCAACTGGACTCGGTTGCCAACAATGGGAGCGGATCTCTGACGGCACAGAAGAAATCCACGGCGGACGAGCTGAGCGGGTTCTCCTTCATGAATTGCTTGGTCACTGGAAACGGACCCATCTACTTGGGACGAGCGTGGGGACCCTACTCCAAGGTTGTCTTCTCCTACACCCAGATTAACGTCTCTATCATCCCCGCTGGCTGGTACGACTGGAATGTCACCGCTCGACAAAAGTACGTCCCACTCTTGCCAAGTCACCTTCATTTGCTTTCTTCTTCACTTCTTTTGGTCGAGAAAAGTTGAATGAGCATTCAACTGCAAAAAGTGTACGAAAGTGCTCGGATTTCAACCTTTACGACAACCTAGCCAAGAGTTGTGGACGGCCCTTCCTTGGTTGTCAGGTAGAGGTACCAAAAAGTGACACTTACTTCAGATGTGGTAATTTGGTGGGTCTTTTGAGAATCTAATAGCATGGGCTTGTTAGGAAATGGGTAGCAAAATTGTTTTTGGAAATTTTTGAGATCATATGAATAAATTACGAACAGTTGGAGGTAACTCCCTAGATTGACCTATTGTGAACATTAGGCCCTCAAAAAAGTGACAACAAAAAGACCATGTCACATCCAATCATAAACTGCCACTTATACGACTTTTGTTCCCTTATGTTGACTTGCAAATCTGGTTTGGGTGCCTGTGTGTCTTGTTTGGATGCAAGAGTGTGCAGCTTTAGGTTTATTTATAGATGTGACTGATATTCTGAATGTGATTTGCAAACAGCACGGTCTACTACGGACAGTACAACTGCACGGGCATTGGAGCCAACACCACCGGCCGAGTGAGCTGGTCGAGAGACCTGACAGCCGAGCAAGCAGCACCATTCTTGACTACGGACTTCGTAGATGGCAGTACTTGGATCGGCAAGTCATAAAACAAACATCAACGCATTGGCATTGAGTGGAGGAATTTTCTATTTTGTGGAATTTTTGAATGAAGTTCTTGAGGTGTGTGGATCTGGTGAGACGGTGCTCGGAGAGAATCAGACTTGAGTTCGTCTTCCTCGGCAAAACTTCACGACGTTTAATTTTGAGTGGATTTTCAGATTAATAAGAGGGAAGCTCTTCGGAGAATTGGTAGAAATTAAAAAAATTGAATTAGCCGGCAGCTGGGGGGTATTGTCCAAGACGACTCCACAGCGAATTCGGATTATTGACTATATTGTCACTTGTCATTGAAATTTCCAAATAAAAAGTGGCTACTCATTGTTTTCATGTCTTGTGGTATTTTCCTGCAGTTATTGTAACCTAGTAAGTACCTTTGTAGACGACAGGATTTTGTGCTGTCAATCGCCGATGTCGTAGAGCTTGTGCAATAGGGAATTGTGACGTGGCTGCGCAATGCGAGAATCCTGAGGAGCGATTGATTGCTGTAAGAAAATGTAGCTATAATGTATAGAAGATTGCTTCCGAAGCTGGTTGATGATCCCAATCTGCTTATGACAGGTAACGAACTCTATTTTATCGAAAGTGTGACAAAGCAAAAAGTGGAGTTGAAAGAGACGCTATCTAAGCTTACAACTACAAATGCTGCTGGCCAACGAGGCCTGGCCTGGGGAAAGGGAGCAGAAATTCTTCCTTTTTGGCATGAACTTTGGACACGAAATAAAGGTGAAAATCTCAAGAGCTTTCCATTAAAAACAGATTTTACAAATGAAAAGTCGTGGAAGAGAAAATACAGTACAAAGCTACGCCTCGCAACTGGCCAAAGCTTGGTCGCTAATGACACATCGCCGAAACCCAGGTTTGATCATGGCACCTAAACTATCATAAAATTTGATGGCAGGGTCGTTGGAGAACAGTACGCTCCACTCCATCCTCTCCATCCCCAGCTTCACAGCCTCCTTGGCAACCTTCTTGAAGAACACTTTCCCCAACCCCAGATGTCGGTAGGGTTTCCTGATGTAGAGCGCTTCCATGTATAACCCTGGTTTAGTAAGATAGGTCGAAAAATTAGGGAACACGTGAAGATAGCCAACGACAATTCGAGAAGCGTTACATTGCGACCGAAATGTCTCAACCTCAGGGTCCTCTACTGAACTTCTCACTTCACTCACAACTTCTGATCTCAAATCCTCTGGCATTGCAACAGTGCCATCGCATTCTTTGAGGTTGACATCGCTGCTGGATCGAAATACTTCCAGCACAGGCTCCTCCACGTCCGTGGTTAGCAGAGTGTTACCCGAGGACTTGGGCAAACTGTTTTTACTGGAAAACCTCCCTTTGTACTTCACATCGCTTTCAGACCTAAACAGCATTAACTCCACTGAAGCTGTAGCTCCAAGCACACCCTCTTCAGGAAACTCCTCTTCGAGTAACGGTGATGCCTCTGGAATGGGCTTTGTCACAATGGAGCCAGCCATGGTTTTCTCACCTTTAGATCGCTCCTCCGTCACAGGCTCATCAACCTCAAGCAGGAAGACAGTGGGCCCTTCAAATGGCGCATGGGTGAAGAGCAGGTCGCTTAACTTGGCAGGCGTCGACTTGCAATCGGATGCCACACCCTCTACTTCAGCCAGCTCATGAACCATCATGTCCAGAAGCGGAACATCAAGACGCGTGGCCAACCGAACCATGGCAGCCATGACTAGAAAATTCTGCCGCAAAAACCACAATAAACACACCACATTAAACTCCTCATACACACAACTTCACATGGACATGATCTGTATTTCACGGCACCAAATGCGATGCGATTACCAATGCGCGACACACATTCTCTAAAATAGTGCA
This sequence comes from Ulota crispa, assembly GCA_963920765.1. Classification (NCBI taxonomy): domain Eukaryota; kingdom Viridiplantae; phylum Streptophyta; class Bryopsida; order Orthotrichales; family Orthotrichaceae; genus Ulota; species Ulota crispa. The sequence continues at coordinate 13,262,741 of OY987248.1, read as the reverse complement.
TTTCAGACCTTAATTAATGGCCACTGAAAGACGATGTGATTAAACATACTATAAATAGTGTTCCGACATCCAATAACAACACTGAAATTGTGAAGATCCCAAGCAGTACTCATCACGTTCAGCAAGATAGCTAGTTGTCTAGGTCAACTAAAATACAATGAGCAACAAGAGAGATGATGCAACTCTAGATGTTTAAATCAAATACTACACCATTATCAAGAGAGAGAGGGGGGGGGGGGAACAGGAGAAAATGTTGCACACTGCTGCCTACTCCCAAAATTGCAACTTGGACTTCAGTGGAAAACATCACACTCAACTAGATCAGGATAACTAGATAAGAAATTCAACACAAGAAAGCAGCATAGAAGGGAAACCTCACACTACAACATAGCTATGGCCATAGCCATAGCTATTAAAGTTGAGAGAATTAACCTAAAATGGGGGGAACAGGAGTAAATGTTGCACACTACTATCTACTCCCAAAATTGCAACTTGGACGCCAATGGAAAACATCACACGCAACTAGCTCAGGATAACTAGAACGAAATTCAACACAAGGAAGCAATATACAAGGAAAACCTCACATTACAACATGGCTATGGCCATAGCCAGTAAAGTTGAGAAAACTAACCTAAAATGTTCACAAAACCTAGTGAAGCTTTGTTCGAGGAGATTTGCGGCATGCGACTACTGATCCTTCGATGGAGGCTTGCGAGAGAGACGTCGCTGCAGCTCGTCTTGCTCCTCCTGAGAAGGCGTCCAGAACCAATCCTTAAACCCCCGGAGAGAGTTGGAGAACGATGAGAGGGCGTGCGGGTGGGGGCCGTAATCGGCCGAGAGAAGCAGTGCGGCGGTGAAAGCCGTGGCTGCGATGGTGATGTTGCGAAGCAGTCGATCTTTGGTGCCAGGATCCATCGCTACACTTAAGTCCTCATCGCCTGCAGTACCACCACATCGATGCTTTCACAGAGAATCCCCAACGACATAGCCGGCTCTGTTCAACGTGTTCACACGATTTCTAGAACACAGCGATTTCCCGAAAATGGCGGCACAATAAAAAGGAATCTGACGTCGTAGGGGGACAGAACTACAGAGGAAATAAAGCGATTTCTCGAAATGCGTGACGGAGTGGCACCGTCGATGGTGCTTCGGCTCCACTCTACCTAAGTAAGACCTTTGTAATGCGGACGCGTAACGGTGACGACGAGCCGACGACGGGGTCAGCCGGTGACCGGTTCAGGAGTAGGCGGTGAAGGGGGTAAAATGCTCTAACCTCGCCTAGTTGATGTCCCCCAAAATGCATGTAATTTTCAATAGAGTTGTGTAGCATTGTATCATTGAATCCTCGAATTTTTTTGAGGATTTTGGAAATCATGACGGTAGTCTAACATCTCTTTTATGTTTTTTGACATTATCTTATGCAACATTCTGTCATATATGTAGTAACTATGAATATCCAGTTAGATTCAACATTGTATGTTTCATTCTATACAACTTAGGCTGGTCTCTTTGATAAAGAAAAAGTATGGGACATGCATAAATATCTAGTAAAAGAATTGCCGTTAATCAATTAATACTCAATCCCAAATAAAAACAATCTAAAAGTAATACACATGCTTTTTTCTTACAAGGATGTGAGGAATAAGAGAAAACAGCCCTCAAAATTATCATGGGATTTTTCAATTTAAAAGTTCCTTATTCTTTGGAACACAATGATTGTCCATTTTAATTTAGTGAAATCTACACCGTAATGTAGAGACATTCCATGTCATAACAAATTGTATTGGAAGAATTTTGATTAAATTTTGCCAAGACAACCTCACTAGGAGGGATGTTTTCAAACCTTGAAGAAACCAAAAACTTGTTAAGATGTTTTTATAGAAGAAAACAGAGTTTCTGTTATGCAAAGTTGCACTTTATTATGAAAATGCCAAAAAACAATTGCACTCTTTGAGTTATAAAAGTTGCAAACACAAGCTCTGTTTGCATAAAAAAAAAGTGAGGAAAACAACAAGAAACCTACCTTGTAACCATTGTGAAATACAATAAAAAAATTTGTTGCAAGAATGGGGAAAAATAGATCTAAAATGTACTGAGCTTTGAAACCCCCTATTAAGCTTAGTGATACCGTATTGAAGAAGATTGGGTGCATCGCGGTGACAACCGCCACGTGTCCTGACCCTTTTGAACTTCTTTTGGCGCCAGCGGCCGGTCGACCGCATCGAACGTGTCGCTGTTCACTTTGGCATTCGCACACACACTCTCTCCCTGCCATCACTTAACTAGCAGCAGGGCAGTTTAAAATCCTTGATTACCTCTCTACCCTCTAAAATTCTTTCCGATCTGGACAACACATTCCTTCTGCATCGCTTGAATCCCCCTAGAAAGCATCCGCAAGAGATTGCTGACACCGCGACAAGACGAACGAACGAATCACTAATAGCTAGGATTCTTGAGCATGTGCGATTGAGAGAGAGAGCCAAATGGGGAAAGAATCTGACGAGAGTGATCAGGAATGCGAAGTGGAATTGAGAGAAGACGGCGAACCGGAAGAGGAAGAGGACGAAGGAGGCGAAGACGAGGTCGTTGATTCGACGCAAGATGAAAACGAAGCGCAATCTCAGAAAGCGCAGAATGTGGCCGCTTTGTTAAGGTAAGTCTCCGCACCGCCAATTAGGGTTTCACCTGTCTCAATTCCTCGCTTGCTTGATTTTTGAGGCTTTTAAGATCTTGAGGGATTTGAGATCTTAGGTTTATTCGGATTTGTGTGCAGGGGCGACGTGGAAGTGAATCGACAGGCACTGCTACCGAAATTGCTTACGGTTTCTGATGCAGCAGCAGTCATTAGGCGACCATTCAAGTCGCCGTGCCCTAAACCCTCGCCTGGTTCTCATCTTGAGCTGCTTCGCCGTCTCTCGGCTCGGAAGCGCTTCGTTCCATGGGGATGTGCGAGTTCGCCCTTCACTCCCATCACTAATTTGCTGTTACCACTTGCCCCTGTGCCAGAGGAGCCTCCTGTCAAGGTAGAGCTCCCTCCCGGGGTTGAGCCTCTGGTTCTGTGGCAGCGGGAGGACGTTGAGGGCGAGCCTGACGATGTTGAAAAGCCTGAACCTATCATTGTCGATCCTCACCTTGTCAAATTCTTACGGCAACATCAAAGGTACCACTCTCTCAAATCCCAACCGTGTATCGCTAGTAGACGATTTCTGCAATTGTTCTAGTGGTGATGTTTTGAATCAAACTCTCTCAAATTAGGGTCTGAAGTTTGTGCACATGATGAGAATTAATTTTGAATTTTTGTGGTTGCTTTTAAGAGCAATAAGAACTCAGCATGAGTTGTTTCATAAATTTTGGAGTTGGATTACTTATGATGTTCTATGGTGTCTTTTCCAAAACCATGAACTATACTGTGCCTATTCTCTCTTTTGAGACATCTGAATGTGCCTATTTGGTATTCATTAATCCGGAATACCTTGCATGAGAAGGTTAAGATGAAGGCACATTGGCCAAATGGAATCTTCACATGTGGTAGTTTTCATTGGTTGTTGCTTGAGAGTCAGTTAGGGACATTATAGATGTATGAGTTAGTGATCCAGGTGGAATTGGGGCATCTATCCTTCATTTTAGCAATTGTTTTAGCGGTGCTTTTAGTATACGATTTTCTGGTGGTGTATTTGTGCAGGGAAGGTGTTCAGTTCATGTTTGAGTGTGTAGCTGGTCTTCGTGGCATGGCCATATCAAAAGATGAGAATGCCACTTCTGGTGGTTGCATTCTTGCAGATGACATGGGGTACGTCTAAATCACATCCTTCACTACAGTAGACAATGTTTGGTCCATAGAGCTAGCACTAGCTTCCCTTGTACGCTTCCTTGTTTTCATCTGTCAAATCGGTGGGCAATTCTTTGTATGGATTCTGGAAGGATAAGTAATGCTTGGAATTTGCCTTCTACTACTCTGAAATGCGTAGAATTTGTGTTTAGCAGATTCTTTAGACCAAGGTAAAGCACTAACGCCACTTATGGTACGTTACAGATTGGGAAAGACTTTGCAATCAATCACCCTCATGTGGACGTTGTTGAAGCAAGGTTTCGATGGCAAGCCAATGGCACAGAGGGTTGTGATTATAACTCCAACAAGCCTCGTCAGTAACTGGGAACAGGAAATTACGAAATGGTTGAGCCATTCTACTGTCAATGTACTAGCCATGTGTGAGTCCACTCGAGCAGATGTTCTTCAGGGGATTACTACCTTTCTCTCTCCACAAAACTTTTATAAGGTGAATCCGACTTCCGTCTTTGCTTTTTAGTGAAAGTGCACATTATGAAATTGCCTCATTTTCCTGATATGACAAATATTGTCCTTTCCAAGGTAGTGGATGCGATTGGTTTGTAGTGGGGATCTGTAACTTCCCCTTCGATCAAAAAATATTCATGTATGCTAATTTTAACTTACTCAGGTATTGTCTATAGACTATCGAGACCTTAAAACTATGAGTCTGATTTGTAATTAACAGTGTGGTACTTGCACAGCCTTTAAAACCGACAGGCCCAATGAAGTAAGCAAGCCTGGACTCTTACTAATTTCGTCATGGAATGTGTTTCAGGTGCTTATCATTTCATACGAGACGTTCCGCATGCATTCATCACGTTTTGAGAAAGAAGGCAGTTGCGATCTTCTCATTTGCGATGAAGCGCACAGGCTTAAGAACGACAAGACACTCACTAATCAAGTACGTAAGCGCTCAAATGGGTGCTAGAATGAATGCTACGATGTCATTTATTTACCGAAATAGTAACCAGTATTCTCTTCTGTGTACTACCCTGTTTGTCACGAGGATTAAACTCTAAATTCGGGTGCTTAAACAAGTGCTATATATTTTTATCTAGGCTCTTCACTGCTGCATATGCACTTCGATATAAATCTAGCTCAACTGCGTGCAAATCAGCTTTCTGCAAGCATTGGATGTTCGATTAAGGTTTCGGTTTGCGTTTGGCGGTTTCTGATACGTGGACTGTGATGGCAAGTGCAGGCTCTAGCTTCTCTTCCATGTTATAGGCGCGTGCTGTTATCTGGTACTCCTATGCAGGTAAGGCTACAAAGATTTGTCCGTGTTTTGGTCGCTTTTGAGCCTCTTTCGGATGCGTCGTGTTTGTGAAATCCTAATGCTTGCAATTTGTGTGATTGCAGAACGATCTGGAAGAGTTCTATGCGATGGTCAATTTCACAAATCCTGGAGTCCTTGGTGATGCAAATAAATTCCGTAAATATTATGAAGTACGTCTCTTGCACCCTCACGAATGCTGCAGAACATTCTAGAGCCGCGTTAACTCTGCACCCTCTTCAGTGTAGCTGTCGTTAGTAAGAATTGATTTGCGTTTTGATAGTTGGTTTTACCAGCACCTCAAGATGTGAGAGGATTTGTGTCAACTATAGAAGATATCAAAGACTTGTAGTGTGTTGGATACTGTAATTTGTCCTTGAATTAGCACTGGGGCCCAAGGTATTAGCAAATCCTTTCTAGAGGTTCGCTCAAGTCTGCTATCCATGTGTTCATATGTTTTAGTATCTTCAGTAGACCTGACAGAGTTATTTTTTGTCAACCAGAATCCCATTCTTACTGGGCGGGAGCCTGATGCCACTTCTGAAGCGAGAACAGTGAGTATTGAACGATCGGCAGAGCTCAGTGAGAAAGTTAACCAGGTATTTGCCCAACGTTACGTCGAAACTTTCCCCCTAAACCGGTTCTTTCATGCAATAATAGAATGCAAGGATACAATTCTGACCTGATCTTATTGAATGGCAGTTCATATTGCGGCGAACCAATGCTTTACTATCAAATCATTTGCCACCTAAGGTATGATGTGTTTTTATTACGCTGGCATGTTTCCTTTGTAGTTTCCCATTTGTTGTTTATCACGTGGGTAACTGACATAGTCTCAGAGATGCTGTTCTCTTTGTTGTAGTATCTAGAGCTTTGTTTGATGGAAGGACATCTCCTTCTGTAGGTCTAGCTACACTGCACAGTAAGAAACTAAAGCAATGGTCTGGCCAGTTTTCTGACAACTTGTTTGCAGATTGTGGAGGTCGTTTGCTGTAAAATGACAGAGCTTCAAACCAACCTCTATCGACATTTCATACGATCAAAGAATGTGAGTCCTCTTAACTAAATATCCCTACTGTCTTGATATGAGTCTCCTGTTTGAGCTTAATCCTTGATAAGTAAACAGCTGCCTTTAATGAATATACCGAACTGGCGTTCTTATTTTCTGGATTTTCCAACATTTAATTGCTTTATAATCATGACACGATGTTTCTACTGATGAATGAAACAGGTTCGTCAAGCCTTGGAAGACCAGACAAAGCGCGCAAAAGTATTAGCATCAATCACGGCATTGAAGAAGTTGTGCAATCATCCGAAGGTACTCAATCTGTCTGTATTATCTCATTTGAATCAAATAAGTGTGTCTAGTTCTTCAAGGCCTGATTATCAGAACTATCGTTTGTAACATTTGGCTTACGCTACACCGGCAGAACGAAAATTTTGTAGGCGAAGATGCTTATAAATATCCACCAGTTTGTATTTATCTTATTATTTTACTTTTGGAGTCTTGTTGAGTGCCATGGATACTCACAGGCAAATTTTCTATGTGCGCAGCTTATCTACGATACAATTCGTGGTGGTGGATCCGATGCTGCAGGATTTGGAGACTGCCTGAAACTGTTCCCGCAGCACTTGATCGCCAGCAGGTGAGTACAGTAGAGCTTTGGATATATGCAGAAAATAATTTTATTGGAAGCGTTATAACCAACCTCTTGGATATATTGGACTGCAGGAGTGGTTCATGGCCGGATTGGGTTGAATTGTCGGGGAAAATGGCAGTACTAGCACGTTTGCTCTCGGAATTGCGTTGTAAGACGGATGACCGCATCGTCCTTGTCTCCAACTATACCCAGGTCTGTACTAGTAATTTATTTGGGCCAATTACAACCGTTCACCAACTGGTTTGATTTGAGTAAATATCTCGCATTCTCTGCATTTGTTGTGGACTCACTATTTCCTTCCAACAGACTTTGGATTTATTCGCTCAAATTTGCCGGGAACGGAGCTACCCCTTTGTAAGGCTGGACGGTACCACCTCCATTGGCAAACGGCAGAAATTGGTTTCGAGATTTAATGACACAAATCAGGTAAGCTATGTAGACATGTAGTAACTACAATGTGAAGAACAACAGACTTTGCTAGTATTTGTATGATTGCAAGACGAAACTTTTATGATGTCTTTGTCTGACTTAGGTTTCTCACTGATCTGTTTTTTTTCTTGTTTGCGCAGAATGAATTTGCTTTCCTACTAAGTAGCAAAGCTGGAGGTTGTGGTTTGAACTTGATTGGAGGAAACCGTTTGGTGCTATTTGATCCTGACTGGAACCCTGCCACTGATAAACAGGTGTGTAATGTCAAGTCACTATGTACTCTGCTATCAGGCCGTGTTTTCTAAGTGATCAGTTTTGCACTTGTCATATCTAGCTCCCCTGGTTGAGCATGTTCTGTCATTACTCCATCGCAGGCAGCAGCTCGAGTTTGGAGAGATGGGCAGAAGAAAAGGGTATACGTTTATCGATTTTTGGCCAGTGGCAGCATTGAGGAGAAGGTACTGATAAAATGAAACTGAATAAAAGATGCTCGGTTTTCAAGCGCTTGCGTTCCTATAGACAACGTGCTGGACTCCTCTTCTTATTATACATGTGTTCTGCTCTCTGTTGCAGGTATTTCAACGCCAGATGTCTAAAGAGGGACTTCAGAAGGTGGTTGACAAAGAACAATCAACTGATGCTAAAGCTCAGGTTTGTGAGCCATATGACATTGTTCGGGAAGCAGTCATGTTATGAGAGGCTCCATCCCTTTTGTAGTGCCTTTTAGTGCAGTTACCGCGCTACCTGAGGCCCTGTAACTTGTCTCATACTAGGGACAATGCTCAGATTCTGAGTAACAACAAATATTGTGCATTATAAATCACTCAAACTTCCTCCCTTTATTGTGTTGATGCAATTAACCTTCTTACCTTTGGTTTCAGAGCCTAGAATTTGCAACCTTGTCTGACTCGTAGTAACCCTGAGTGATCGCCTATAAGCCTTGTTTTTTACAAAAGCTTGTCATCCACGTGTGCAGGTGAATATGCTGTCCACAGACGATCTCCGAGACCTGTTCACACTTCGTGAAGACGTCAGGTACTGATATCTAGCAGACCAGGAACTAGGGTCGAGTCTATAAGATCCCTTGGCATGGTCGTGCTTCTGAGGTTTTGCTAATTCTGAAACCCCCACAGGTCTGATACACATGATTCGATCACCTGTGAGCGGTGTGACGCGGACGGGGACGCAGACGCTGCTGACGTTGAGGAACCGATTGGCACTCCTGATACCTCTGCTGGCACTGTTGAGGACGTTGGCGAGTTTGCTAAAGTGGCCGGGTGTTCAGACAAGCTAAGATCATGGGAGAGACAGGTGTGCACCCTGAACTTTCACGTAGAGTAGGCAGATACGGCAATGTTTCTTGTTTGCAGTAGCAGTGTCTAAAGACCCTCCTTTCCGGTGCATTGCTCTATGTCTCCAGTAACATAAGTGAATTGCCTGTTCAGATTGGAACTCCTGCCGAGGAAGACCTGTTAAGCTGGGCTCATCATAGTGACTCTTCCACCGTCCCTGATGCCATACTGCAGGCTGCTTCCAGAAATCAGGTACCGTCGTAAGCAAAAGATGGGAATTCACAGTTGATTCACTGTACTCATAGAACTCTAAGCTTCATTTTGATTTCCTTGCAATTCATCCCTATTCTCTTTGCACAAAAACTGGAAAGGGTTGGGTGGCAACCTCTAGTACATTCTTCATGCAGACGTTTTTGTCTCCAGGTAATACACTGCATTTTGGTAAATTTGTTATGCATGTCTAGATTTTTTGGTCTTATCATAACCATTAGAGCCCTTTGGTCTCCAAGTGCCTTGATGGTCAAATGCACCCGCTTTCATAGCTGAGTTGAAGTGGATTACTTTTTAAAAACACAACGAAATGTACCAAATGAAGGAAGTAACCATGCCTTGGCGTTCTTGAACATAGAAAGCTGATCCCAAATGTTCATATAGTTGGTTGTTAGCTTCCAAAGTAGACTTTACGTTTTGGATTCAGGCGCCAAGGAGGTGAAGTGAACTCCCTCGTGGAATGTGATTGTGAGGTATAAGCTTTTGGTGTTGTCGTAAACATTGGAGCGCTAGTAATTTGACTGTGCTGTGTGCTGTAAGCCAGGTGTCGTTCACGTTCACATGCCAGATAGACGGCAAATTGACGCCCATCACCTCCTTTCCACGGTCATCGGCGCTCTTCACCACCCCGTCTCTCTCTGCCAGAGCCTTTGCACCGCCCGTGAGGAGGGAGCTGCGAGCCCCCAGGGCCGCGCAAGCAAGCCTGACGCCATGCACAACAACCAAGGCATTCAACAAGCCAAGCTGGAATGGCAACGCTGCTGCTGCTGCGGTGACGACGAAGACGACGACGACGACGTCACCAGCCAAGCCCAGCTTGCGAGGGTTCCCTACTGGCGCCCGAAAGTCGGCGGCCACCGTGCGGCCTCGGACACCCAGGCCACTGCCTCCCAGGAAGCGTCCCAAGATCACCATCGTCCACAAAGCCAGCCGACACGTGGCCTCCACCAAGCATTCCTCAGACGAGAGCAGCGCCTCCGAAGGAATCCCCTACGCCGATGACGACGACGATGAGGACGACGATGACTTTGCCTGACTGACTGATTGATTCTTCGGTGCTCAGGTTTCAGCCATTCTCATAACTTCCTTCCACTAGATTTTGAAATTTGTGACCCCATTTTGTAGCAACATATCCTTTGCAAGCGCCTGTGAAAAACAGTCCGCTTCAGTGATCAATTGATCCATTGATCTGTTGTGTGCACTCCAAGTATGTAATGTTACTTTAGCTCTTGTTTCGTCTCTTTGAGTGCTGATTCATCCTCTTCTGCTGCTTAATCCTTAACGTCTAAATGCCCAAGGCATCAAATTCTAGTGTAAAAACCACCAGACTTTGGTGCCTTGAGCATTCAAGGGTTACATGCCTGAAATCTTTTTCTTGTATTTGGAATGGGTCCACACCTTTATTACATTTGAGATCAACACAGAAGTTGGAATATAGATCAATGTGATTTTAGTGAGCTATTTGAGATCCCAAATTAAAAATTCTTGTTGGTAGCAAATGCCAATCTTACGGCAATGTATCTACTATGCCCATGGGACGTTTATGCCCATGGGACGTTTAAGGGTTAAGTTGTTAGGGTAATTCTTTAGAGATTTCAGTGAGGTTGCTGAGTTTCTTGACTTCATCTCTATTGTGTTCTGCTTCTAAATTGGTAGGTCATTGGGTTCTTCAAATAAGTGGTATTTTTGGTACTTTTCCAGTGGTACAACTTCTATACCAATTTGTGAGAAGAACATTCGTTGTCATGCATATTGCCTTTCCCTATCTCTCTCCCTCCATCCACTATCTGAATAAGTAGATGTTACACTTAATACAAACCTGCTAGTTATATACGTGAACTGGCGAACCGTCAAGAAAATTGACACTTTGCTAGGTCCATGTATGATATATCATCACTACACCAATGTAGGTTTTTATGAGCTGTGTGAACATGATTGTCACAAGTGTATTTGTGATACCAATTTATGTAATGGAATCATTATGTGGGTTTGATGTATTTTAGCATGGTGCAATCTGAGCGGAATGAATGCATAAAGACATGACCGAGGTAGGAACAACCATAAGCATTAGTGTCCCCATAACCACCACCTCTAAAATCTTGGAAAATGTGTAGAAGTAAATAGATGTAATTACAAGGATGTACAACATGTGAACATGAAACCTTAGTGTTAGTTATGGGTATCATGGCCTTATTCTCACAGTATCCAAATAATACATTTGAAAGTGCAAACTCATTATTTTTTTGTTGCTAACAAAATCTTATAATTTGCTAAATGTTTATTAATAGTCATCATGTTCAAAACCCTTAACTAATGCTTATGGATTTTCCTACCTTATTACAAAGTAAAATCTAAACTAAAAGGTTGGTATATTTCTCATATGGCATGGTCCTTACTCCTTACCCATACTTATTATATTAAATATATCAAGGGAGTTGCTATGAGATTTATCAAAGACTAAAGAGTTTGAATTACGAACATAGATCGAATACAATATTAGCCTCCTCAAACTCCAAGCAAGCTTTAAGCATAAAAAACACATGCTTCCAATTTCATTGGCACAAAAAGGTCCCTCCTTCTGAATTCTTAAATGTCAAAGAAAGACAAAATTGCAATTTATAAAACACAAAAAATCTAAACTAACAACCTTCATAACAATGCATATCAAGCCTCCTCAAAATCTAAAGAGGCTTGAGTCTACAAGAAAAGTTTGTTTGACTTAAAATATGGTCAATTGATTATGCCAAATATACTCTTGGTACCTTGAAAATAATAATACAATACAAAGCAATAATTGTTACTCCCTTTGTCCAATTATAAAGCTCCAAAAAACTTCTCCATGACGGATTAATTGTATTTTTAGTCATTATGCAAGTGACAACTGCATTTTAGAATGAATAGACCACCTACCAAATATCTAAAAAACCTCAAGATTTTATGAAGTTGTTGAGACACCCAAACTCCATGCAAAAAGTATCATGTTTGTGCATGTTGCTAGCTCCTCATTATTTATGACTTAAATATTAGTAGCAACAATGCTACCTCATATGGGCAAGGCCAAGCATATTAGGAGAGGAATGCTATTTAACTCAACTTGCCCCCATGAGATCATTGGACATGACAAATAGTTTCTCAACAATTGAAATTAGCAAAAGGCAGTTCTTTAGTACAACAAAAACTCTACCTAATTTGGAGCTTTATAATGGATCAAAGGGAGCACTACTTATGCCAAACAAAAAAACTAGAGCAAGTCACATAGACATTACTGATTTGTAGCAATTGGTGTTTTGTTTTTTTTTTTTGTTGTTCTTGATTTTTGGTTGTAACTATATAGTCAAGGCTCCTTTGCAATCTAGAACAAAAAATCCAATATAGTGAAAAAAAAATCAACTCCTATTGCAATCTAATACAGTGTATAATTTAATACCATTCAAAATGCCAAGTCAACCCTAAATACAATTATGATCAATGAACCCAATGAAAGGTAGTCCTTAATTGTCACTCACTTAAGTCTCTAAAACCTTGCATTTACAAGGACAATTTCACACCATAGAAAACATGGTTAACCCTTTAAAAAGCACTCAACCATATTTTGGTCGCTGGGAGTGGTTTTTGGTCTGTAGGTTGAAATTGCTCAATAATTTGGAATTTGGCTTTGAAGAACACGTGTGATCACAAAAATTTTGCATCCATCTAAAAAAATAACAATGCAATCGGGTATGTGGGTTGACAAATAATGGTGTTTATACGGCATGGCTTCAAAACACATATCCATTTTTTGTCAAAGATGGATCAAAGCAACAACACAATACATCAAGTATCCAAGAAGAATGTCAAATTTCAATTGCACAATTCTAAAAAAATTCAAATTGCTTAAGAAATACGTTTGTATTGTTTTCCTACACAGTAGTAGTATAATTGTAGAATTTGAAGACCTACTAATATTGTGTTGTCATTATGGCTTTGAATTTTGTCATCCAACATTTAAGGCCAATTCTTGATTGTTTTCACCAATTGGATTTTCCAGATTAATTATCAAATTTCTTGTAGAATCGTTTTAGGGTAGCAAAGAAAGTGGGTTTTTTGAGCCTTTTGTCCACTCAGCTATACCTTGTGATTGCTATTTTTGTCTATTTTGTGTGAAACTAGTCTTGTTGGAAAGGTGGGAAACCCTACTTTCTAGAAATGTAAGGCTCTTCTCAATCAAAGCTTGCATGAAAGGTTAACATTTGAAACTAAACAAGAATGAAACTCAAGAGATTTTCTACATACGACTCACTCATTCATTATAATGTTTCACCTCCTATGGTAGATCTAACTAAAATTTTGGTGCTTTACAAAAAACGAGGTGTACTTCCCATTCATATGGTTGGATTATTGAAAATGGGTCCATATCTAAGTCAATTCAAATCTAAGCTTAGAGCCCCTGTTTTTAGTGCATTTTGTGAAAATGGGTGTGGTTATTAAAGGGTTAATTTAAAAAGTTGTATAGAGTATTTCTAGCAATTTTATATGAACAATTTGAAATGCTCAATTGGAATTTGAGCCTCCTACTTACTACAAAGCTTTTACAACTCTTTTCTAAATGAAAAATGGTTTACTAGATCTCTAATACATGTTAGATTAATTCATAGTCCTACCAAGCTAATTTTTCACAAGCTCAAGAAATCACATAGTAAAAGCAACTTGGAACCAAGACATAGTTCTAACCATTGTTTGTTTATGTTGTAACTTTCTACAAAACTCTAAGTTAACAATGTCCATCTAAATGTTCCAAATTTTAGAAAATGTCAAAGAAGCTAAACTTGACTTTTAAAGTAATTATTTGAAGAGAATTTTATTTCAAAAATTATTATGTTGACAATTACATGCTAAGGTGGATTGTGTAGAATCTTAAATTGTATTGGTTTTCATATTCTTTTGGAGCACAAAACTTTTTTACATTGGACATGTTTGGAGCAATCTTTATTATTTTGCAAAATTGAATAGTGGCCTTTAGGGACCAACTTGGAACGTGGATGGGGTCTATGGGGATTCAACAAGTTTGTGTTTTTAACAAAGTTCCATTTTCATTAGATGTAGAAGCACAATTTATTTTATTTTATTTGTTTTATTGTTTCATTCAAATTCTACTTTTTGCTTTTTATAAATTTGGTTGTTGTGTTATAGGATCCTATCTAGAACCTAAGAGGCCTACTTGTGTTTGTTACAAGTTCTGTAAAGGGCTCCTCAAACTCCGAGGGGCCTTGTTTAATATACTTTTTCTTTTCTTTCTATTTTTTAATAGTTCTTTCATCCAATTTATTTCTTAGTTTTTTTTTACAAATTTGGTTGTTGTTGGAGGACCCTATTCAAAACTCAAGAGTCATATTTTTGCTTGTTCTGGATTTTGCAAAGGGCTCGACGAATTTTGAAGAGCTGTATTTTATATTTATATATATATATATATATATATATATACTTTTTTTTTCATATATTTTTCAAATTTTTACACTATTTTTATTTTTATAAACTTGGTTGTTGGAACCTGGGAGCCCTATTTGTGCTTGTGATAGGTTTGGTAAAGGAGTCATAAACTTTGTTAAAGTTGCACAATCTATGAAATTTTAACAATATTTAGGGTTTTAAATAAGGAATTTAGTTGTTTTGGCTAAAAATCAACTAAAATGACCTTTCTATAGAGAAAATTGCCAAATATATCATTTTGTTGCGTAGTCAGTATGAGCATTACGTTAAATTGAGCTACTCAAAATCATGAATTTTAGCAAAATCAACCAAGATTCTTATTAGAAACCCTAAATATTGTTAAAATTTCTTAACAAATTTTATGACTCCTTTACAAATCTATAACAAGCACAAATAGGGCTCCCGGGTTCCAAATAGGGTCCTAGAACACAACAACCAAATATGCAAAAGAAAAAAAAAAAATGGGTGAAAAAACCAAAAAGAGGTGAATATCTATACTACTTAGTGGGAGCCTAACCCTTACTGACTCCGTGCCCTTTTCTAAAACCTTTTAGAAATTTTTGGTGGAAGTTGAAGCAATAAAAGATGCCCTAGATACAAAATAGCAAACCCCCTCCAACCATATTTTTTTCCAAAATCTTCTAGAACTTTTTGGTGGAAGTTAAAACAACAAAAGATGCCTCAAATATAGAACACCAAACACACTCCAACCATGTGTTAGAAAACCAACAAAATGCCAAACGCCTCCTAGCAAAGTATAAAAGAGTAGCATTGTGATGAGGACAATTACTACTTTTGGTTTCTAGAAAGAACCAAAATGATGGTGCTTCAGCTCAAATTCTAAACCAATTGTGAGACATTGACTTTTTGTAAAATACATTAGGATTAGATTCTAGACCAATTAATTTGTGAGATGTTGTTTTCTTGTAAAATTGAATGTTGCATTATCCATACATGTCCAACTCACGCACAGCGTGTGCCTGAATACTAGTGTGTATATATATAAATATATATATATATATATATATATATATATATATATATATATAAATAAATAAAGTAGGGCTCCTCGGAGTTTGAGGAGCCCTTTACAGAACTTGTAACAAACACAAGTAGGCCTCTTAGGTTCTAGATAGGATCCTATAACACAACAACCAAATTTATAAAAAGCAAAAAGTAGAATTTGAATGAAACAATAAAACAAATAAAATAAAATAAATTGTGCTTCTACATCTAATGAAAATGGAACTTTGTTAAAAACACAAACTTGTTGAATCCCCATAGACCCCATCCACGTTCCAAGTTGGTCCCTAAAGGCCACTATTCAATTTTGCAAAATAATAAAGATTGCTCCAAACATGTCCAATGTAAAAAAGTTTTGTGCTCCAAAAGAATATGAAAACCAATACAATTTAAGATTCTACACAATCCACCTTAGCATGTAATTGTCAACATAATAATTTTTGAAATAAAATTCTCTTCAAATAATTACTTTAAAAGTCAAGTTTAGCTTCTTTGACATTTTCTAAAATTTGGAACATTTAGATGGACATTGTTAACTTAGAGTTTTGTAGAAAGTTACAACATAAACAAACAATGGTTAGAACTATGTCTTGGTTCCAAGTTGCTTTTACTATGTGATTTCTTGAGCTTGTGAAAAATTAGCTTGGTAGGACTATGAATTAATCTAACATGTATTAGAGATCTAGTAAACCATTTTTCATTTAGAAAAGAGTTGTAAAAGCTTTGTAGTAAGTAGGAGGCTCAAATTCCAATTGAGCATTTCAAATTGTTCATATAAAATTGCTAGAAATACTCTATACAACTTTTTAAATTATCCATGTTTCTATGATGTGAAATTGTCCTTGTGCATGTAAGGTTTTAGAGACCTAAGGGAGTGACAATTAAGGACTACCTTTCATTGGGTTCATTGGTCATAATTGTATTTAGGGTTGACTTAGCATTTTGAATGGTATTAAATTATATTGGATTGCAATAGGAGTTGATTTTTTTTCACTATATTGGATTTCTTGTTCTAGATTGCAAAGGAGCCTTGACTACAATAGTTACAACCATAAATCAAAAACAACAAAAAAAAAATAACAAAACACCAATTGCTACAAATCAATAATGTCTATGTGACTTGCTCTAGTTTTTTTGTTTGGCTGAGCAGTTCCCACTTTCCTTCTAGGACAATGTTTGCTACTTTTGTTCTAGGACAATGTTTGAGGAAATTGAGAATGAATTGTGGAATTTTAGTTGTTTGAATGTGATTCATCAGATATACACAAGTTGAGGAGGAATAATAGGTTTTTCTTAACACAATGAATTCAAACAATGTTCCTTTTAGCAGTTAGTACAAATATATGTGTATCATGGATTCATGGAGGATGATACATGATACTAATAAGTTGTATACAATTATCTTATGACCATGAAAACAAAGCTGGAAGCAAGATACGCAAATAGCAACTCACTATATTTTAAAATTTCCATAGTTCTTAAATTTCCAATTGGTGGTCCATGTTCTTCGACGAATATCTCTATGCATACAATAAAAAATCCCATGTCCTTTAATGAAAAACTCACTATTCTATAACAAGACTAGATTGCTTGTTAACTAAGCTTAATACCACACGTTAGATACTTGAACTTCACATTTGGCGTCGTGTGGCATAATATAAATTATTTTTAACTTATACATGTACAAGAGATGTTCAATGCTATGAACATTTAAACAATGCAACTTTGGAACATGGATATAATGTGTTCAATAGGGATGAAGAATAGATTTTCATTGCATATTGCATGTGGATTTTTTTGCTTGAGATTTTTTTGTGAAAAACATATCATTTGGTGATGACTATAGATATAGTGGTTTTTGAATAAGGTCAACAATTTGGGCTAGAAATAAACGTTGAACTTATTCAAGCATTGATCATAAACAAGCCCTCCATTTGTATTACTTTCCCTAATTCTTGTGGTTGTAACTTTGGAGGTGCTTTCTCACCCATGGTTTTGGTATACTAACCAAACCCCTTTTTAATTGATGGGCCAAAATGGGCATTGATGAAAAGCATCTTATCCAATCATTGTTGTTACAAAGGTTGATGCTAACCAAGCACCACTATACCTTGTTTTCAAAGTTGAACTTCTTGTATGAAATGTTGGGTTTCATGGGAACATGTGTGTTCATCATCCTTGAGCTACCTTTGACAAAAACTGGTACATTGATGCTACAACTTTGCAACAATGCTATATAGAGTCATTCTATTACATTTTTTTATATGGTTTCAACATAAATATGCTTTTCCTCTATTTATTAGTTGGTGTGTGTAAGCATAAATCACCCAATGTTATGAACTATGTGTGATCTATTGGAAGTGAGATTTATGTGTGATCCCTTGATTTGAGAAACAAAATCAATATATGTGGTGTATAAACATATTCATCATTATTTGATATTAAGAACTAGAAGATGAGGCTACTATGATTTTTAAATGTTTATTGTAGGAACTCTTTGAAGTAAATGAAGTACATCCAAGTATGTTTATGAAGCTATTTTTGCTAATTTTTGTAAATTGTGTTGTTGGTTTGATCATTGAGCTCTTCAAAATGGTTGCACAAGACTATGAATTAGATCATGGTGAGATGAATGAAAAAACTTGAAAAATGAAGATCTCAATTTTAGAATCTTCTTAAATCATAATTTATTTTTCTTCAAGATTGATATACTCAAATCCCTAACACTCGAGGGTTAACCCTTGAAGGGCCCAAAGGCCCTTTGCAACTGTATGTATAATCATATGTATAGACATATTTGAGCTACTGTAAGGACTTTTCAAAAAAATTATGCACCCACCATCATACAACTCTTCAATATGTATAGTTGCAACACTTAATTTCCAGCTAATTCAATCTTCTGAATGTTGGTTGCAACCATATTTGGTACCAATAGCTCCAGACCCCAAGGGCCCTTCAGGGGTTAATATTTCAACTCAAGTGAAGTGGCTTTCATCAAGAAGATAAATCTTCACTTTCATCCAATGTGACACATGATACGACAAGTGGATTATATCTTGAAAGCTCCCATGGGAGTATAATCTTCAAAACAAATTAACTGCTGGAATGGAATAGTGAGGGGTGTATAAACTCCACAAAGTGGGTGGGTAATATTGTTCCATGCTCACGCCTTGAAGATTACCTTCACTCAACTTGTGTGATATTGATGCTCGCAAGGTTGTGTTTTATACCTCACGTTTTCATCACCCTTGGTGTGAATCATATCGTAAGATCGCCCTACAACTGCCAAAACAGAGAAATTGAATATCAAACGAAACCACAGCATGCACCCAAATGAATGCCTAGTCCAAAATTTGGAAGCTCCAAAGCAGGGGCAAAGAATCAAGTGAGAAAGGGGGGGAATTACAAATAGGGGCATCAAAATGAAAAATGTCACAAATAGGGACATAGTTTCAAAATAATTACAAATGGGGCACAATCTCAAAATAATTTGTAAATTTTTGTAATTTTTTTTGGTTTGGACATTAGTTGATTTAGATACATCACAATGATCACATTAAATGTCAATGAACTTTCAAAAAAATTACAAAATATTTTAAAGTTGTGTCCCTATTTGTAATATTTTTCATTTTAATGCCCCAATCTGTAATTTTCCAAAAAAAAGGAAAATGATTAGGGAGACACCCAACTGCTACACAAATACCTCATAGCTCAAACTATTAAATTTATTATATTATTACGTTGAAGTATGAAATAAAATCAAAACAATATTTTAGTGCACATCTGCATCTACAAGCATTGCAAGTATATAACAAATATGTTTCATTTATGACATGGTCAAGAATTAAACTTATAAATGGAGGGAGTGACTAGTTCAACTCTTGACCACATCACAAATGAAATATTTGATATAAGTTTGCAACGCTTGAAGACGCGGATGTATAGGGGTGTCCAAGTAGCAGCTGGGGGTATCTCCCTAGTCATTCCCAAAGAAAAGTACCAGCCATGACCCTAGTGTGGACATCCCAAGTACTTGAATGTCTTTTTGCAGAAAGTGGGTCAAACTCAATACTCAAGTGAGATTGTTTAAACCTCAATCACCACTAAAATCTGGGATAAATGATAATTACAGGTTCATAAACTGACCCTCTCTTACGGGGCAGAAATGACTATTCGTTAATAACTGATACACCGGTTGAGTATGATCTTCTAGAGGAATGTTCGTATGAACTGAAAAGACTTCTTGAAGACACACTCAACGAAGACACAAAAAGAAACCCACAAAAAACTGCTAACCTCAACCTCGATAGTAAAAAATACCGCAACATAGCAGTTATATAGAATCACTAATACCTGGAGTATAGCACAAACTAGTTGCAGGTAACATGAATTGGCTTGAGCACAATAGGTCTAGGAACTTGCCCGTAGATCTACGACGTCAAATTGCAGTTTTGGGTTCATATACACATGATTGCAATGCTCGTATATTGGGCCTCCATCAGGGGGATCTTCATGAGGGTGAAAACCACGCCTTTGACATTGTTGAATAGTTTTTACACCACCAGGATCAGCCAGGCGGAAAATACCATAAGTCCTGCACAAATGCATACAGTATCGTTGACACACCGATTCAAAACTAAGCATTATACAACGTTTATCAGTCACATAAACTTTATGTATTTCTGAGTATGCGCAATTACTCGTGCCAACGCCCAACTATGAAAAGGGAAATACGCGTATGAACACTAGTGCTAGCATCGACAAGCTGTCATCACTTCCACCGCCTTTATCAGAATTTTAAGAAAAAATACTATACTCTCCTCAGCATAGCTACGAACACATCCAGAATACTTGAATTGAGCCATATCAGCAGGAACACAAAAACGGGTCATAATGACATACCGAGAGTTGTCAGTTGGTGCCATCACTATTGCGATAGCTTCTGGCAACATTATCTGCAGGAACAATAAACGAGATGAGTAAAACTCACGAGAAAATTCTCAAATAGAACTCGAAAGACACATGATAACATTCTATTAACTGGACCGTTTGCTGCCATATTAAGTCCTGCATGACATAGACTTGAAAAGAGACTAAGGATACTGCACAGTAATGTACATTATGTTCAAAGAAATAAAGTAAATGATTGAAGACCTCAATGACAACCTAACCGACCTGATAAGAGTAATGGGTATGGAGGTCGATGGAGGACATGAAACACGATTGTGATGGATGTGTCTGCACAACGAGCAGAAAGATATCATCAAACCCCATCCCCATCCTATCGTGCTAAAAAGCAGGCAATGACACCAGAAAACATTAATTCCTTTTTCAGCTACGAACTTTCCTGCAAACAAGGCAAACTTCTTACATGTATCCAACCAAGTTGAAAAAGACCTCGCTTGTCTTGAGAATCAAATATTTCTTCCTCATTAACTGTTTGACACTGTCACAAACCAATCCAAAGAAGAAAATAAGTATAAGGTGAAGAGTCGGAGTAATATATGACAACAAAACCTTGATAAATAGTATTGTGCTCCCAAGGAACAGAAATTCAAATAAAACTGACCGACGCATAAATGAAGATCACAAACGATGTAAATAGTATCTATACATCCATTGTTTAACTATCCTCACATTACAACATCAAGAAAAGAAAAGAAAGCAAATAAGAATACGTACAGAGTCGGATGTAGATTCCTGCTTTGGGATGATCAGAGTACAAACATAAAAGATACCCTTCTTCTGCAAAACAAAGCAAGAAGACAATCTTGTTTAGGAAGTCCTACAAGCTCTTTTCGACTAATACCACACCCAAAGCAACTGATCTGACAGACAAAAGCCCATATCTGACTGGCAAAGCACAGGGTATTCTTACCAAAGACCCCGCAAGCACGCCACATGTCTCCAGATTGCGAGATGTATTGCTTTTTGCCAACCGCATAAACTCGTCCATCATTTTGGTAGACTGTAGCAAAACCACCACACAATAAGATGAGCATCCATGAGCAAGAGAAAAGTATCGACAGTACTTACATGCAGCAAACGCTTAGATCTGACTCTAGCATTCACGTCAACTGTACCCTCAACCAACAATATAAAAAACACAACAACACCCATGAAAGCAACAACAAAGACTCTGTTGTAGGTGATTACAATGTGCAAGTGCTTGGGCCCCTTGGACAGATCACCGTCTAGAGCTTGAGCATCCCCAGGACGAGGATCAGCGACCAGGTCAGGTGACAACTGAGGGTGAGAGTGAGAGTGGTCATGTGTGTCATATACAGCTTGCACAGTCTGTACAGGAGCGGCAACGGGAGGTGGCGAAGGCTGTCTAATCAATTTCACTGGAGGGGCTACACCGACTGAAAGAGACGATTCAGAGCTGGGCCGAAGCGCAGGCTCCGACAGAGAAATCAGAGAGGCAATAGATGAAGACACATCCGCACTTGATGTATCAACTGCACTAGTTGACGAGGATGGAGCTTGAGCAGGAACATTCCAATCTTGGATAAAGCTTCACCACAAACGCCCATTATGGCAAACATCAGAGAGCCTACCTTTCGGAGGTTCAATCAAAGTGTAAATACCACCATTCACACGTTTGGTATTGGAATCGAATCATCAAATTGCATAACCAAATACCTACTAGGGATGGTAGCAACGAGACGACAAATTCAAGATTCAAGTACGACCATAAAAATGCATGACAATAAATTCACAACACAGCGTAAAATACAACAGTCTATGTGACAAACCTTGAGAGTTCAATTGGAGTGGAATCGACGTAGCTTGGATACTGTACCTGCATATTTAATTGAGAAGAAAATCATGGATTCATCTCAAAGCCAAGTTGCAGGCAACGTGGTTTACAAGTGATGCAAGTAAAGCCTCACACCAAAGAATTCGAGCAACCTTAAGACCACTAGGACCAGTACATACCCTAAGGGGTGCTGGTTCTCTTCGTGGTCGCTGCGTACTTGGTCCAAGAATGGAATGTCTCGAAAGTGTTTCCTCAGTAGGTCTCGGAATGTTCAGGGACCTGCATATAATAAACAAACACGAAAATCATCGACCAATGACAATGCACCTACAATTAGAATCATTGAACAGTATACCACATCGGTGACTCCATACCAAAATAATTTCACAAACGCGGGCACATGCATACATTATATGGTTTCCATAAAATGAGCACTAACTTCTTAGAATTACCAGGAAGCAATACTATGACATCTAGAATCGCTACAAAGCTCAGCAGGTAACTCCGCATCATAAAGAAAAATTTATGCTCGTTGGTTTGCAGAAACCCGTTCAGAAACAGGAACGACCCCTTTGAAAATTCATGATAAATTAGGTTATCTACTGGCATGTATAAGAAGGAACTCACAAAGTTTTAAGTTGATCCTCCAGATAAGTGCTCATATGAGACGAGTTTGATGGATTGTACACAGGTCCTGAATCACCGTAACCAGGAACTGAAACTCGTGTTCCATAGCTGTTGAACTGCACAGACCATATGATCAAGTTGTGTTAACGCACTCTCGGATAAGCTATTCCTCAAATGACCTCATATCGCTTAAAGGTTTGAAATCCAAATCAACGTAAAGCTAGTGGTGCCAATAAACTCATGCGAAATAGCAGACCAAATCCATAAATGAGGTCCGACATAACACCAAATATATCCTACATACCTTGTCCTGATTAACACCCCCTGAGAATGCCTGACTTTTATTGGGAGGAGGCCATGCCACTCCAGTATCAGATCGCGGTGTATTGCTGTGAGGCGAAGGCAAGTTGTATGAGGAAGGCACGCTGTACGAAGAAGACAAATTATACGAAGAAGGAGAGCTGTATGAAGAAGGCACGCTGTACGAAGCAGGTGACGTTGCCTTGAGAAAAGCTCGGTTATACTGATCGACTTGCTTCTGAACTTCAGGTTTCAGCTTTTCCAGCTCTGTGATAACATCTAGCAACCTCTGCAGTTCCAGATAAAACCAAAATAAATCAATACGGGATTGAGGAAAACTGAACGTCCTCGTTCTCAACGTGACACTCAATTTCCACAACACAAATAAATACACCAACAGAATTGCCAGGCTTACTCTTCTGTAGTCTTTATTTTCCCCTGCATATAGTCGGTACTCACGATGTTCAGGTATGGTCTCAGAAATCAAGCTGCGATCAAAAAACACAAACGCCAAAGAATTCAATAACTCTAATTCTAGCTCCGTGTACGGCAATCCTGATGCCATTTCCAAAAACACAACCGAAATTTCAAACCAAATCCGTTCACCTGGAAAATCGAAGCAGCAGAATGTAGTAATCGATGACATTTCCCTCGTCTCGATAAATTCGAGCCTACAAAACCACCGCAACACAGTTTTCATTCGTCACACTGGAGCAAGACACGGAAACACCCTAAGCGATCAACAACTCCCCGTACCTGTTTAAGAAGATTGTCCGCCGTGCGGTAGTAATACTTCAACGACAACCGGCTGTCCACATCGAGCTTCTTCGTCTTGGCAGCGATGCTCAGCGTTCCCCTCCTCATTGTGACGCCTCCCGTGATCAGCGAAGACGCAATTCACTCCATCTCCCCGCCGGGAATCAACATGCCCGTGTCGCTACCACAAAGTTCAACGTGAGAAGTACTCAAGGGATGGCGCCATAGCTATTCACGCCAGGGAAAACAGAGTTGGCAAACCCTAAGGCAGGAGGAGGTTCGCCCAACTCACAAGCCAGTCGGCACTACTAATAAGTGACGACACTACTCGCTTTGTGGGAGAGCTCGTCTCTTTGCGAAGCGTAGACGGTCATGTCCCCGGTATTATTTGGTGTACCATGCTGGTGTGTTTGGATGAATGTACACGTCCAGCGCCGGTTTTGAATGACAACGGATCATCGATAATTAGTTCTCGTAGAGTATCGTTAAAGGATGTTGCCTACCAAAAGTGTTGTTTGTATTTGTACGAGAACTATTTAGCACTTAAAGAAATGATTATATGACAAATGTAAAAAATTCTCCAAAAAATCTTAGTTGATAAGTAGTATGTTTATGATTTGGCTTGAAACTTACAACTTCAATCGGGTTCACGTGCTATCCAAATATCTCATCCGTATACAACTTGGGAGTTCAAATACAAAACAGCAACATCCATTAGGGGTTTTACTTTCTTAGAATACCTAATGTGCCGTCATTGCCTTCCTAATTTCCACAATATTTTGAATGCAAAATATCTAAAAATTCAACAACTTTTAGCCCATCTAAGATGGAAGCACCCACATCCGATAACTTAAGCGATTCCGCATAAAACTACAAAGAGTTTGAGGCAAAAATATATATTTTTCTCATGTAAGAAGATATGAAATATTGGGATTGCAATTTTTTCAAAACTTTATTTGCAAAACTAAAATTACTATGAATTTTGGGAGTTAAAAAATGTTCCACACCCATTGCCAATGTCTAGATGTATGCAATTCTGATACTAGCCAAACTAATTTCAGCTCATTACTTCCTACCTCATTTTGGGACATGTGGCATGACTTAAGTAGCCCCAACCTTGAAAAAGTTAGAAAATTGCATTCCAAAGCACCTATCCTTGCTCATGGTGGAAATAGCACACCCTACTAGTTGGGAATGGAGCGTTGTTGGCAACGGGTGCTTCCACCTTATGTTATGAATAGTGTGGGTTATTTGTTTGTCTCACAACATAATTCTACATCAACTCCTAAATGCCCAAGGCCTATTTTGAGCTTCTAGGAATGTGCTCTAAACTTAACAAAAAGCCAAGATTTTGATAATGAGTATTAATTTTTTTTAAATTGTAATTGTTCAAATTCAAACTAGATGTATTAGACACCACATAGGAAAAGAAAACACAACTATCTCACTTATGGATAGAAAGATTATAATGTTTGATCAAGAGGGTGTTAAAACTGCAAAAATTACTTTAAGTCTTTCAATCTTCTTTTCACATGTCAAATCTAAAATCTTGGTCACCAAAAAAATATGAGATTGAAGGGCATAACATACACAACTCCAATCCATTTATAGCTTTTCAAAATCTCTTTTACAATTTTTTTAAATGAATTTCTAATGTAAAATTTTCTCCAAGATCTAGTGTATTTGAGGCTCATTTTCATGAGCTCTCAACATTAAAAAAAAAAAAAAGTCAAGATTGCAATGGACACCCTTGCACAAAATCTTGAATAGAAAATTCACAATTAATAATTTTCAAATTTGGGTTTTTGATGTTAAAATTAGATTTCAAAAAAAATAATTCTAAAATACTAAATACTAAAAATAACATCTTAGTTAGGTTTTATTGAACTTCAAAATAATGTTGGCACCAAAATGTGGTGCCTTGGGCATTTAGGTGTTAATACTAAAGTCTTTCTTGCCTATCATACCCATGGGTTCATTCGGTTCCTTTGTTATTCATGAAAATATTTCTATTTTCAATGTGGTGTAAAATACTATTGAAGAAAGTTTTACGATTGGAAACTAAATTGGTTTCAAAACATTCTTGTATTCTGTTCTTTGCTCACCTTTTGCTTGTGGGTTCAATCTTATTTTAACCCTTAAATGACCATAGGGCATATTATATAAGCTGTCATATAATTGGCGTTGGCTACCAATAAATAGTTTTAATTTAGGATCTCAAGTAATTAAGTAGAACCACTTTGATCTATTCTCCAACTTCTTTGTTGATCTCAATATAATAAATTTGTGAATCAATTCCAAATACAAAGAAAAACACCTTGTATTGTACTGGTTGCAACAACGCAATCAAGCTTTAACCCCTGAGCGCCCAGTTTTTAAAAATAAGACAAGATTGCGGACCCTTTCAATCAGCTTGGGTGCTCAAGGGCTAACCCCTAAACAGCCCTCAAGAGTTGAGCTACGGGACTGTATTTTTTGAAAATATCCTCGCAATCAAACTGCTAAACAACGCATTTTGCCAAATCGGTAAACGGTGGACATATGGCCACATAGGGCGTTCGTGACATTTAAAGATTAAGGGGTTAATAAAAAACTAGACTCTTTATGGAATAACTTAGGACAGCATACTACCATCATTTATTTGTGCTTGACAACGCGATTTTTTCCTTTTGGTGGACTCTAATGCATATTTTATGTAGATTTTCTATGTTATTAATTTGGACCAAGATGATCATCACTTTCTGAAATTATTCCTTATTTTCCGCAAACTTATCTTATTGGTTTCAAAATTCATTAATATTTATTAGTGAAATGATGAATTCAACCAAGAAGATGTGATCGAAGGATTACAATTTACAAGTATTGCGAGATGAAGATTGTACTAAATTGTTTTCTAAATGTTTGCATTTTTGAACACGCCTTTAAATGTTTGAAATTCAAATGATTCCAAGGTTCTTTAGAGGCTGATTTAATATTTAATGCTATAAGAAGTGTATAAACTTATTTCAATACATCTTTGAATATTTGGATTTTAACCCGTTTCAAGGATCTTTAAAAGTGAAACTTGAAGTCAAATTGTACTATAAAGATTTTTTAATTTCCTAGTACCCAAAAATAAATTTATGTCACTGTCTATTTTTTCTAAGAATTAGAATACCAAAGATATTCAATAATTTTTAGTATTATAATAATAAGCATCATTCAGCTGTTATTTAGCAATATTTTTTTGTTTTGCTTCATTGGTGTAATTACTAAAAATCTCTCATGGTTGTCAAATTCAAGATTATTATATCTATATATATAAAAGAATCTCATTTTGGATGAAAAGGAGAGAGTTTGAGTGCAACTATGAGTCACATTCCATGCATGTAGCAGTAAACAATAATTTAACAAGTTGCTCATTTTACATTCTCTCACATTCTCTTTAGCAAATAAAAGCAACTAGTTCCATAATTCATGTGGTAGTTAACAATAAAGTGTATCAGGTCACTAGAAGTTACACCACAACACTTTTTCTCGACCAATCAGATTGAGCGTTTCACAAGAGGTTAACAACAAGTCATCCGAGGTTGCACCACAATAATCTCTCACCCAATCAAAATGAATGGCTCAAAAGGTTGTATTCTCTATTATATAGATTAGATTTTGCTTCTGCAAGGTATGAACTCTTCCATGCATATATAGGAGTTACTAGGCTTATGTCTATCTATTGCTTTAAATTGAGCGACTAAACTTGCGTGCACATGAAATCATATAACACGCGGCATGTTAGCACCAAAATTTTGGTGACGAGTTTTTTTTGGTTTTGTACCTTGCGTACTCCACAAGCAAGTCCTTAAGTGCTATGAGGTTTATGACACACAACTTATTTTTATTGTGAGTTTGATGAGTCACCATGGGGCTAGAATCAACTTAAAAATTTGTTGTATTTTTGTAGCTTTGCAAAGTAATAAAGAGGAGGATGAAGGTCTGTATTTATTATCAACGCTAGTGTTTTTTGAAGAATTTGACTTGGATGAAGAAGGTATGTTTATTTTCTTTATGTTTTTGCCTAATTTTGCGTTTGTGATTCCAAGCAAAAGACATAATGAAGCGCTAGCTGACATTAAATGAGCTTTGCACAAAATCAGGCCCAAAAAATCTCACACCACGTTGTGAAGCAATGCCAGCAGCGTGAGGCTTTACTTTGAATTAGATTGCTAGAATTTGTATATAAAACAAATTGAATTTTTAAATTGGCACATTTTGTGATAAGATTGCTATTGCGCAATTTCTTTACTGCAAGGATATTTTTGTTGCATTTATTGGTACAACGGGTACGTAAACTAGTCTGTATATAAATGTTACCAATGATTGTCAGCAAAGTTGTATATGTTTTTTACATTTAAGAAGTAACACATAACAACCTATTGGCATTTGGCAACACTCAAGAGTGATATTTGCAATACAAACAAAATTTCATTTTTACAACATCCTCTTTTTTAATACACTTTTTTTAATTTATGAAAAATCAAAAGAGATAGAGTGTTTAATAGCATTTTGAAGAGGACATCCAAGTACATATGCACTAAAATATATTAAAAAAAAGAAGAGATGTGTGTTGAAGCAACCAATAATTCATTGTAAAAATATTCATGATCACAATGCTTTTAAAATTTCAAGATTTTTATTTTCTTAAAATGTTTAGTTTGTCGATGCTGTTAAGAAAATTTGGCCTTTCAACAGGACTAGAATGACAGCAATTAATGATAAAACTCTTGAATAGAGAATGAAGATCGTATGGCAAACTTGGTTGTTGCAAAACAATGTACGTTGTTGCCCTCAAACCTTCAGTTTTTTTTATTGTTGAAAATTAATGTTGATATAGAAGGAAACATGGTGTAAAGACAACACGTAGAAACTTGACAACTTTGCTCACAATGTAGATGCTTGTGAACAAAGTTGCATCACAACAGAATTGTGTCTTGTGTTGTAATTGTTTATTTATGGTTGCCCCCCTCCATAGCCATATGCACACTTGAAGAACATATGCACTATACACAACACATGATAATAATATACGTCTTATTGAAGATATCCAATAAAAAAGACCTATAACATCATCATGTTTTATTTTTTCAAAATTTGATTAAATTTTGTTTTGACACTTAATTTCCTCTATTACTTATCAAAGTTTTGGAAGTGGTGTGCCTATAATCAATTGTGCATGCATTTATGTCACAAGGACCAATGATTGTTGTTTTCCGACTCTAGCAAGGAAGGACTCTTGTTAGAAATGTAGAATCCAATAAATCTAATATGGTTAAGTTGAACACATGGCATTTGCATTGTCTATATCAAAATCAAACGAATACCAAAACATCCATACAATTGAAGCTTGAAAATATGTAAAATACCGTTTAATGATGTTTTGAGTGACTTCATATAACTTATGTTCTTATGCAACTAATATTGTAATTTGCACTTAGCTTAATACAATAACAAATATTTAGTGATCTTGAGTTCTAAGTTTTCAATGGACTCACTCCTTTCATTTGTGTATTAAAGTATAAACCTTGTACCTAAGAGAATTGTGTACTTAATTGTGTACTTCACATCCAAATTCAAGATAGAGGAGTATTTGGAGTTTTTTATGCATTGTAGAAAGGTCCTTAGAGCATTATTTTGCTAGAGCACTAGGTTGGAATGACGTCTTTCCACCTTTAACATCTTGCCTCCAAATACCCACCATGTTAGAAACAAGAAGGAATTGAGATTTAAAATTGTGAAAGAAAAGTTGGGCACATAGGACTTTCCCAACCAAAAATCAAAGAATTATTCAACTAACAAAATACTCTCATTAAATTGCTTTTCAATTTAGATGATCTTATTTCCATTAAAGTTACTTGGGTGTAAAATGAAGAGTTTTCTCAACACACAAATTATGCATGGGCATTTGATGCAAAATGGTGTGTAGTCATGATTTCCTTATGATTGTTTATAAATGAAGTTTTGGTACAAAAATTACTAACATGCTAGCCATATAAGCAAATACATAATATAGTAAGAATGTTGAGAAAATAACTTGTTGCAACCTAATAAACCTCTTTGGTGTAGAGAGTACTCTCAACTCACAAACAATGCACCACTTTTGAGAAAGCAAGCCTAGTACACTACTAGAGGCATTGCCAAACTTCAAACGAGGGTTTTGTTTTTGGGCCTTATGGGCCTAAATTTGAAGTTGCTTTGTTGGATTTTGGCCAATGCACCTACCTCCTTCCAAAGATTCTCCATACCTAGGAGGGCACGCATGCTCTTACTGTTCATCTACAATACCAAAAAAAAACCTTGCCTCACACCATTGTGCGGGGAAATTTAAAAAACTATAGCTAGTCAACCAAATGACATGTCAAAAAAATCAGTTAAAATTTTGAATAAATGGGATAAAAATAGTTAGATTTTCAAAAAAAATCTAAGTAAAAACATATAAATATATAGGCAATATTTAGTGCATGCGCTCAAAATCTCCTCGGATAAGGTAGGAGGCTCATATTCTGCTCAAGCTCAAAATTGGTTCACCTTCTCAAATGTATTTCATATGTACATGCTGTTTTTCATAGGTTTCAAAAATGTACAAGCAGTATACATTTGAGAAGGTGAACCATTATAGAACCCTATGACCTTTTCACTTCAAAATTTTATAACTAATTTCACAAGGCTCCAAAAAATATGAAACAACTTAGATTAGATGTCAATTCTTCTTATCTTCAAGGAAAATTTACTGAAAAATAAATCAAGAAGTTTCACCTCCCCAAAATTCAGTTTCAGCCCTTAGATGGTCCATTCATGAGCCTCCTACCTTAGTGCTTTGGACCCACCGACCAGCTGCTTGTACCCTCCCCCAAAAGCGTTGACTAATCTTACACCATCTTGAGTAATTTTCGATATCACTTCGAGATTAAGACCGATCGCTGCAGTGACGTGGCCAAAGCTTCTTGATGAAAGCGACATAAAGGCTCGTTTCAACCCGCGCCGGCGCTGCCTCATGTCCACTGAGCCTTCGCCCTGGTAAAGCGCGGGATCAGGATTAGGGTCCCTAGATCTACGTTCCAGGCAGATACGCCATCGCGGCTCACGTCCATCGCAACATCCGACGCTCTCCAAAGGAGTGCTGGATCCTCCGAATGTTCAGCGTTTCTAGATTCCCAGGTCTTGAAATTTCGAAGAGGGTCTCCACGTCTGGAATCTAGGGACGCCGTATCTGGAATCTAGGGACGCCGGGTCTAAATCTCGGAACGCCGTAGATGGTGTGGCAGGATGGGGGGCGTTTGTTTGTGTGTGTTCAGCTTCGCCGTGAGCATTGCGGCAGGGAAGAGGTCGTGGTCGTGAGAGTGGAAGAGGGGCTGGCCGGAGCTATGGCCGTCTGCCCTCGAGTAGTGTTGCGCCACGCGCAGCTGCTGCTGCTCGTGAGAACGCCGACGACATTCGCGACAGGGTTAACGCATCGCAACGTCGGATTCGGATTCGGATTTGGTGTAGAAACAGAAGTTGGATCATCGTCGCCGTCGTCGTCGCCATCGTCGTCATCGTATTCGTCGTGGTGTTGGGAAGAGGAGCGCTGGCGGTGGTCGTCGTGGCGCCATTTGGTGCCGACAAGAGAGGTGCACGGGACGGCATGGAGGGCGGATGGAGAGGATGAGGAGAAGCAGAGCATGAGCGGGTTGAAGGAGGAAGTGGCGGCCAGAGTGGGCAATGAGGAGGCTCGCAATCTTGTGCAGCAGGTGCACTGCGCGTCGCTGAAGAAGCGGCTGCGAGACGATCCGCGCGATACAATCAGCTTCCAGGAGCTCACGCATATTTGCCGCACAGTCGGGATGGCCTCTGATGACAGAGAGGCCGCGGAGATGGCACACGTGTTTAACCAGGCCGGCGTCGTGCTCACGTTTCGTGACAAGGTCCATTTGCATCCGGAAAAGGTCAGTGTATGCTTGCACTCGCTCTCTCGATTCAATGTACACGAATTCCATCACCTGCAATTCAAAATCGCGAATTCCCTGAAATTTCTGTTCATAAGCTTGATGAAGTGAGTCTTCGCCAAGAAAAGTGTGGATGCGAGGGTTAGATGCGTAGTTAAGCTGCGGGATTAGTAGCAGAGTTTAGTGCACGGGATGTTTTTGACACGATTGAATGGGATGTGCAGATCGCAGAGCTTGTGGCCAACGTCCTGCCCCTGTCGCTGCTCGGAGAAGACGACCAACGGAGAATGGAGCTGTTAGCGTTGACGAAGACGAAGGACGAGATTGACAGGAAGGCTCACAAGCAGATGCGCTTCGTTCTCTGGACCGGTTTATGCGGGCTCACGATACAGGTGCTCGTCTTCTTTCGGCTCACATTCTGGGAACTCTCGTGGGACGTGATGGAGCCCATCGCGTTCTTCGCCACGGCGAGTGGCATCATTTGTGGCTACACGTACTTCATGTTCACGTCCCGGGATCCCACGTACCAAGACTTCATGCACAGGATTTACCACTCCAGGCAGCGGAAGCTGGTTAGGAAGCAGAACTTTGATATGAAGAGGTACAAGGAGTTGCAAATGCAGTGCCAGAGCGGGTGGAGGCCCTTGAACAAGAAGATACTGGAGGACGATGATTGAAGATGAAGCCTGAAAATGGGTCAATCTTCCGGTACCCCCTCCCCTTCCCCGGTTTTTATTTTGTTTCTTTCATTAGGTCAATGGTCTGACTAGACAATCTCACCTGAGTTTCTGAATTCTGACTCGATAATGACGAAAATTTTCATTCATTTGGGAGACACAAAGCTAGTTTCCTGTTAGGTTTAGACTCAACAACAACAACAATCACTGCATTGAATCCATCACTTTTTCTACACCCACTGGGTTCTGTAACTCGCTCCAAACATTTCCTGAAATCTTACACATTGTTGAGTCGCTGCTCTGTGACCACGATGACTCTTTCAAAGTCCGTGATATGGGAAGCGTTCCTGGGGTTTATGGTTTCTGGGCTTGGGGTTTAGAACGTGCTTGGACAGCTGCTTCATACTGCCTTTTTAGGGCTGTAATTTTAACGAATAGTGACAGCTCTTTCAGACCTTGTATTATCTCCATCCTAGTTCAGTTGTCCTGCTTTCTGTCATTTTTGTTTGAGATAAACGAAACAGTCATTTCGGGTATATTAGTGTGTGCCGAATAGCGGCATTTGATATTTTGATATTCACTGCACATGGACCACTCTCCATGGCCCTGCCTTATGGAGAAATGGACTTCTGTTAGCGCTCCTACTCTTGTTCACAACTTAGACGTGGAAGTGGTCATGTGCCTACAATACAAGAGATTCTGACAACACCTGGGAATTTGCAATTATAGACTACAAAGTGTAAACAGAGAGCGTTGAGTTAATTTTCCACCCTGACAAATGACACTATCTGTGGCAATGAAGCTCCTTACACGTGTTCTTACGTGACAGAAGACACTTGTGACTTGTCCATTCAGCATAAAAAAGTTTAAAAATACCCATGAACGCTGCGCAATTACGGAGTGCGATATTAAAGGATTGAGGCAGCTGTGGAACATGACGGTTCAGTGAACTACCTAATTTCCTGACAGGAGAAACACTTGGTGTGTACTACCTGCGTGCTTACCTAACCTAAATTGGGAAGTCTAGAAAACGGCCATACACTATGGGAGTGTGTGCATCCATGCTGGACACTTGTCACTTGAGATGAATCTTGACAAGCTGGTCAATGATATTGACAGTGAGTGATGAATAATATTCGAAATATGATTCAGCAACGGTAGAAAGTTGTCTTTTGGATTCATTCGCCTTAAAATTAAAATTAAAATTAATTAAAATATAATATATATACTACTACAGTACGGTGAAGGCAACTGGTAAAAATTAGAAAAATGAAAAGAAAGAAGCCTCTTTTGCAATTTCTTGTCGATGCTCTTTCATGCTGTACTTGTTTAACATGCAATATGATGTTGGTTTGATTATTAAAGTTCACGTGTGATTTTTAAAGTACTTGTTTGCACCCATGTGTGGAAGTTGTCCAAACAAATGCGTACATATAAACTAGAACAAGAATTGAAAGAAGGGTCAAACAGTTAGCAACATTTCACGACTTGTAGGACTTGTCTACTATGACATTCTTTCCAGTCAAATAGACAAATCATTTTCTTTTATAACACTGGTAAACTGTTCCATATATATTTTAGAGGTCTTCACACTATTTGTTCCACATTCACACTGTATTGAAGAACCATTTTTACTGGTCAATTCTCTATAAAAAAATCCAACAAAAAAAATCACAAACAAACCGCAACTTCAAAGAGAAAGTGGTTTACTTTACACCAAGTAACTCCAGTGGAAGTGAGGCAACCTAACAAATTGAAAGGCAACCTAGTGAGAGGTTTTGGTATTAATTGATAAAAGTATACTCCTGGAAGAACACTTGACTATCCAGGAATCAGAACAATTGAAACACTGTAAACCGACTTCTTACTCAGTCAAATCAATCAAATGGAGTTGGTTTTTTTCTGACAAAACAGTAACCGACCTCAAAAAACCGACACTGTCCATAATAGTTAGAAATCCCATGCAGCAGGTCGAGTCAGATTCCGAAAGGTAGTCAAAGAAAAACCCGAAGATGACTTCCCTGTCATCATCTATAATGGTATCAACATACCATGTAACGAAATAAAGAAGGAAAAAAGAAAAGATCAAAAGAACCGAAACCTACAGTCGAATTTCATTGCAAACCTTGAACACAAAACATACATCAGGTGGGCCACACCGTTATTCAGCAACTTTAACCTCCATCCTCAGGGAAGAGGACGAGTATGTTTCTACCGAAGAGACCACCTTGGCTACAACAAATCAATACAAAAAAACTGGGAGTAATTCTACCAAAATTGAAACCCAAGGAAACATCTGAACATCTTCAGAGACATACATCACAACAGTGACTTAAATAGTGAGCACAAAAAAGTCAAATTACTACATCTAATACCTAAGAATCAATGAAGTGAGTTTCTTGTGCAGCTCATCCTGGCACGTGCTCCTTGGAAGTGTGAGGGTAAAAAGAGATGAGCTTTTGAGGTAATATGTATAACAGAGAATAATCGCCTCTACAATGGAACAAATACAAAAATTCTCCTGACGTCTCAAACTGGTTCCACCCTCGAACAAAACATGAATGTTAAACAACCGGGTCCTCCTTTGATGTTACCATCAACCGCAGCAAGCACTTCTTTGCACAGCAGCACCGCCTCCTCCAGCTCCGGCACCAGCACCAGCAGTCCCTCCGTACCCTACCTTGATACCGTATGACTGCCAAGCCAGAACACGAATTAACATGTGTCCAAGCAAAGCAAAATGCCTTCACAAATGTAACGATTTCAGTAGAACTCTGAGCTTACAGAAGTATCTTTACTTCACATTAAACCACTCAAAAACATATTGAAAAATGAAATGTTCACCTCATGCTACTAAGGTTCAGCAAGCATAAACTCTACAAGCTATTCAGTTGATGCATAGAATCTCAATTGCTAGAACATATACTGTACTCAAAGGAACAATGCATATGAACATATTCCAACAAATCTGAAGATCTAGTGGCAGTGCAATCTCGCTTACCTCATTAGAAACATCGAATATTCCCTCCTCAATCTTCTGGTAGATCTTGGCTGCAGTGTTGATGAATGCCTGTTCAAAAAGATAGAGCAAAGGTTAGAGATGTAAACAAAAGAAGAAAAGAAAAGAAAAACACGAAGAAGGAAGACAAAGTAGAAGAAAGCAGACCAACTCACATCCTCAACATTATGCGCGGTTTTGGCGGAGGTTTCCATGAACACCAGCCCATTCTCCTTGGCGAATTGTTCACCTTCTTCGGTGCTCACTGCTCTCCTATGGGCGAGATCACACTTGTTGCCAATGAGCATGATGGTCATATTGGAGTTGGCGTGTTGCCTGGCATCCTCCAACCAGCTTGCAAGATGGTTGAATGTCTCTCTCCTAAAAAATTGCCATGATCAGTAAGAGAGTTTAAAATTAAAAAAAGAACAGTAAGATATGGTGGAATAAACCTCCACAGCTTCAGTTATTACGGCAACCAGAAAAGTACCTGGTGATATCATAAACAAGCAAAGCTCCTGCAGCTCCTCGGTAGTACGACCTCGTGATGGACCGAAACGATTCTTGGCCAGCCTGAGCAGCAACAAAGCCAGCTCAAATTTCCAAAAACAAAACCTACACTAACATCAAGAGAACCGATTCAAACGAAGACGAAGAAACACAAACCCTAAAATCCAGCGCTCAAGAACAAAGCGCTAATGAATTAACTGAGAGTTCTGATTTCTACCGCTACTTCCGATGCAACAAAATCCAGCACAAAATTCTCCAGAAATTGAGCCAAAATCATAATTTATACGAGAGCTGGAAATGGAAAAACGCACCGTGTCCCATATTTGCAGCTTGATAGGCTTGTTGTCGATCGTCACCATACGAGCTCCAAATTCCACGCCAATGGTCAAATCATGCACGGGCTGAAACCTCTTGTCCGTGAATTGCAACAGCAAGCACGATTTGCCAACACCTGCGTTGCCACCAAACTCAAAATTACAAACCCTAACCTCAAAAACAGCAAATTAATTTTAAAAAATCCCCATCTCGTCAGCAGCTCTAAAAATCACTGGGATGAAGATCACCTGTGTCGCCGATGATGATATACTTGAACAAATACGCGTACGACATGGTGCCCGAGTGATTGGCTGTTGGTTCAGCAGATTTGTGAGTTTTGAATCCTTGCACCACTGAAAGGGGGTCAAAATCAGAGGATGCGCTGTGAGTGCGAGGAGAAGTGGGAATGATGAGAGGAGGTGGAGATGGAGGTGGGGGTGGAGCGGGGGAAGCCGTGTGAGACACCTTTGGAGATGGCGGTCGATTGAAGGCAGCAAGCAAGCAGGCAAGTAAGCAATGGAACAAGCAAACGGATTTGGTGGGGAGGGGAGGGAGGACCGGCACGCAGCTGTGAAGACGGCGAGGCTCCGGTGAAAGCTCGACCTGCGCTCGGGTGTGGGTTGAGTTCCCCGCCTGGGAACGCGGGCACGCTTGTTCCCTGAGTTCTGTTCCCGTGTTCTCTTGCCTTGCTGCGTTGCTTTGACTACGGTGCATGACATTTATAAGGGGAAATTACAAACAGGGGCATGATTGAACAACATCCAATGAAAAAGTTTAGCTTTTTTATAAACAAAAGTAAAAGTTATGCTTTTTCCCTGAGCTAAGGTTTTTGCATTGGGTGTTGTTCAATTACAACATTTTTTTATGGTTTTAGACAAAATCCAGGTCTCTAAGTCCAAATCTGAATTCCAAATTCTCAAATTCAACTTTTAGATGGTAGAAATCTAAAATTTGCCTTGGGGTGTGGTGGGATAGTCAAGAAGGTGTGGTACGCATATCAATTCCCAAATGTAAAATACTACAATGTAATTTTTTGTAATTTTTTTGGTTTGGACATTGGTTGATTTAGATACATCACATTATATGTTTGCTAGCTTTCAAAAAAATTAAAAGATTTTCCAAAAATTATCATCTACTTTACTACACTAGAAGAAAACCATATTTTATATAACGGATTTTTTTGGATGTCTACTTGTTTTTATGTTAATAATGACATCAAACATGACATCAAGATGTTAGTTTCAACATTTATTGTAACATAATTCAAGTGGACGTCCAAAAAAAATCCGTTATAAAAAACACAGGTTTCTTCTAGTGCTAAAATTTCTCATCTAGGGTTGATTTGGAGAGATCATTAAGTTTTTTGGAAATAGCTAGCGTTTAATGTGATGTATCTAAATCAACCAATGTTCAAACCAAAAAAATTACAAAAAACTCACAAGTTTTTTTGAAAGTGTGCTCCTATTATTTTGTGATTATTTTGAAACTACGCCTGTCTATAATGTTTTACGTTTTCATGCCCCTATTTGTAATTTCCCCCATTTATAACTAACAACTCCCAATTCAAGTAGTCAGCCCAAGGGTATGTTCACACTTAATTTTAGGAGGGGTATTTGCAATATGAAAGAAATCTAAAGGTGTGTCCAAATGCATCTAATTTTCCTTTGCTACTACCTCTTTTAACACCAAGTGTGAACATACCCTAAGGTTTTTTCAAAAAAGAAGTTGTTAAAAATTCAATTACACCTAAATGAAGCTTATTGTTTGTCCCAATTGGTGATGGAATTACTTTTGAGCTAATGAGTATGTGTTGTACTTTAGTACTTCTTGTTTGGCCAATAGTTGTTGGTTATAAGTGTCATGCACTATATGAGAGAAATATAATTATACTAGCTATTTAAATCAGGAAAAAGTTCATGAATATCCCTAAAGTTTTGCAATATATTTACATAGGTACTCCGGCTTTTTCAAAAATTACACAAATACCCTTGGACCAAAACTTTTAGGCATTTATATGTTGTGTACATACTTCCTTCATGATCAATTTTGAAGAAGAGAATGTATTGAAACAAGTAAGAAGCAATGTGCGCACAAAGGAAGAAGGGAAGTGGCATGCCCAAATAAACAAATGCCTAAATTTTCTGGTCCAAGGATATTTGTGTAAATTCTAAAAAAACAAAGGTATCTATGTAAATATTGCAATTTTCAAAGGTATCGGTGAAATTTCCCTTTAAATTATTATGCCCCACACTAATAATGCTAGCTTGCAGTAGTTCATAAAATAGGTGAGTATATAAAGAGCATTAATAAAACAATTTACAAAAATTTATGTTAATTCATAATTGCACAATTTTATTTTATTTTGCCATACAAGAAATTTCAAAAAGGTTGAATTATTTTTTAATTTGTTGCAATATTTTAAAATAAATAATTTTAATTAGAAAGGAAATTGAATAAAAGAAATTCTTGTTGAAAATTTTGAAAACTATCAAATCTAGTTTAAAAAAGTTGCAAATCATTTCAAAAGTTTCAAGAAGATACCTTAAAAAAGAATTATTAGAAATTCTACAAGTCATGTTGTAGGTACATATGTGAATGCACTTAGAAGCCCAATTGTCCTCCCAAACCATTTCACTTAGAAAAGGTTGAAGATAAATGGTCAAACAGACAAATGTTTCTATATTTGTAGGAATTGACTTGAACCATTAACTAATGGAAACTTAAAGAAATAACAAAATATGGCAATTATCTTCTAAAAGTCTAGTATAGGATCCAAACTTTGCAAATAGTGATTATCACATGAAAGTGCAACTTAGGAGAATAGACTAACAATGACTTTCAAACAAAACTTGTGTACCATGGTTCATAGATAACATCTATGTTGTGCTGGTATAATATTGATGATTTCTAAAATAAAATAACTCGTGATGCAAGAAGTCAAAGCTTTGAGAAAAAACTAGATACAATGTGGAGCTTTCATATAAAAATAGTAAGTTATGGATAAAATCTTAAGTACAAAGTGCATCAAATGCAAAAAAATTGAAACAAAAAGGCATCATTGTTGATCATTTCTCCTCCAAGTTTTAAAACATAAATGATCCTTACATGTATTGTTTTTTTTCCTACATTAAACAAGGATAATTGTTTTATTCATCATGGGTTTCATATTATGTTTTAACCTCTATTAAATAACTTTATTAACTAATCAATGCAATATACACCATCTTTAAACTAATCAACTGGAGCAACAATTGTTGCACTGTCTACATAAATATTTGAAGTAGAAATCACTAAATTGTCCTCGTTAGAAACTAGGTTATTGTTTCTTTTTGATATTTGTGGTTACTTTCTATGGTATTGGTATATTGTGATGCAACAAAATTTGTTATTGTATTTTCCACCATTGCAACTCTACACATCATTATCATTCACCATAATTGTGACTGGAAGTTAGGATTTTTTGAAGATCCCAAAATACATATATTTACATGAGAATTTCATTCACAATCCAATCATAGACATGAGATATTGAGTGATATAACAACTATATCTTAATACCTTCATCCATCAAGTTACTTAATAGGGAGTTTCAAAGTTAGGAGACTTTAC
Source organism: Ulota crispa (assembly GCA_963920765.1). NCBI lineage: Eukaryota > Viridiplantae > Streptophyta > Bryopsida > Orthotrichales > Orthotrichaceae > Ulota > Ulota crispa. Next base: position 13,222,988 of record OY987248.1, on the reverse strand, counting down.
TACCCAAGACATACATGGGTTAATCTAAATTTTCTCCTAACAAAACAATTTTTTTTGTGAAAGAAAATTTTCACGACATTGGGGGGAAGCATGCCCACAAGTTTTGGCAAAGTTATGGCAACAATTTCCCTCAACTATTGTAAGTGGGAAAACCAAATGATAAAACCGAGTCAAATTATTAAAATGTTTCATTATCTACAAATCTCTTAAGTAAAATTTACATGATACATGGTTGAAACCCCCAAGTATAGTGATGTTGTCATTCTATATGCTAATAAATATGTAGGAATTATCCACTAAACTTTGTAATATAATATCTAAATTCCTTCCTGCATGTTGAAAAAAATGTAATTGTTACTTAGGATATTGCGCATTTATTAGTAATGTGGCTTTCTTGTGTTTCACATACCAACATCTTGTGGTACTCAAGTTATCATAAAGTTAACAACTTTAAGTTGTTAAATTATAACTATTAACTTAATTTTTGACATATGGGATGTTTTGGCTTTGGACAACAAGGGAGGGGCTTTGTATCAAGAAAAGCTACATTGCGGAAGTTCAAATAGGCACCTTACTCAAAAAGTGAGTCATGCTGTGCAAACAAAGCCTTTCGTAGCATAGATACTTGTTTCTAACAAGCAACAATTCAGTTCCTGTTCATCTAATGAAGCTAAAAAGGTGGTAATTGACATTGTTCAATGCACAAGTGGCCTACAAGAAATTAACAATAGTCTTTATATGAATGTGTTCCATGAAAAACAAACAAAAAGCGCCCAAAGTTACAAAGTTGTGATATACAAAATTGTGCCAAAGAACCTGCACAAAATTTACTTCTTTTTCTTCTTGGAAAGTGGAGGAGTATTTTCCACTTGAGATACAATCCCTTTTTCACTACCACCTTTGGATTGCCTCTTCTTTTTAGAACGATGTACAACGACATCTTCTCTAGAAAAAGTCTCAATATCACTTTTGTTTTTGGAAACCACAACCTGATTTTCAAGCCCAGCAGATGAGCTCTTGCTGGGTAGTTCGTCCTCCGTAGATTGTACTGCACCGACGCTATCATTGAACCTCCATCCAACGAAGTCGTCGGTCTTCTCTGAGAAAAGGGAGCTTGGTATCGATTGATAAAATGCTAATGGCACCGCCTTCAGTCTCTTTGACACCTGCATAATCAAACATAAACCATAAATATTCTAAATAAACAAAACAAAAGTAGAGAAGAAGATACTCTAAAACTATCCACATGAAATTAGATTTATAAAAACTCTGATAAGAATCCCTGTTTGAACACAAAAGAAGCAGCAGCATAACAGGGGAGAAGAAGGGACCCTTACTTCCTCAGTGAAGATTGTTGTGTAAGATCCAGAGCTGAAGTCTAAGATATTAACTTCTGTAGTCTTTGCTCTTACAGTCAAATCAGTTTCCAATGATGCCACAAACCTGAAAAACATCCTCGTAGAATTAGCGGAAAAAATAGATTCCCTACAAAGGCCCTCGAAAAGTCTAGAATTCAAAGAATCTTTGTTGCACCCAGAAGAATTTTGATGGACACATTCTTGCTGGATACTAGATACGGAAACACAAAAAAACAAGATAATAGATCATGCTTGTACAATGCTCCAACATGGAGAGGGAACAACGTGGTTTACCTGGAAACTGCAGGACAATAGTGACTTCGCAATGTGTCTATCTCCCATAATGAACTTCCTGCAAGCAACAGAATGAGTATATCAGTTTCGTGCAGAGATTCCAGAGAAAAGGACGGAAGCATTGTTTGAAATACATGAAAACATGAAAACCACGTTAAAAAGGGCGTGATAAATTATGCACTTACCCATGGCGTTGCACTTAGCAGTGTCTGCCTCGTAGGCCAAAAACGGATCAGCACCACGCTTTGCCTCTGATGTGGTCATAGAAGCAGCATTCTAGAAAAGCAAATATCCGTTTAGTGGAAGTGGCAAAACATGTACCATTTGAACGCATTCATAAACCTCCTCAAGATTAGCTATGAAAGCCTCAAGGTTGAAGACAGAAACTGACACCGACAGAGATACTTCAAGTAAGACAATTTGATAGCTCACCCGATGTACAAGATGGTTGATTGAGGGATGCCGTCGCAAGAGATTGTGGATCATTGCTATTACTACAAGAGCACCGGATGGTGGAGCAGATAATGCCAGTCGACCAAGCTTCTTTGCAAATGCAGCCGCCAAGTAAGAAGGAAGATGAGTTGATTTCAAACAAGTATCTGTCAACTGCAAGACACCAACCCAATTATCGATACTGACACGAGCGAGATAATCTGTGTAACTAAAAAGAACAACACTTCTAGAAGCAAATTTAGCGAAATATACACCAGGTTGGAAACCACTTGAGCAGGTGCACAAGAATAATAGGGAAAATTTCATGGATATCCCTGAAGTTTGCAATATTTTTATAGATACCCCTGCTTTTTCAGAAATTACACAAATACCCTTGGATCAAAATTTTCAGGCGCTTTTTTTTGTTGTGCAAGCCACTTCCCTTCTTCCTTTGTGCGCACACATAAGAAGAAAGAAGTAGTGTGCGCACAAAGGGAGAAGGAACTGACATGCACAACAAAAAAAGGGCTTGAATATTTTTGGTCCAGGGGTGTTTGTGAAATTTCTGAAAAAGGAGGGGTATCTATGAAAATATTGCAAACTTCAGGGGTATCCATGAAATTTCCCATAATAATTAGTAACATGAAGGAAATCCCACCTCGAAAAAGCGAGCTCGATGCTTGGCGACGAATATAGATGGCTCAAGTAGAGCATAGAGTTTGTTGTAAAAGTCAGGGTACTCTAAGCCATGACTCGTCATGAGAATGAACAGGCCATTGAGAGCCATCACACTTATAAGCCCCCCCACATTGTATGAGTTCGTCAAAAAGTCACTGCAAACGTAATTCAAATATCCATCAAGATACCACAATATTTGATTACATTGCAAAACTTACAAAATCCAATAAAGCAGATCAGAAAATACGCAGTTGGACCACGATTAATGCGACTTTACACTACCTCAAAACACTTTAACCCCTAAAGGACCAAAGAGCCCAATATGGCCAAAGGGGGTGCTTGGAGGTGTGAAAGTATACAAAAGAGGCATTTTTAGCTCAAATTTTGGTCTGCCACTCAAGTCCAAATGGAGTTGTTAGTTCAAGAAATTTTTTTGATCGGCTTGTTGTTTCTTGAAGCGCCTCCTTTGCCCTAGATTCTACATGGAATATGGAAAATATTCTATTTTTTCAACAATTAGGAGAAAAATGTCTTTGGGCAAACAAAGGGAGCAGCTTAGAGAGCGGATGGGATGGGTGCTCTCATGTCTCGTATTGTACAAGGGAGAAGTTTGGTGATGTGTCACTTTTTTTTTCTTGATTTGAGCAAGGTTTTATAGGTCTAAAGTAAGGAGCAAGTGGAATCTAGCTACTTTGAGTGACCATATCTTTTGGAGTTTGTGTCCATTTGAGGAGTTTTTTTTTTCCATCAAGTATAGCAAGAGACAATCTCATGGGATCAGCCATTAGGTAAATCTTTTTTTTGAGAAAATATTACATGAAAGTCCAAAATCCATATTCTGAACTGAACTATTGCCCAAATTGGAAAAGATGAGATTCTCAACGGTGGGGATTTTGCAAATTTACTTGGATTTGAAATCAAATTGGTTTAAAACATTTAATTTATGGTTGGGTATAGAATGACCGGGTTGGATTATGTGATTACTTGTTCAACTTCCCAAAAACTCAGGAAATGTGTTGAAGGTTTCATGTTCAACTTCCCAAAAACTCAGGAAATGTGTTGAAGGTTTCATGTTGGAGGTATGCTAAATTTTCTTAGCAAGACGCTTAGGGGATAACACACGATCTCATTTCAATACGAAATTAGCTAGTAAAAGGACGTACACTTGAACTAAGAGCGTCAAAACCAAACATGTAAGAAGAGTACCTGAGTAGGATTGGATTTGAGAGAAAGGGAATCACACGTTTGTGTAGCTGAGCCAAAACCTGCAGAATTGCGTCAAGTATTGTCAACTGAGATTATCTAACGAGATTCACAGTGGCACCATTGGATAAAACTGAAGCGCGATATTCAAGTAAAAAGCTCTCACCTTTTTGTAGACATCAAATGGCAAAGGCATACGCAAAAAGGCAAGCCATGCTTTGTTCACTCGCGTCCGTTGCTTCTTCTTGTCTTTATAGTTCTGCACAACAACACGCTTCATGACAATTAGAGACCGGGAAATGATACAGAAAAACCTGCGCATCTATTCGTTTGTCCTCTTCATTGAAAGCTTTATGCGAAGCCTACCTGAAAGGTGTCACCTGATTCTTCCACTCCAGAAGTATTGGTCTCTTTTGAAGCTGCAAGAGTAAGCAATCCACGTCCTACCGCAGTCAGGTGAAAGATCGTTCAAAACAACCTCAAAAGGGAATTAACAGAAAAAATATATATCCTTCCACCTTCTAGAAACACACATTTCCTTGATGGCTCCACAAAAAATCCAGTAGAAAACAAATGATCTCTTCACAACCACTCACCTGAAGACAAACTCCAAACCTCCTTCTCTTCAGACAATTGTGGAGGCAAATTGATCAATACGTCGTACATGTTACGTACCATACTGTGTACACTGGAAAAGAATAAAAATACGACTCGATTAAGACCAAGCATTTAAAAGAGAGTTCAACCTGGGTTTCCTCTCAGTACAAGCTCAAGTACGTATCAGAATTTCAGACTAAAAATTCATTGGTAAAATTGGAATAATCATACATTGCACCAAAAACAAATGAGAGAAAAAGAAAAGAGGGGATGTTTTACCTGGTACGACAACTATTCTCTTCATCGTCACTAGATATGGTTCCAGACCCTGCTCGAATCAGAAAACTCAGAGATTAGATTTGAAAGGAGAAATCCGTAGTTACACATACAGCTCTCAGCTAGCAAAATTGGTCATGATCTCAAGCAATAACTTTATCAATTATCTGAGATAGAAGCTCACCTGTTAATTCTTTCGAAAGTTTTTTCACAACTATCTTCTCCATGATAGAGTACGTGTAGTAACTGCATGACAAGAGCACCATTGCGCAACTCAGTGACATCAACACACTAATACTCTCAAAATCCGACAACCGAGAGATAATCAACAAGAAAGAAAATTAAAAAAATGATCGTAACAATGAAAAACACTATCCTTGTGTATAATTTTCAGGCAATTGAAAGTACTCAAAGAGGATTCAATGAACCACTTCAGATTTTCCAAGGATTTTTCAGATAAAAGTAATTCTCAGCTGATTATCACAGGGTGTTTCATATGCTCACCACACGTCCAAGTACTTGAAATAATCTGATACAATAACCGACAGCAGATCACTGTTGAGAGCTTCCGAATACACCTGCAAGAACAACAGCACCGTCAGCGCCTATTTATCAAATGACCTAACTTTTCTTGCTATTCTCAAACCCTAAAATTCCGCTATTGTGGCTAACACTGGTGTTCAATACCATGAGATTTCAGGACATTTAGTGCAAGGTTATGAGTGCATTTCTCATTAGCCAATGCAAGCATCGAGGAGGACAATACTCACGAGCGTGGTGCACAATTTGAAATACAGCTGATTGTTAAATTCTCCCGGCACTTCATTCCGCACTAGCTCCATTATAGCGTGTAAAGCGGCTTTCTGCAATTTGAAGCCCGACTAATCCTGTTAGCATCAGGTTCTGCAAGGGACAAATCTACTGAACAGAAAAAAAAAAGGGGAAAATTTCACGGATACCCCTGAAGTTTGCAATAATTTCATAGATACCCTTGCTTTTTCAGAAATTTCACAAATACCCCTGGACCAAAAAAATTCAAGCCTTTTTTTGTTGTGCATGCCACTTCCCTTCTTCCTTTGTGCGCACTCTACTTTTTTGTTATGAATGCGCACAAAAGAAGAAGGGAAGTGGCATGCACAACAAAAAAAAGGCTTGAATTTTTTTGGTCCAGGGGTATTTGTGAAATTTCTGAAAAAGCAAGGGTATCTATGAAATTATTGCAAACTTCAGGGGTATCCGTGAAAATTTCCCAAAAAAAAGAAGACTAGAGGCGCAACAATGGAAAAAACATCGTTGCGATCAACAAAACTCAAGGTACGTATCCAAATCACACATTCTTTGATGCGTTAGAATCCTCCTAAACATCAGCGCTTTTCATACAATCAGCTAATTTTGAAGAATTTAAATTGCGCAGCAGTAAGCAAGCTCAACAGCAGAAGTGGCGATTGCTCTGGAAAAGAATACCTGGACCTCTGGTATTGCGTTATGACGAGCCACGAATCGTAGCAAAATGTTAACGAATTCTCTGTACCGATCCCAGACCCACTTCTTGTAAATAGCATCCGCCTTGGCCATCGCCGCGTCCTCGTTCTCACCATCTCTGCTTTCGCCATCGCGTCTCTGCAATGTCTCACTGGCATTCCGCTGAGCCGACGGAGAAAACTCCCCGGATTTCACCAACGGAACGAAAAATGCTTCCAGAGAGAGGAGCGCCTCGGTTAAAATCTGTGAGTTCTTTGTCTGCGACGTGAGAGTTGCAAGGAGCAGCGGAGCGTTGTTGACGTGCGCTCGCGATTCAAGCAACTCCTTTCCGAGCTTCTTCGTGACCGCGAGCTGCGTCTTCTCCGCCATGGCTAAGCTTACCACCATCGCGATTGCTTGCAGTTCTCGTCACAGCCCTAAACCTTGGAACCCTAAACCGCAGAGCAGCTGGGGTTTAGGACGGGCAGGTGGAACATCGGGTTAAAATTTTATACCTCTGCCCAGAAAAAATATGTCCCCTTTGGAGTTTGGACCAGGTTCTTTTTTGGTTTTGACAAGGTAGACCGGCTGGCACCACAGAATGCACGCAGGTAAGGTAAGAGGCTCGTAAACCGACCATCTAAGAGCTGAAGGGGAGGTGAAACTTCTTGAAATATTTTTCAGGAAATTTTCGTCTAACTCAAGTTATTTTGTATTTTTTAGAGCAATGTGGAATTGGTTATGAAATTTTGAAGTGGAAAGGTCATAGGGCTCTAAAATGGATCACTTCCTTAAATGTACGCCCATTGAACATTTCTAAAAGGTTACGAATAAGGACATGTACCAGCGGAGTTCATTTAGGGAGGTGAGTGGAATTAGTGCCCTATCAAAATTTTAGCCTCCTACTTTAAGGAAAATTTGGAATGAGTGAACGATTTGCAAACATTCATCCAACAAGTTTTACTAATATAAGCTAATTTCATACAAAATCTAGCAAATATGGTGTTTGAGTAAGGGAGAATGTGGCAACTTCATCCACTTTTCCACACAAATTTCTTAGTGTACTGGTCGCTAGAGGCAATCCAAGGTAAGATTTAGGCAAACATTTGCCAAAAAAAAGAATCATGATGCTTTAGATCCCTTTGGCTTTTATTATGACGGTTACTTATTGTGAGATCTTACAACTAGATTTATCTTGGAAATAGGTATACTGAGGGAATTGCTATACACTGGTTAGTGTTTGGGCCATGGAGAACTTTTAGCTTTACCAGTTGAAATTTGGCATCTGCTAGTTTCACTAGCACTAGTGTGGCCTTCTACCGTTGGCCCAATTTTCATCTTGATTTAATCATGTTTTTCTTTTTCTTTTTTGAATATTTACCCAACACCACCAAAATAAAAGTAAAAGTAATTTTCTAAATTTTCATCCACAAAAGACTTTGAAACTCAGTTACTTTCCCACTATAGGCCCAAATGCCACAAAACCAAGCCCGTGCACCTCTCCTTGCCAAGACCTTTCCCACGGCACCAAGCATGCAAACGGATGGACAAAAGGTTTGGGAGATCTCAATGTGGCAAACAAACAAACAAAGAGTCTCATTTCATTTAAGGTTTTGATGCACAGTTATGTCTTGTAAAAATCTAGATTTTCATAAGATTTTTGGAGAAAATTGGCCAACTTTTTATTCACAAGTTTCAATTGATTTTCTTGCAATTTGAACCGGTTTACAATAAACTCACCGTTTATTCTCCCCAAACATTAGGGGGTTTCAAACATAAAATCTGGCCTACGAGTTTCTCACCTCACATGAATTCAAGTCACTAGTGAATTCTTTGTAATCACTCACATGCCCAAAGTCTCAAACACTTGTGAGTTTGCGTAAATTTGCGTTTAGGGTTGAGCTTTTGCAACAACAATGTTGCAAGAGCAGGACCACCACAAGCAAGCGCAAGTACAAAAAGCAGGGCAAGGAGTGGGAGTAAGGTGGATAGGTGGTGACCTCCATTTGCATTCACGCTTGTGTCCAAATTGTTGCTTAGCAAAGCCACAAAGGTGGATTTCTAGAGTTCACTCCTAGGAGTGAACTTCAAAGGTGCGTCACCTCGCTGTTGACTAGAGAATAGGTTCAAACATCAACTTTTTTAGGTGACTCACATCGTCGTTCACCTTTGTGGATTCACTAGTGAACAGGGAGGTGACTCACCCCTGAAGTTCACTCCTAATGTGATTCACCTTAGGAGTGAACTCCAGAAATCCACCTTTGTGGCTCACCAGAGCAGCAATTTTAACACAAGCGTGAATGCAGACGGAGGTCGTCACCTACCCATCTTGCTCCCACTCTTGCCCTGCTCTTTGTACTTGCACTGCTTGTACTTGTGCTGGTCCTACTCTTGCAGTTGTTGCAAAAGTTGAACCCTAAATGCAAACTCATGCAAACTCACGGGTGTCTTTGACTTTGGGCAAATGAGTGGACAAAAATACTTCACTAATGACTTGAATTCTTGTGAGGTGAGAAACTTTTAGACCAAATTTCATGTTTGAAACCCCTAATCCACCGAGGTGAATGATGACGTGAGTCACCTAAAAAAGTTGATGTTTGAAACCCCTATTGACGCCGGGTGTTTGGGTATATCAACACCGGAGTCAAATCGACCAATCAGCACTCTGCCCTACTTGTCCCTAATGCTTTATACCATGCCTATGTACAATTTGACAATGTTGAGAACCAGGCTGAGTTATGGTTTGGTGAGTGTAAGCCATGCACTACCAGTGTAAGGTAGGAGGCTCAAATTCAGAGCAGGCTCAAATTTGGAGCACCTCCTCAAATTCAGTGCACCTCTTCAAATTCAGCGCACCTCCTCAAATGTACTCTCTTTGTACATCTTGTTTTTCCTAACCCTTCAACAATGTACAGCTTATGTACATTTGAGGAGGTGCTCCATTTTAGAGCCCTATAACCTTTTCACTTCAAAATTCTATAACTAATTTCACAAGGCTCCAAAAAATATGAAACAACTTAATTTAGATTTAGATGCAGATTCTTCAGTTCTTTCAAGGAAAGTTTACTAAAAATCATTTCAAGGAGTTTCACCTACCCAAAATTCAGTTTCAGCCCTTAGATGCTCCATTTATGAGCCTCCTACCTTACCAGAGTACCAGCAGTCGTTGGTTCAGATCCGCGGGACAGGACAGAGCCAATACAACACAATACAATACTGTAACAAGAGTAGAATCAAGGGACTCCGGTGTCACTCGCGGGAGTCGCCCCTCTTCCATCGATGCTCGCCATGCTCGCGATGCTCGGCAATCGGAGTTGCAGCCCATCGAGGCTGACAATCCTCCACAAGCACAACACGATCCCAACCAAAGGATGTCGCGGATCCACAAGGAGGCTATTCTGAAACGTTCTATGCAGGTAGGTGACCACTACCACACTCCGTCTGCACCAGGGACATCCAGATCATCACAGCCACATACATTCCCGACGATGGTTGCGCTTCCAATTCTACTCCTGCATAAGTTACTCCCCTTCTCCACAGCATCGCCATACCATCTGCAATTGATCAATCATGCAATGCTCTCTCCGCCATGCCCTTTGTGATGTGCACTGTGAATTCACCGATCACTTTTCGATCCATTTTGATGCTCCGTTGATCAGTCTGCTCTCTCATGGATTGAGTAATCGCAGTCAGTTTTCGGTGTTGCTGCTCGAGAACATAGAAATATTCATGTGTCATTATCCGGTGGAGGTAATTTGAAATCGTTAGAATGATTGAGTATTTGGCAAATTAGGGTTTGGTTCTTTTTCGTCTTCGACCTCGTGATTGAGACAATGAAATCGATACAGTACGTGAAGATCTGTCAAGGTGATCAATTATGCGTTGCTGTGTCCGCCATGCCCTTTGTGATGTGCACTTTGAGTGTACCGATCACTTTTCGATCCATTTTGATGCTCCGTTGATCAGTCTGCTCTCTCATGGATTGCGTAATCGCAGTCAATTTTTGGTGTTGCTGCTCGAAAATGAAGAATCATTCATGTGCTGAAACTGATTCATTGTCCGGTGGAGGTGATTTGAAATCGTGTCTGGCTTTGAGTATTTGGCAAATTAGGGTTTGGTTCTTTTTCGTCTTCGACCTTGTGATTTGTGAGGCATTGAATCCGATACATTACGGGAAGATCAGTCAGGCTATTTAGATGTGGAACTACACCTTCCATTCTCGATCAGTGCTGATGCTGCATTGATTAATCTGCACTCATAATAATTTCTAGGGTGGAGTATTTGCAGTCACTCATCGAGATTATGGTGAAGTTCTTGCACTGAATTTGATTCGTTGTGCAGTGGAGGTACTCCGAATCATGCCTTCCTTTAGAATGAATGTTTTTGCGACCTGTATATTGGACCGTCAACCGAGGGCTGTACTTTAGGGTTGTATCTTTTGATGTATCACGTTCGGGTCAGTTCAGAGTTTATTGCCATCGTCCTTCGAGGTACAAATACTTTTGAAAAAGCTCGGAAATAGACAAACCTAATTGAGTTCTTGCCCTTTTTGTGTGCAGTGATTGCATAATTTCAGTATGTAAGTGGAGATGGCCTGCAAATTGTTCTCGTGTGTAGTCCGTGTAGGGAAGAGCATTGACGATAGGCTCCTGCTACGTAATCATTGGAAATATGGAATGGATGCTGCCAAGTGTCTTGTCCGTAAGAAAATGCGGCATTTGCTCGTGCCTCCTCGCTGCCTGGTGTCGAGGGGCATCGACGTGTTGCCAAAACCCCATGGATTCTTGCAAGGGTTCAACGTTGGATCAATTCGGACGTTGCATGGGATCAATGTGAGCCGGTACAGCACATCCACGCAGTCTGTTCCGCTCTCGAGATTTAAGGACAATTTTATACATGGAACGAGTGGGAATTTCTTGGAGGAGCTTCAACGGCAGTGGGAAGATGATCCGAACAGTGTGGATCCATCGTGGCAAGTTTTCTTCAAGAATTTCACTGGCACGGGTGGCGGCGGAATGGCTCTTGCTGGCGGCAATTCCACACAGGTGAGTGCTCAGATTGAGCAGGGGATCACTCTGAACTCTGGCATTGTGTCTGAAAATGGTCGGTAGTTACCCTCCTTTAGGTCAAGAATGTTATACTCCCTCTGTCCCTCTAAAATCGTCCAAAAAGCTTCCTTGCAAAGGATTGATTGTATTTTTAGTCTTTGTGCTAGTGACACATGCATTCTAGAATCAATATACCATCTACCAAATGCATGCAAAATTTCCAGCTTTGATGTCGCTGTTTGGGCACCCAAATTCCATGCAAAAAGTACCATATTTGTGCATGTTGCCAACTCCTCATTGTTGGTGATTTAAGTTTTAGTAGCAACAATGGTACCTCATATGGGCAAGGCCAAGCTTGCTAGGAGAGGAATGCTCTCTAATCGCCTAACTTGCCCCCATGCGATCATTGAACATGGCAAACGCTTTCTCAGCGTTTGAAATCAGCAAAAGTGAGCTTTTTCGTGGTACAAGAAATGTGTCTGATTTGGAGCCTTTTAGAGGGACAGAAGGAGTACTTATGAGCACACATGAACAATATGCAGTGGATATTCTTTCGTCGGTTTGGCTTTTTAATCAATCTGCAGTAGTGTGCTTGTATTGGGAGATCACTAAAGAGCTATTTGGAGAGATCACTTTGAGTGCAAGAGCCAGATAAAAAGAATTGTTGCTATATGTACGATGCTTTCTCATGCAATCATTCAGATTTGGGAGTTTGTAGTCCATTATTGAAGGAGTAGTAGGTATCCCCATTTCTAATCAAAGATCAGTGGCCGTAGACATCACTAGCCAAGTTATGCTTACATTCAACTTGCGAATTGAAGGACAACTCAGTTTATGAATAGCTGAGTTGCTGTTGGGAGAAGGGGTCAGAGTAGGAGACTTGGGACCAGGTCTCTAACGGTTTTTTTTGTATTCTCTACCTCGTTATGAATTCCTTAAATAGCCTTCTTTTACTTGGTCTAAATGTAGATTTTGCAATTGACTCTCTACGTTGTGGCTATCCTGTTTCCAGGATGGTTTACGGGTTGCCATGTTGATTAGGGCTTACCAAGTTAGTGGGCACATGAAAGCCAGATTAGACCCTCTGAATTTGGATATCCGTACTCCACCTGCTGAATTGGAGCCTCAGAGTTATGGATTTTCCGCTGCTGATATGGACCGAGAGTTTGCAGTTGGTGTAGAAACAATGACAGGAATATTGGGCACTGGAAATCAACCACAGACATTGAAGAGCATTATTGCACGGCTTGAGAAGGCGTATTGTGACACCACAGGGTTTGAATACATGCACATTCAAGATCGGGATAAGTGTAACTGGCTCAGAGACAAGATTGAAAGTCAGGTAAACGAATGTGGTACTGTTGGTTGAAACTGAAAGTTGATTCGGACCTAATTGGCTTATGTTAACGCCTTAATGTTGAAGTTTTTGATATTATATCGTCTAGAAGTCGACCTTATAAAATATGATGAAACAATACTATGTTCTAATATCAAATTTTATAGGTTTGAGCAGCCGATTGTTCTCTCTCCAGCTCGACGTGCGGAGATTTTCGACCGTTTGGTGTGGGGGACTCACTTCGAAAGCTTCATAGCTCAGAAGTGGACAGCAGCAAAGCGATTTGGGTTAGAGGGATGCGAGACTCTTATTCCTGGAATGAAGGTAACAGTACGTGGAGCTATACGTTCAAAGCTTGAAACTTTTTTTACGCAAATTGTCGCCACAATCTTCCCTCATTTTGACACCGGCTACCTGAACACTAAAAAAACCCTGTGTGAAAAATGAATGAAATCGCCAAATCCCTCTCAAACAAGCATTAGATTTGCCAAATTTTGGATGGAATCCAGTATACTGATATTAGGAGATTTTATAGCTGTACGTGCACACATGGTTGATTCTTTCCACTTTTTTCTTACCTACCAATTCCCTGGCTCACACCTCCTTTATTAGGACCTCCTCCAAATTGGCGTTCTCTAGAATCTCCTGCACACTTGGCACACTCTTACTGACTATAGCATTCTCATTACACATTCAATTAAACTATGTCCTAAGGAAAAGATACCACCCCAGGTGAGAAGATTAACGAGGTTTGAGTGCACTCGTAATCCTAGTGCAGAATTATTGTATGAATAAACTCAAGAAACAAGTTATTTCCTACAAGATTTGAATTTGCTCATATAGTTTTCCACTGTTCTTTTTCCTCTTCAGTATCCCCATCCTATTATTGAGAAGTGCGTACTCGCAGGAGCTGATTGACTCCGCAGCAGAAGGTGGTGTGGAGAGCGTTGTGATTGGAATGCCTCACCGTGGGCGGTTGAATGTGTTGGGAAACGTGGTGCGAAAGCCACTCCGGCATATCTTTAGCGAGTTCAGTCAGGGCATCAAGCCGGTGGGAGAGGATGGGGGCTATACCGGGAGCGGTGATGTGAAGTACCACTTGGGCACATCGTATGACCGGCCCACTCGTAGTGGCAAGAATATTCATCTGTCACTAGTGGCGAATCCAAGCCATTTGGAGGCTGTAGCCCCGGTTGTGATTGGCAAAACGCGTGCCAAGCAATACTACTCGAATGACAAAGAGCGACGGAAGCACATGGCTGTGATCATGCATGGCGATGGCAGTTTTTCTGGCCAGGGAGTTGTGTATGAAACCTTGCACCTGAGCGACCTCCCGAATTACTGTACTGGTGGTAGTGTCCACATCGTTGTTAATAACCAGGTCTGTAGAATAACGATTTTTGATGTCTTTTGACGTTGTTTTTCCATTTCAAATCTGTCCAGCATAATAGCTCTCAATAAAATTTGCGTTTCATATCGCCAATTCGGGTATTTCCGTTTTGACAGAGCAACTTGTCTGCATGTTTTAGGTCGCTTTCACAACAGATCCCAAATTCAGCCGTTCCTCACCTTACTGCACTGATGTGGCCAAAGCACTTTGCGCCCCAATATTTCATGTGAACGGGGACGATGTGGAAGCAGTTGCGCGTGTATGTGACTTGGCTGCGCAATGGCGCTGTCACTTTTTGTCTGATGTGATCGTGGACATCGTATGCTATCGGAGGTAAAAATTATCATCTGATCTTCCAGGGTAAGGATTCTTATTTGCTGTTTCGTGTGTGGTTGCAGTAGTCTCTTGAGGAAGTTTATGTGACCTCCGTGACTCATGTTGTATTGCAGGTTTGGACATAATGAGATTGATGAGCCGTTCTTTACACAGCCGACCATGTATTCTGTAAAACCTCCACTACTTCTACATTTTGTTTTATTTCGTGATACTTAATGTTTTTTAGCACTCTCATAAAAAAACTAGTTAAGTTTGATTTGAGTTAATGCGTCGCTGTTCTTTTTATTTCAGGTAATTAAAAGCCATCCAAACTCACTTGCTATTTACGAGAAAAAATGTATTGAAAATGGGCTTTTGGGCAAGGAGGAAATAGACAAATTGAAGGCTAAAGTGGTTGGATTACTTAATGAAGAATTTGAAAGTAGCAAAGATTATGTTCCAAAAAAGCGCGACTGGCTTGCAGCTTTTTGGGCAGGATTCAAAGGCCCAGAACAGTTGTCTAAAGTACGGAATACAGGGTAAAATGCTGCATTTCAAACTGCATCGTTTACTCTCGTGGCCTGAAAGTGAAGTAATGCGTATATGTTTGTCAGTGTAAGCGATTATCATGAAGTCCAATTCCCGGAACTTGATTTGTTGTCTTTATGTGACAGGGTGAAAACCGCGGTGCTGAAAGAAGTGGGAAAAGCTATTACTTCGCTTCCTGCCACATTCAATCCACATAAAGCAATTAAGCGAATCTACGAGCAAAGGGCCCAAATGGTGGAAAAGGGAGAAGGAGTAGATTGGGCAACCGGTGAAGCACTTGCTTTTGGAACTCTTTTGGTGGAAGGCAACCATGTCCGCCTCAGTGGACAAGATGTTGAAAGAGGAACTTTCAGTCACCGCCATGCCAAGGTCCATGATCAGAAAAATGGAGAAATCTATTGCCCTCTGGATCACGTGCTGAAAACTCAACCGCCTGATTTTTTTACCGTTTCTAACAGGTGTGTGACATCCTTGGACCTACTCGTTGAGCTCGAGGTTTATATATGAATGAGTTTTTGCTGTGCTCAAGTTTTTTCGTTTACTGCCATAAGATTAGTTTAACATAACCCTCTTGTTTTTGTGAGGCTTCTTGAGTTTGAATTGATGATGTGTTGTCACAGCTCTTTGTCCGAATTTGGAGTGCTGGGATTTGAGCTGGGTTATTCTATGGAAAATCCAAACTCCTTGATTCTTTGGGAAGCCCAATTCGGTGACTTCTCCAATACTGCACAAGTGATTTTTGACCAATTTATCTCAAGTGGTGAATCCAAGTGGCTACGCCAAACAGGATTGACTGTGCTGCTCCCGCATGGGTACGATGGACAAGGTCCAGAACATTCTAGTGCTCGTCTCGAGCGATATCTTCAGGTACGTAATAATATAGGATAACTATTCTCTTACAGGATGAGATCTGTAATTTTTGCAATGAATTTTATATACACTACGTGAGTTCAGAGTCAAAATTGTCTGCATTTTTCATCTCCCCATTTATCATCTATGAAGGACACCCGTATAGACTAAATATTTACAGGTATCATGTAAATCTAGATGTGTGACGACAATCCTTTCAAGTTTCCTGTGATGGAAACCGATTCCACGAAGCAATTTCAAGAAACCAACTGGCAAGTCATCAACGTGACCACGCCTGCCAACTATTTCCATGTACTTCGTCGACAGGCAAGTTATTTGTATATTCTGATTTCATTACATTTGTGGGAAGAGGTTTTGGGTAAAGTTTAATCCAAGTTCTCCGACCATTTTTCACTCCAAATTTAACTTGCTGCTGTGAATACAGATTCACCGCGACTTCCGCAAGCCAATGGTTGTTATGGCTCCTAAAAATTTGTTGAGACATCAAAAGTGTCGTTCTGTTTTATCGGAGTTTGAAGACACGAGTAAAAACGGCTTTCAACGTTTGATCAAAGACGTTGGCAATCACAAAGACAAGGAAGACAGCATTCGTCGTGTTGTTTTCTGTACTGGAAAGGTACGCATTTTTCTCCCTGATTAACGAGTCCTTTGGAAACGACTTTGAATACCTCTCAAATAAATAAACAGTTTCAATATTCAGAAGCCAATTGTATAATTTTTTCATTGGTTTAACTCATACCCAGTCTGATGTTCTGACCTCTCTATTTCCGAAACACATCGAATTTCCTCATACCAAGGTGTGTCTAGATGCTATACCAGGGCAATTCTCGAATCCATAGCTACAAGCAAATTGTGCTAATGAGCATGCCTAAGTCAACTGTAGAGTCCTTTTGAGTTTTCATTTGTTGTCTCTACTCCAAGAGAAGAGATTAAGAAATGATTTAAAAATGTTGAAAGTTCTTGTATCCAATGACATGAAGGAGAGTTAAAAAAATAGTAGCATGTTGGGGCCCATAATTTTAAATAAAGAGTATCTTATGGTTTATAGAACTGTACAGTACAGGGATAGCGGCACTCTATGATTGTCAATTATGTTTTTGGAAATTTTGAAGTAGTGAAGATTATACCGACGATTGTATTGAGGATTATATGGTGGACTTAGCCACTTGTTTCTGGAAACAAGCATGAGTTCAGCAAGCAGATCACGGTAACAAGTGATGAAATTTGTGATGTCAGATCTACTATGAAATTGACGATGAAAGAGAAAGAGCTACAGCCAAGGATGTCGCCATTTGCAGGCTTGAACAAATATGTCCGTTTCCGTTTGACCTCGTGTCACGTGAACTCAAGCGATATTCTAGTACGACCAACCATTTTGCCTTTACTTCTTTCTAATCTGGACCTACTGCATAAACTTGGTTAATAAACTATCTAAAGAATGTCCTTGTTGTTTAAAGTTCATTTTTTTATTAGCAAAAATTTCATGGATACCCTGAAGTTTGCAATATTTGCATAGATACCCCTGCTTTTCCAGAAATTGCACAAATACCCTTGAACCGAAGTTTTCAGGCGTTTGTTTTGTTGTGCATGCCACTTCCCTTCTTCCTTTGTGCATACGTTGCTTCTTTTTTGTTTCATTACATTCCCTTCTTCAACATTGGTCATGAAGGAAGTACAAGCACAAAAAATAAATGCCTAAAAATTATGGTCCAAGGGTATTTGTGCAATTTCTGAAAAAGCAGGGGTATGTACAAAAATATTGCAAACTTCAGGGGTATCCATGAAATTTTCCCTTTTTATTATTACGCTCTAGCTTTCAGCAATTATGGTGCTGACTTAGTTGAACTGATGTTCCTTCCAGAGGCTGAGGTTGTGTGGTGTCAAGAGGAACCAATGAATATGGGAGCGTTTCTCTACGCTTTTCCACGTTTGGGAGTATGCATGAAAAACGCAAGCCGGGGAAAACTTGAAGATGTCAAGTATGCAGGAAGACCTGCTTCTGCGTCCCCTGCAACAGGATTTGGCGAGCTTCATACTCAAGAACAGAAAGGGGTTGTTGAGAGGGCAATTCAGAAATCACCTCTTGCTTTGATAGAATGATTTCTTAGTCTATTCTACATTCACCAATTTACAATGAGTGAGTAATACCGTCATGTAGTTGGTATTGGTCACCTCCATGAGGGAACCTCAATGTCCGGCTTTGAAACCTAACTTCAACAATGGATAGCTTTCATAGAAAATGCTTGTTAAAGTGCAGCTTTGATAATAGCAGTAGGGATCGGCGTTGGTATCACTTATAGTACCAAGAGCCCAAATCCTCTCCGGAACCCGCTAATGTCTCCAAAACGGCTAAACCATAATAAAACTATGTAAGTTATCATAAGCTTTTTCCCGTTAGTACTAGGAGGAAATGGCTATAGAAAATGACTAAAGATTTTCTACTATGTAAACGTCGTTTGAACAAAATCCTTTGGACTCGTGTTGGGTTGCGCAATGTCACTCATACCTAAAAGGGACACGTGGAAGTATTTTGTTCAAGCAACGTTTATGCACGCTAAGCCTCGTCTCGTGCACTAGCAATCTCACATTTTGCACCATTGGTTACTTAGGTTACACCCTTGTTCCTAGAGAATACCCTTGCATGAGGCCCTTACCCTACACATATTGGATTGATAATCCTTTGAAACTAAGAATACTCTAATCCTACACAACCTTTATGGATGATAGATACAAAATAGTTCTTTCATACAACAATCAACACACAATCTGCTCAAGAATAAGAAGAGTGGGGCCTCCTTGGGAGGTTGCTCTTTTAAGAAGAATAGAGGATTAAGTCAAGCAACTTTCTAAGTGAGATCTTTACCTATTTCTCAAATGGTCTTGAAATGTTGGGTTCTTATGAGGGATATAGTAATTCTTATCCAATGATTTTATTCCAAATAGCTATTGGGTAGTTAACAATGTTTGGTTGATAAAACGTCAACAAAAGACAATACCCATTTGTTCTTGCCACATCAATGATGTGCGAAATTCACGAATTGAATCATTCATAGTTATGCATTAAAGTAAACTTTGCTATTGCAACAGAAACGCTAATAAACCTTTCCAAACCTACTCATCTAATCAAGGTGGGTTTTCCATTTTTGTTTGTGTGGTCAAATATTAGAATGACATAAAATAAATGTAACTCACTAATAGTTTAATATATATATAAAACACCTTAAGCCTGTGACAGTGTTTACCTATCCACGGTTATATTCATTTTGTATTTTTTTTGGAAAAACTCATAATTTATTCAAGTAAAATTCAAACTCTACATTCTTTTCATGCATTATAAGATGCCAAGAGTAAAAGAATCCAATTTGTGCAAAGTCCATCAAATAATAATCAAATGCAAAACATCACAAGAGATCTATGGAATACATTGGAAGATACGTGCTATTGATCATGGGGAGATGTGCAAAACTTTTGAAAATGTATGTTGAACATTGATACATGAGTGCAAAACATTGGGAGATGTATGCAAAACATCAAGATATGTGTGCAAATTAAACATCCAAAGAACTACATCCCTCAACATCAAAAGATCTCCCTATGCTTTGCACACAAAGTTCAAAATTATATGAATAATTTAAACTTGGTTAAGTATGATATGAAATTGGGCAATAACAATATAAGTTAGTTAGAATAGTTGTAACAAGAACACACAACTAGAGTTCAAGAGAATTGGTTTCTTACATCATCATAAGGGACAAAGTCATTAGATCAATTTTGTTTTGACAATTTTGGAGCCATGACATTTCTTACTAGTTCTCACAGAATTAGACCAATGTGAGCTGGTTCCTCCATCAATTGCCCAATAAAATGTGGACAACAAAGGGATGGCGAATCCAAAAAAGTGCCCTGAAAGTTACGAGTGAAGAAGCAAAAAGGAAAAGGAAGAGAACGGGTATGGGGTGGGGGAGGCACGGGTATGGGTTACGACCGTGTGGGGTGAAGCTCGTGAGGAACGCAGTTGGTGACTGCGGGACTGGAAGTCTTAAAGACGGGAACTGTAAGCGCGCCTTGGCAGCCATCCCCACCAAACACCCTCCCTCACATGCCCCTGCTGCCTGCCTCGCTCACCTGGCTGCCTGGCTGGCTGCCGCTTCTTGCCCCTGCCTCTCTCTCTCCTCTCCTCACAGAACCACTCTCCACCTCGTCTTCCACCATTTTACAAATCTCCATCATTCTGCACTGCAGTGCATGTTGAAACCGAGGTGTGTCGATCCAAAAACCGTGTAAATTATACCCACAGAGATGCGTCTAAATCCTCTCACACTCACACTCACACTGCTTGTGAGCTTGGTTGCTAAGCTAATTGCTATGGAGCTCCGTGCAGGGACTCGTGTTCGGTTGAGTCACAGGCTCCAGTCAACAACCATGCTCCAATGACGGAGATACTCGAATCTTCGAATCCTGCAGTCTTCCGTGATGGCGACGACGAGCAAACTGGCCAAGCATCGATCATCGTTCCAGGTAATTATGCTTTGTTGTAAACAGCTGCATTCTCTGGCTTGCCTGTGATAGCTTGCTTCGTTTGCACTTGAGTACGTCCCAGCGAAGTTTAAACTGGCTAAATTTGGCAGGAAAGTTATGCAGCTTAAAAACTTGACAAGTTTTTCATTAAATTGGGAAAAACTCTTTCCCAAAACGTATTTTGGGAATACTAAATTTTGTTTTGTGAGAACATTTTGGTGACTTGAAGTATGTTCTTTGATAATTCTTGTAAGATATTTCATCATTGAGGTAAGGTCTTGAAGAAATCATCATAATGTTCACTCTAAATCACCTAAAAACTCTTAAAAATGAAAAATTCAAAAATCCCAATATGGAAGCTTTTTCCCAATTTAATGACTAACACGATTGTGAGATTTACACTGTTAAGTTTGAAAATAGTAGCTTTTTAGCAGTGTTTTTAGCCACTACAGGTAAAAGTGAACATCATGTTTGGGATTACTACTGAGACTTGACATTTATTGGTTCCGCAAGAGCCGAGGGACTCATCATCTCTTTTTGAAATTTCTGTAAGTGATGAGTCTTTAGTTGGTTATATTATTCTTCCATTTACTACTAATACTTCGAATGAGAACTGACTTGGACTTCTAGGGGAGAGTGGTGTTTGGGTGACGAGTATGTTGGAGAGAATAAAGGAATGTGATTGAAGTTGGCTTAACGTTTGAGCACATGTGTCAGAGTGGACTGGATAACTGGGAAATATTAATTTTACTTCCTCTGTCTCGCAAAGTATCTTTTTCAGTAGTTTTGGTTGTGTGGAGGCTTATTGGGCCCAATTTTTAAGTAAGCTGCTCCATTTTGTCATGCTATCTTTGGCGGATTCTTTGGCGGATTCTTTGAGGTCTTGTCGATATTGTCTTCCTGCGTGAGAAGAGTTGGTGAAAAAGTTTCTTTGCTCATTCAAATAGTAATTGAAGTACCCTCCTTGGTGGGATGAAATTTTGAAACTAGCATTGACCGTATTATACCAATCCGTTTCACATTTTTGGGTTACATACGTTGCCTGTTTATATCTCTTCATGAACTGTGAACAATTTATGGTTTACAAAAACGCGATATTTGTTAATGTGGGAAAAATGGTACATCCTGGGACTTTCAGGAAGTGAGTAAGGAAGTTTGAGGTGATCACCTCAAACCAACACGTGCCCTCACCTGAGAGGAGGGATTTGCAAGGGAAAAAATCTTAATGGCTTAAATTGGATCTGATACCTTTGAATTTGGTTTTAAAGTAACTTTTTGAGTTTGAGGGGAAAACAAAGTGGGACCCCTGTTTTTCCCAAATTAACAAATATTGCGTTCAAAACTCCAGCATGAACAAACCATATAAAACTATTTTTGCTAGGAAATAATGATGTGTGAAACTCACCCAAGATAGAGATCCATTCCTCAAACATTTTTTTGCCTCAGAGGACAAAGAGAATACGCCGTTTTTCTGAAGTATATTGCTTGTGATGATTGAAAATATTATTCTTTTGTTTTGAAGGAATTGGAATCTCTTATGAAAATCCTCAAAATGGCTAAAAGAACTCACAATCAAATCTGTTTGGGCTTCTTTACCCTTGAAGGATTCATGTCATCAAATTCATAGAACCTAACAATCCATAGAGAAGTAAAGGTCAAATTTGGATCCATCTGTGTTTCATAGTGATCTAGTTATTACTAAGAGACAATACACCATCCCAAACATTCATGAATGATGAGAAAGCTAGTAAAGCTTGAGTAGGACCTTGTTTGAAGGGTGATGGCACGATCAGGGTACCCCCGAAAGGGCCTGCCGGACCTTTGGAAAGCACTATCATTTTTGTTCCATTAATGGGTTTTGATTATTTTTGTTTAGCGGAAAAATTGAACTTGCAAGTGATGAGACATTTTTCTTAAGCTTTCCTTATGTTAAGAAATTCATTTAGAAAGTGTTCTTTTCATCAAAAGGACTTTCTTGTTTTTTTTTTCACACCATAAAAGTGATTAGAACCCAAATGTCCTGATCTGGACTTTTTTTGACTTGTAATTTGTAATGGCTCCCTAAAATGAACTATGAACATTTTAATAATTTTAACCAAATGTGCACCTAGAAACAAGTATATGTGCATGCTTTTGCCACTTTAAAAAAAAAAAAAACTACAAATTTTTAATGTTCTTTATTGAACGTGGAAAAACTTGCATGAAACTGTCCCTAAAAGAATTCATAACAACTAATTTTAATAATGTATGAACTAATACACTTTAAATTCATGGACCATAGAAGCTTGCGTAACTATAAATGCATTAACCTAATTCCTACTAACCAAATTTGTAGTCCGAATAAGTCCATTACTTCATTTTGATGAAATGAGACAGTTCCGGAACTTCCTAAACAATTGCTCATTTGGATATGATAACATGCATCTTTTGAAAAAGTGTATTTTTTTTCTACTAATTTACAAGTATAAGCAACTTCTTGCCAAAAAATAAATAGCAAAGCACTATCTAGTAAGACGTAATAAATAGCAAAAGTATCATGGGTATGGCCAAATTAGACCTAAGTAGTCCTTTTTGGTTACCTTGATTGTGCCATCACCCTGAAATGCAAGCAAAGTGCTACAAGGACAAAGCATGTGGTGGTGAATCTCTTTGTATTATATTTCACCTAAACAATATTGTTAGTAGATTAATGGAGGTATTCAACATGCATTTCATTCTATTGAGTTGTCCAAATTTAATTTCAAAATACTGACATGAATTTCACTAGCACTAAAATTAAGACTTCAACGTGATTTTATTAAGATTTTAATAAGATTTTATTAAG
Organism: Ulota crispa; assembly: GCA_963920765.1. Lineage (NCBI taxonomy): Eukaryota > Viridiplantae > Streptophyta > Bryopsida > Orthotrichales > Orthotrichaceae > Ulota > Ulota crispa. The sequence continues at coordinate 13,199,839 of OY987248.1, read as the reverse complement.
TTTTGTAGTTTTAGTTTTGCTTAAATAGTTTCAATCACCTTTTATTGGTCAGTTCATTTACATGCACTTACTAAAAGTCGTTGCGTTGGACTCCCCTAATAGGGGTTTCAAAAATGACATTCCACACCAATTTCATTCACTTGAATAAGATTTGTGAACAACCCAATCAAGTCACTCCATGAACAAGCCATGACGACCTCATGGGGGTTGTGATTGCATATTCACTGGTGAATGACCACAACTTCACGACCACTCGTTCATTGCTTATTTGAGATATTTGAAACCACCTAATAAACAAACTGTAATGCGGGAAACTGGAGAAACCGGGAGAACCGGGAGGTAGGAAGACCGGACTCGGGCAGGCTGGAGGGGGGACAGAGTGCGCGTGGTGAGGCCCAAGAGCCGCTCTGCTCTGCCCTCTCGGCCGACCCGGATCCCGTGACCCTCTCCACACGTTGCATCTGTACACATTCGGTAGAGATTCTCGCCCCGCACGACAGAACTAAACAATCACAATCGTGCTGCCAATTCGCCCCCAAAGTACCGCCTCTGCTCCTCCATTGAGTAGTCCATTCCCTCACAGATGCCAGATCGTACCTTCTCTTGCACCAGCTGGGGCTGCTTTATTCTGTTCCTAAGCTTAGTTCCGAGTCAAGGATGATTCCAGCCCATAAGCTTAGTCAGTGACCGAGAGAGTGAGACACAACGAGAGAGGCAGAGCTAGAGCGGCAGTGATCGCAAGCATCCAAGCATTACCACACATGGCTGCCACCATCGCGCAAGCCATGTCCGCCTTGGATGCTACGCCGGGCGCCATAGCCCGCACCCACACCCCCCACTCGCGGGTGCGGGCTGTTTTGGGGTACGTCTCGCTTCGCCAGGGTCAGCATTTTGCTTGCGCTGCTGGGAATGGCGCCTTGCGTTGCAACAAGGAGAAGTTGTTGTGGAGTGGTGTGCCTCGGAAGGGACGCCCAGGATCAGGTTTGCTACTGCAACGCAGGAAGACGATTGCAGTGCCTCTCGCTTTGAGCGAGAATGCCTCCACTCCCGAATTCTCCAAGGTGGTTGATCGCTTGCTTTGGCGCTAACCTTTACTAGAAGATCACAAGTCTGAAACGGGGCCTCCTATTGTTTCTTTTGGCAGTTTTTATTATTTTAGTAGGGCATGTGTAGACGTTTCTTTTATCCAGATTGTCCATTGATGAACACATGCAATGTCTCTTCGTTCATTCTAAAACTCTACCCGATCGGAGCACAGTATGATCTATTGAATTGGCCTTTTAGTCTAATCCATACAGCATTATTATATCCCTGCTCCTGTCTTTTCAAATGCCAAGGTTAGGGTGGCAGTAGGGTGACGATCAATTGATGAACTCGGTGTGTGCTGTAGATAGAAGACGAGGAGGAGTCACCTTCAAGCCAGTACAAGCAATGGGACGCATTAACAGCTCGTGTCGCCGAATCCGCCACGGTGGCATTTCTGTTGCTGCAACTCCCGCAAATCGTCCTCAACACGCAGAATCTCATGTCAGGGAATGAAGTGGCCCTCACTGCCATCCCATGGATGGTACGAAGAGTTTCATCCATTCCATTCCCGTGCTTTTTGGTGATGAGCTTTTGTTATGAATGCCCACCGAATGTGGAATGTGAGTTGCATCCCCAAGGTAGAAACTCTCCTTTTTTATATCACTTGAAGCATTTCAACCAATAATTATGTGCTTTTATTGGGAGATCACTCAATAGAGCTCACTTTGGGGTGCTTTGGGTACGAGAGCCGAATCGAATCCTCTTTGCTCACTCAATGTCACATCGTTGATTTTTGTATGCAATCATTCTAATTGGGGGTTTCTGGTGGAGAGATACTCCCTCTGTCCCTCTTTTGTGCTAGTGACACTTGCATTGTAGAATCAATATACCATTTACTAAATGTATGCAAAATCTCCAGTTTTGATGTTGCCGTTTGGGCACCCAAATTCCATGCAAAAAAAGTACCATAACATATTTGTGCATGCTATCAACTCTTCATTATTGAAGATTTAAAAGATTAGTAGCAACAATGGTACCTCATATGGGCAAGGCCAAGCTTGCTAGGAGAGGAATGCTCTCTAATCGATTCACTTGCCCCCATGAGGTCAAACTCTTTCTCAACGTTTGAAATCAGCAAAAGGAAGCTTTTCAGTGATACAAGAAATGTGTCTGATTTGGAGCTTTTTAGAGGGACAGAGGGAGTGACAGATAGCCTCATTTTTTATTCTTAGAGCATGGATATGATGCTTTCAGCCAACTTGGGATTTGGAGGCCTGCAAAGTGTGTATTGGAGGAGATGAGTTGTTATTGTTGGTAACAGGGTTTAGGGTTTAGCATGGTCCATCTAATGTTGGAATGGGCATGTACAGGGTCAGTTGACAGGGCTCCTGGGAAACTTGTCGTTGCTGTCCTACTTCGCTGGGAAGAGGGAACGGGGAGCGACGGTGGTGCAAGCGGTGGGTGTGATTTCGACAGGGGTGGTGCTGTCACAGCTGACGTTGGGAGGTGCCATGCCTGTCCCAATCTTCATGGGCACGGCGGCCGTTGTGGTTGCTGGCCTTCTCTTCAACTGGCTCAGCTACTTCAATAAGCTGAGCCCTACTCTCTGGCAGCTGTGGCTCGATTCTGTCACCGTTGGTGGCCTCACTGTGCTTCCTCAGGTCTAATTCTTTACACTGCTATTCATGCAAAGAATTTGCATGCACCCTGTGTTTCTTCCCTTGGTTACCATGATTGCTTGCCAATGCCATTGTGTTGTTTTGCCATGTGAAAAATTGCAACAGTTTTGTGCAATTTAGTGAGAAAACATGCGTGAGTTCATAGAGTTGGACGTTGTGGTGGAGCCTTGTTTTGGTTAGGATTGACCAGCCTTGCCAAGTTGCCGAAGTTGTCAAATTGCACAAGTAGTGTAGCAAATTAGGAGAGTGCTAGGTCTAATTCTTTGCACTTCGTTTACACAAAGAATTTGCATGCACCCCATGTTTTCATCCCTTTGTCACCATGATTGCTTGCCAAAGCCATTGTGTTGTTTTGTCACGTGTAAAATTGTAACGGTTTTGTGCATTTAGTGAGATAGTATGCGTGAGTTCATAGAGTTGGACGTTGTGGTAGAGTCTTGTTTTGATTAGGATTGACCAGCCTTGCCACATTTTTGCATGTTTATGAAATCCATCTCACAGATTACTCTGGTTGCTTTTCAGGTCATGTGGTCAACATTCGTACCCTTCGTTCCGGCGTCTACTCTTCCGGGCACCGTTTTTGGCGCTATTGCTTTGCTTCTGGTCATTCTGGTATAGAATCTAAGGTTTTTTACCTCCCCTTCTTGATATTTTGTTTCTGGTGCGATTAAGTAAAAGTTGCTAGTCTACTCGTTTTTTGATAATTGAAAATGGCATGACAGAATCGACTCAACAAGTTGCCCTCCTCAGCATTGAAGCTGTACGGCGGGTTGTCAGCGTGGACGGCAACGCTTCTCTTCATGTGGGGTCCTGTAGCACAGGCGGTGTGTTATTAAAAACCTCTTTTTTTTTGGATATTTCTTTTCTGTTAATATTTGGTTATTTTTATCTGTCTTAAGGTCGAGATATTCCTCCTGTGGATGGTACCCTTAGCGAGGTGATTTTGTGGAGGTCACGTTTTTACGAACTCAAATGTGGTTGGGCCTGGCCTCGTTGGACAGTGGTCGAATTACTTGAATCCTTCCAATATCAAGGGCTTGTCAGTCCTCACCATTTTGCTCGCCATGGCTGGAAATGGTCTGCTCCTGCCACGGGCTCTCTTCACCCGCGATCTCATGTGGTACGTTCTCACATAAGTGACAGCTGGACTGTAGTTCAGTGCTTAAAATCCCACCTGTCTTGCTTTTTCTATTTGCTGTAGTAGATGTAAGTGGTACTGTGTGAGCCAGTCATTTAGGGAGGAAAGGATGTCTAAAAAAGGCAGCTTGTGAATTCCTCCGAGGGTATGAGCACACTTTTATATGTTATATGAAACTGATCACCGTAAACTGAGGTATTAATTTCGTTCCATTGTGGGGGCAGGTTTACAGGATCATCTTGGGGTACGCTGTTACAGGGTTGGGGGATCCTCGTCACCATGTTTGTGTAAGCACTTCGCAATCAGTTTTTTTGCGTTTCACAATGTGTGCTTGAATCTGTGGTTGGACCTCATTTTTTTCTTAGCAGTTTTGAGTAGCTCCTATGGGCTTTTTTTTTTTGGTTCAAATCTAATGTATTGCTTGACCAGTACATGGAATGCTCTTCATTGATTTTGGTGCTACAAAATATGGCCTCCTCTAAAACACACGCTTTTTCACAGTGACGAATAGAACTGATCATTTTTATACCACAAATCTTTTTTCCTGTAGGGGTCAAGAAATGGTTGAACATTTGAATAATCATTACTGAAAACAATGACAATAGGAATCGTTATGGAGGTGGTGCTACTACTCAGTTTTTTACCACAGCGAAAATAATAGGATACAAGTATTAAGAGGTCTCACTACAAAAATTTCCACAAAAAATAGGGGCGAAATTTGTAGTGAACCCTCCGAATATGTCACTTCACTCGAATGTCCTGTTTGTTAAGTGCGTCCTTCTTCCTCGAGTTTACTCCGAATTTTGCATGCATTGAAACTTTTTAAGCTCTTTCAGATGTATTGTGGGCTGACTCAGCTAATTTTGTGGCTCGTTTGTTCCTGCAGGTTCCAAGTTATCAATGACGTGTCGTTCTACGGAGTCAGTGCTGTGCTTGCACTGTGGCTAGGTACTCTCCAACTATGTACCCTTTTCCTTACCTTGGCTGTGTTACTTTCTTTATGGAAAATGTGGCAAAAGAGGTTCTGAACACCATATTCGGTAAATTGGGAAAAATAGTACATTTTGGGCTTTCACTATTTCTGACACTATGTACAATTTAGCATATTACAAAAAAATAAACGTGCACTTTCTTGTACAATAATGAAGTCTCAGTGTTTGCCTCCAAGGATTTCAAATAATTACAACTTTGAGCCATAGCTATGCCTACATTACTAATTAAGGTGGAGTACAAAATGGTCCCTCCGTTTTTCCCAATTTGTCTAATATGGTATTTTCGGGAGAGGAAGAGTTCCTGAAGCTTATTGTGGGGTGGATGTCTGTCTGTGCAGGCTGGATGTTATTCAACGATGCCGAAGCTTATTCACTGCAATCCCCCGTCTCGCCATTAGTTGAATTGATCACTGGGAGTCGGTCTAGGTAGAGATCTCCCTCACAAATCATTACAGAGGTTTATTGTGTAGGTCAGGCACTCAGGCGGTAATCCTGCCCAGGTAATTTTAAAGTGGCGAGAGCATCCTTCAGGATTGACAAGGGCAATCTGGCACGAGCCAGAGAGCATTTCAAAGGTAATGTGATGTCTACACACACGGTGGACACTTGGACCTGGAAAAACCAAAATCAACAATGCGTGCAGATCCAGTTATGTTGTTCTCATTCAAAGACATTCCTCCGCCATTTTGTAAATATTCTATGATTTCGCTAATACTCTAATCAATTTTGTGCCATCTCAAAGTCTTTCTCCTATCATGGCTTTGATAACAAGTAGCTTAATAATCCTTATCATGCAACCATGATTAGAGTTTCACATGACAGCCTTAGGAAAATGAACCTTGGGAAGAGCACTGATATCAAACTCGCAATTAATTTGGGAAGGATTTACTCCCTCTTTCCCTCTGAAAAGCTCCAAATCAGACACATTTCTTGTTACCACCGTGTTTAATGATCTGGTGGGGGCGAGATAGGCAAGTAGAGAGCATTCCTCTCCTAGCAAGCTTGGCCTTGCGCATATGAGGTATCATTGTTGCTACTAATCTCTAAATCATCAATAATGAGGAGTTGGTAGCATGCGCAAAGATGGTACTATTTGCATAGAGTTTGGGTGCCTGAACAACAACATCAAAACTAGAGATATTGTATACATTTTGATAGATGATATATTGATTCTAGAATGCATGTGTCACTAGCACAAAGATTAAAAACATAGTTAATCCTTTGCAAGGAAGCTTTTTGGACCTTTTTAGAAGGATAGAGGGAGTAGAATTATTTGGTTTAATGCTTTATCCCTATGGTTAGTGAGAATGGTGGATCCACCTATATAGTATGGTTGATGGGTCATAATTTGCAATCTTGGCTTGGAAATTCATATTTAAAATATTATCTCTCTTGGTTCCACACTTTATTGCAAAATTTTGGATACTTGGACTACTCCAAAGGACTCTAGTGGTTCAATTCCAATTGGTCAACATTGAAGAACAATCCTTGCAAGGCCCATGTACTAAATGTAATTTGAGTACTTTTTAAAACAAAGAGATTTGTCAAACATAGATAAACCAATCATGGTGCCTTTTCGGATTTGAGCTAACTCAAAACAATTCTTTTGACCATCTCTAGCAAACATAAACATATTCAATCTTAGGGCAGGTTTCCATGTGGGGCTAGAAGGGTCTTGCTTGGATGTCCAACCTCCAATTTTGGAAAAATCAAATGACATCCTTCGAGGGTCTGGACCCAAAATTGGAGGTTGCTTTCTAAACTCTACGCATTGTGAAGATTTCAGAATTTTTTCTATATTTTGCTTGTGGTCACCTTGGATGGGCCTCCGATTCCAATCACCCATGGAAACCGGCCCTTATTGGACTTCCAAGTGTCCAACTAGTTAGATTTGGCTTTGCTAGCCCATATAAGTAGGAGTTAAAATAAATCATTTGAGGAACTTGAAGGTGTACCTACATAAAGGACATATCATATGTGGAAAGATGTATTAGAAGTTGATTAAATAGAATGCTAACTTCTAAAAAGCATTCTCTAATTTTGTTAGACTTTTTTCAAGAGCACCAATAATTTTCTTTTTTTCTTACTTTGACATATGATGATAAACAAATTATCCTCTCACTCAATAAGCCAAAGCAATCTTGCACAAGCAAGTTTGCTTTCCTGGAATTCAGTTATCTTTGGTTCTCAACATCCTCATGAATATCAAATTGAATTCCAATTCTTTTTATACATGCCTCTTTGAGAATCTATCATTATGCATTCTAGGCAAAGTTGTTTTCTCTCTACTTACAAACTTTGTTACTCACTTGTGCATACTACAATGCTTACATGTAGACTTGTGTTTTCAATACCTCAAATATTACACTGGAAATAAGTATATCTACTCAAATACATTAAAATGCCAATATAACCAAGGTTCCAAAAATAATTCAACCTATCAAGCAAAGAAAGCAACAACAATCCATAACCTCCTCCCTCCCTCAAAAATAGGGGACTATTTTTTTTCCCCATTTGGCTTCTACCAAGCTAGGCTAGATGGCAAAGCCAAAGGGAACAAGAATTCCTCTTCTCAACTCCACCCAACAACCTCCATGTTTATCATGACATGGTGAGTTGACCTTTTGTGCACATAAAATCTTCAAGGCAAGCCTCCTCTACATGCTCTCGAAAAGCAAGGAGAGGAGTATTGCACGTTGGGGACAAGGTTATAAGGTGAGCTAAAAGTATGAATACCTAATATTACAAACCTATGACCATAAGTGGCATCAATTGTGATTGGATATACACAACTCCTAGTTTTATTATATATCAATTTTTTATACTAAGCTTGGATATACACATGCATATCCTCTAATTATATTCAAAACTACAAGATGTATAAAAATGATAGAGATGTATCTAATTCTTCAAAAATGATTGATAATTGATGATATTATCTTAATTTTCCATCACACATCATACCTTGCCCTACCACTTGATGCAAGTTCATAACACCCTCCCTTGGAGACTCATCTAGCATGGCCATAGTAAAGCAAGTAGCAAGAGATGCTCTAACATTGTGTCTCCAAATCTTCTTCTCACAATTTGAGTGCCTTCAAAATATGATTGCATTTGATGAGGTTGATTTTTGCCTTTCATAATGGACCATATATTTATGATCACTTTTGAAAATTATAGATGAAAAATGATTTTTTCTACATCCTACAAAGGATTTTTTTGGTGATGGAGGGGACATAAAAATATCCTCATAAGCGTTTAACCCCTCATTGCCAACAATTCTCAAATTAGACGGAAATTGGGGCCAAAAACATCTGCTTAGGCAAAGAGGGGTTAACCCCTAAAGGACCATGGCCTTTATTTTGTCAAAAGATACTCAAAACTGCTACTTCTATGGCACAGAGTAAAAAAGTTTGAACAGTAGTCTTTTTGCATATCTGATTGTAGGATCTTGTAGTAGACTTGTATGTGAATGTGTTATTCAAAACTTAAAAACTTTGACCACACAAATTGCAAGATATTTGCATTTAAAGTGTAAAAATCAAGCATTTTTGCACCTTGCACGATTAGATTATTTGACTTTGAACTTTTTTAACCTAAAATTCTTGCACCATGGAGTTTTGAGTTTATTTTTTTATAGTAGGGAATTGAGTTGAGAATCTTTAGAAAAAAACCAAAACAAAAAATACTTAATTTTTATTCATAAAAAAAACATTAAATAGAAGACGGTTTGAGATTGAACAAATTCTTACATTGTTAATTACCTAGCAATGGAATTGAATCACAAGAATCTCAATGGTGAGATTGTTCTAGCAAGCAATCTTCACCCTTTCCAATAGTTTTTTTGCAAAAATGTTAAATTTGCATTCAAAAATGAAGTTTATACGTTATTTCTTCAGAGCAAAACTACACCTACCCTAAACCCTAAACTTCTCATAACTTTCATCTCATCTATCAAAATTAAATAATTCAAAGCTCCCCACGTCTATATAAGTCTAAAGAACCTATTTCAGATTTTTATTTGAAAAAAATAATAAATTTAAAGAAGTTTTTGGCTGCCCGAGGTGCAACATTTTCCAAATTTTCATACATAATTTCTTCAATAAATGTCAAAATGAAGAAAAAATTACATTCCCACATAAATCTTTGAATTCCTCACCTTCAATAAAAGTTTCAAAAAATCACATCGTCACGCAAAGTAGTTTAGCCATGGGTACAAGCCGGAAATCCCCGAAGGGACAATGGTCGTTTAGGGGTTAAGAGTTCAGAAACTTAGAAGGCTAGTAGAACTTTACTCAGGAGTGGGGAGCGTCCGGCGACGGTGATACTTTGCGAAATATTTGACTTCACGACACCGATATTACACCAAAACTTCAGATAATTTAAAAACGCACTTCAGGTTCTTCATACATTGTGCACGTGATATTCAAATGTTATTATTGGATAAAGAATCATGGATGTCAAGAAAACTTGCTGTATATAGATCAACCTACCAAAGAAATCCTATACATGCTATGAAGCCATTAGAACGATGAGGAACGATGAAGAGAATGGAGGACTACTAATAGCCAGAAAGGCATCCAAATACCGAAATCAATCACCTTCATGTGCAGTAAAGATTCACTCTCTGTCAAGAATGTTATGGCCTCTTGACCGTTGGTATTTGAACCTACATTAGAGCCCATTCAGTTATTCAGAAAAAGTAAGACAGAAAAATACCAGTCAGAAGAAATTCGTGCACCCATATACAACCTTCTTACGAGGCTAATCATAGCCAAGTATCATCACTGCAGGTGCTCAGAAAATGGGCACATTTTAAAGTTATAGGCTTTGCAGATCAGGAGACAAAACAGTTCATCTAGTCTTTCAGTGGGGATACTCCGAAGAGAATATGGTTTCTATGCTGCTAAGTGCGTAAAGTACACTGGCTTAACTTCTGAAGTTCTACAGTACGTTGTCAAGTATCCACAAGTTCTGACGAAGGTAAATTCGATCAGATGAAGAGATTATGCACAGAGGTTAAAAAAGAGACAAATTTAGGTCTGTGTGCGGCTCCTCGATTTCGTACCTGCATCAGTTACCCGTCTCAAAAGAGCATTTGTACCCGTTTGCAGTTGTTACAATGGGTCTGCCACACGACATTTGAGGCCATGAAGATCGCATCTAAGGCGCTGAGAGGCAAAGCTACAGGACCGGGAGTTCACGGAGCTAGTCAACCAAAGTACGAGACCTCTTGGAATGACGCCGACTACCGTCCTCGCCACCAGCTTCGTCATCTTCATCATCCGACCTGTTTGCTTTCCGACTCTGACGACCTCGATTTCTTGAAATCTTCCTGATAGGTGTCTGCTGGGAAGGTTGGGTTAACGAATCTGATGTGGGCTGCCGATCAGGCATAAGCTCACCTCCCTCCTCCAAGTTGTTCTGCATCGTCTGCAGAAAAAGAATAAATAAACCACAAGGCGTTAAATACGTGTTCCAGTGAACCTAACCTCGAATGGGCAATGAGCATGAAGTCTAACTTATAATGAAGAAATACGCTTGAAATCTGCACGCTGCCAACTGAATCAGGTTCTTTAAGTACACGTCTAGACAATTGTATGTTGGTTTATTGATACGGAGGAAACTGTACAACATGAATAAAAGATGAAATTGTACCTTCCAGCATGTCCAGTCGTACCGGAACACGAACTGTACATTAGTAACCTGCCCGCTCTGGCGATCATGTGATGTAGGAGCATTCTTGGGAGCTGCAATTGAAGTCATTTTAAACATTCAGATTCGTAAAAATAACTTATATTGAAGTGCACTCAAAAGCAATAGAGATCATTTTCATGATATAATCACCAAAATACACCCACTGATACAGCATTACTGGATATCGAAAGGAACTTAAGAGTAAATTCAGGAACGAAAAGTTGAGGCTGTACCAACAAGATGTGTGCCATCATCGTCGTACGAGATTGCCACCCGACCATCCTTAACGAGAAATGAGAGCGAGAAGATGTTTTCCACGGTTTGTGAGAACGACTCCCTATTTAAAACAAGAGCATCCAGCCGAGCACGCTTGACTTTTCTGAGAATGGTAAACATAGTCTCCATGTTCATATCGGTTTCCCCTTTTGCTTCTGCCTCGCCTTGATCCTTAACCTGCATGAAATTCCAGAGTCTCAGACACAATCAAATAAAGAAATCACAATATAGTCATTTGCAAGCTTCTCAACGAGCTCTAACTATTTTATTTCTGATCGTACAGCCAGCTATAAAAAAAAGCAGACTAGAGATCAAAAGCAATTCACTTCTCAACATGTCCTGAAAACGCCGAATCAGGATATACTATAAACTCTGGCGTTTTTACAATCTAAAAACAATGCAATCTGATCATCAAAAAACTCACCTCCTCAGCTCGTGTGGTCTCTGTAGGCCTAACTTTCTTGGGCCTTGGTGCGTGAGCTTGTCGCACCTTGGGTTCAATGTCCATGGGTCCTAACCTGTGACAACAATGATAACAATTATGATATGAATCTCGATTCTCGTGATTGTGGCTGTCATTCGAACAATAAATTCACAGCGGTAAAAGAGAACGAGACAGGAACTCACATCGTAGCTACTCCAGGAGCTTCCCGACAAAAGCCTACAGCTCCCAGTCCTAATTTGCCCCAGTCGATTTCCACAGGTGCCTCATCATCTACGGCAGCAGTTCGGTTGCCAAAGGTGGCTAAGACAGCACCGATAAATGTAGCAGGGCTAATTCCAGTTTTGCGACTGTTTGCCTTCACGCTACCTAAGAAACACTTGGTAAGGTTCATAACGGCCTCGGCATCAGCAATTTGCTCCCTCGGTTTTTGCACTGCAAGCCACACGAGAATCATCACATGGCTGGATGCAGCAATGATTACTCGAAAATTCAATGAACTCCATCATTGCCAATCCTCGAGTGTCGACATCATTCTCATGGCAAATAACATGGCAACAAGACTTTAGAGTATACGAAGTGTACAAGTACCGAACTTTCGTTTAATAATCAAACCTTTGCGGAAAATAATTACCTTCTTGGTGAAGATCATCCATCTTTTCAACAACCTCATAAAACCTGTTTGAGTCCAAGCGACCAAGCTCCTCCGCACCATCTGTCACAACGTATACGTCAAAACTCTGAAATTAGCACTTACTGTCCCACTGGAATTGACAAACGAGCTTGAAATTGCATTGCAAAACACTTTCCCGAACAATCTTAGAGACAAAACGCTGCAGTAAAAATATATCACTCATTACTATTTAGACGCATTAATACACCAATACACAATCATTTCTACTTGAAGTGACACTCACTACTTCAGTCAAACTTAGTTAGTAAGGTACACAAAATGCAAGCAGCTACAACAAGCAGAACTTTCAGCTCTCAAGCTCATACAAGACTCCTTTGACGTGATCCCGGTCAACACTTCGTCCAACGCAAGACTGACTAGAATGAACAGAATTCAAACACCGACCTGCAATGTCCTGCTTAATTTGCCTATACTTGGAACGAAGCGCTCGTCGCTGCTCTGTATTCTGCTTCGACATCTCATTTTCCTGCTCATGTTGAGAAGCCTGCGTCTTGTCTGCGGCCCTGGCCCCGCGCCGCTTCCTCCTCTCCTCCTGCGCACTCATGGCTACGACCCTAACCACAACAACGCCAGACACAAAACTATATTCCCGTCTCAAACGCTGAAATAAAATCGCGGACACAATATTTCAATACATCTCTCACTATCACGTCCTCGAAACCCTAAGCACGCTCAAGAAAAACATCCTCCGGGCTTGAATGCGCAAAAGAAAAAGGCTGCGCAGACAGACAGCGAGGGTTGGAAGCGCTTCGGCGGGCGGGAGTGAGAGTTGGCGGAAGCGCCTCCCCGCCAGCCGAGCGCGGGGAATTCTGGTGGAAGAAAATTTAAATCCCGGAATAGAAATCCCTAACGGCTTGTAGAGTAGGAGGCTCCGGAGGGGGATTCTGACGTGGCATGACATGAATGGACAAGATCTCTGAATCTTCTGGAAAGGATTGCATGAACGGCGAAGATCGTCGTTTCTGGGGGACATCTCGAGATAAAAATATGGAAAACGGCCCGAATATAACTTGAACTGAGATCCTCGTGTGGCTTCTTTGCGAAGCTTTAGGGATGAACTCTGTGGATGGTGTAGACATAGATTCATCCATCTGTTTTGTCCTAATACCGAGAGTGATGTGAATGGCGAGCCTGCTGGAGCTCCTTTCTCGGCCCTGACAAGTGACAAGGACCTCCTCGGGATAGCTTGGCCCGGGGCAGTGCATTTTCTTTTAGGGCGTCAGGGTTTTCTCGATTATAATTGGAGGGACCAGCTCGCATTTGCCACTGCTTGTCAGAAGTGTCGCCAAACTAAGTTCCTTTTGTCAAAAAAATGCCCTGGCCCGGGGCCCACAAAGTTCCCATTAATCGTTCTCCACGTGAATTGATGGCTCAGGATTGGAGTGGTGATTAGAAGGCCCTCCGTGCTCCTGCCCGAAGTTAGGTTTGGAGTAGCGGGGTTTAATTTTCTAACAAATTCTTGCTGCGTTGTCCTCTCGAGAGTGGAATATCTCAGGAGGGAAGATAAAGCACTGGAGGAAACCTGTCAGAATTCGCCAGAAAATTAAGTCCAAGTTGGACAGCCTCGATGTCACATTAGCTTAAGTGACGGGGAACGCCCTCGAAACCCTAAAACCTCATCGCAGCTCTATTGACAGGAATGGTTGCGCTCACTTGCTCCCTCCACCTCAAACTCTCAAAAGCCCCTTCATCGTCACTCCTCTGGCTTGAGGAACTGCTCTGTTGCAATTGCGTTTTCTGACCGATCGCCATGGCCACAACGCAACCAACAAGCTATGGCGACGGCGTCGTCGGCCACACGGACGAGGACGCAGCTATGGACGCTGCTCTCTGGGGCGAGTTGAGGAGCTATATTGATCTGGCCATGATCTACGCCAAATTGCCCCTGGCACCATTCTTCCGCCTGCGCCAAGTTTGCAAGGAATGGAACCGCCTGGCCTCGGATCGCCAATTTCTGGAACGGACCTTCAAGCCTCCGGTCGCCACTCCTTTCTTCGTGACGCCTCGAGAATTTGGAGACCGCCTCTTCACGCGCCAAGCCTCGACGTGGAGCTCGATGCCACTACCGCAAGTGAAATGCGAAGTGTCGGGCTTGCTCTTCGAACGCTCCGTTAGAGACTCGGATCGCATCCGTATCTTCGATCTTCATACGCGCGTGTTCCATGAGGTGCCGCCTATTCCTGCGACGATGCAGGTCAGTGTGTCCGGGAAATCAGTTTGAGGTCAATGTCTGATGAGTCACTGTTTGCTTTCTTTCGGTTATTCTTTTACTTGAAGCTATACAGCAGTTCAATGAATTGAATGAGGGCTGATTTAAGCAGTCACTGATTGCTTTCTTTTGGCTATTCCATCACTCTAAGCTATACAACAGTTCAAGTAAATTGAATGAGGGCTGATTTGAGCAGTCACTGATTGCTTTCTTTCTTTCGGTTGTTCCTTCACTTTAAGCTATACAACAATTCATTGAATTTGAATGACGGCTGATTTGAGCAGTCATCTGGTTGCTCTTACACGAAATTAGCGACTGAAATTCATCTGGACATCGGTGCAGGCGTCGGATGAAGAAGACTATGTCCAGAGGCCTTTGATTGGCATGACAGTGGACACAACCCTAATTCCCCACACTTTTAGGGTAATTCTTGCGGACGAAGTCATTGGCACCCGCATTTATGATTCCAAGAGTGGAGAGTGGACGCAAACGCCGTCGACGTATGAGTACTCACTAGATGCGGATCGCATGCCCTCGTGCGTCAACCATGATCAGTTCTTGTACATCAAAGTTCCAGGAGGGGATGAGACGACCTTTGATCTCCACGCATACGACCTGGAGAGAGACGAGTGGGATTTTAAGAATCCTGGTGCTTTTGAGGTGCCCAAGCAGGAATTCCGCGACATTGGTTTGTGGCAAGAGCGGCTGTTTGCTTTTGGCCTGAAGTTCCCGGGTGTAGCTGTATGGGAGATAGATCGCCGTCTCGAGGAATCGTGGACTCTGTTTGATTCCATGCCGGAAGAGTTCTGTTCATGGATTGTCAGCGGCAAGGACAGCAAACTCAAGCACATTCAAAGCAAATTCTGTAACGAGCATGTCCTTTTGTACAATTACGTTGCGGGTGAGGAAAAAGCCGTGTTGTATAACTTGGATCGGAAGACGTGGGAGAAAGTTGCGTTGCCTGCACTCCCGGGTCGTCATTAATAGCTCTTGCAATAAAGATCCTCTGCATCGCCCAATAATTTGCTATGAGAGTGTTGGTAGCGAAGATGGAACCAATGAGCAGTTTGTAACTCATTCTATGCTCTTTTTCACCGAGGTAAGCACCTTCTTCTTTTTCTAGTGATTCTTCAACCAATGCAATCTTTCTCTTTTCATAATGAAATCCATTGAGAAGTGCTCTGAAGTCAGGAAAGCTTTGGCTTTGCTTGCTTAGAATACTACTTATCATCATTTGTCGTGGATCCGTTGTCTCTATCGATGTCTCATCGGCGAAGTAACGTCAGTTTACAGTACTACTGGGAGCTTGTGAGTGTCGCTCCTTTATACAGATATCCAGGAAGTAGTATACGAAATTTACGCTGAACTCGTTATAACTCTTAGTATGTGATCCTTGGTGCCATTCTTAATATGGTTCCTCAATAGCATCGTTTCCTGATAGAATGTTTGAAAAAATCATGTTCGAATGCCACTTATACTATAAGCACGTGTGGCAGTAGTACCATGTCACTAGACATAGAAAGATTCATTTCTTCGAGATAATGGACCCCAACGTACTCGTATTGTATGTAACACTTCGACTCGTACTACCGTTTTTGAAGTGCTTGAAATAGTGCTTAGGTTCTATGCATTTGGGTAGATACAACATCAGCAAAGTTCTCCAATCCGAGGAGGTGAACTTTCTGGTTGCAGCCTTATGGTCAGTTTGATCTTTTCTAATGATGTGACATGGTGAACTCCTTATGAAGTTCAGCGTGTGTGCTGAGAAAGCGAAGAGCTCATTGCAAGGAGCAGTACCGAGCGTTGATCCTTTGAAGGCCACGATTGGGAGTGGGAATCCATTCAAGAGTGGAACATCTGATGTCGCCGGTGCTGCTTATCTGCCCTGGGATCTCTCAAGAGCAAGCTTCCAGGTGGAAACTGGAGATCTTTAGCTAAGTTTGTAACTTTTCTTGCCTGATGTGCATGTCATCCGATGGTAAGAATGTAGTTACTAAGATATATTCTAAAGTATTATCATTGCTGTTTGGTTCGTAAATGTGAGTTAGCTCTGAATCATCATCCAGCGAAGAGTTGTATCCAATTTTCAGTAACTTTGTAACGTGGCATGTTCAACTTTTGTACAAAAAATCTTAGTCCCTCATCTCGGAGCAGACGATTGTTATGGATATTGCTTAATTTTTCTGAGCATACTGTGTGCATGAGACACTATGGTTTTGAAGCAAACCTCGACTGTCTACCATCTCGTTGTTGACGAAAATTCAATACAGTTAATGCGTCTATTATTCAGTGGTGGTGTTGAAGTAAACAACTTTGTGTTACCTCAACCGTATCTCTGACACAATCGCTTATTTTTTTGAAGACATTGACAGAAAGTGTATGTTAAGCTTGTAAGCATTGTTGTTATTATTCCATGATTTCTGGAGATTTCTGCTTTATTGAGCACATGCTTCTTATCGGCAATGGCGGGGTTGTTGAATACCAGGGTCACATGTACCTCTTTGAACGTTACGCGTGTTTTTATTCCAACATCTTTGGTTATGAAAAGAAGGTACTCCCCGTGGTGCTTTATTCCTGCTAGTTGTATGTGATTCAGTGTGTTGCTTAGGGCATCTCCTGCAGTGCGAGGTTTCACGGGGAGAATGACGCAAACCTTCACGGCTAGGCTTGAAGTTCTCCTGCAGCCCTGAAACCTTTTGGACCTGCAATTGCGTTACAACGAATTGCACGGGTACACCTGGCTATGGAGTGGGTCTCGTGTGAACAGTGCTTGGGAGGGACTGCGAAGGGGCTTGGAGAAAGCTTGAATTTGACGGGAACAGAAACAAGGCTCAATCTGAAAGCCCCGCAACTTGCATAGGGATGCATTGAGTGTTGTTGGGGACTTGAAACACAAAAGCCATTACGGCTAGGGAGTGCAGGGCTGTTTTGACGTGTTGCAGGAGATGCTCTTATGAAGTGGAATTATGAAGTGGAAACTTGTATGTGCCACCACCGTAGCAAGCTCACAAGATTCTTCTTCTTCACATATAAAACAAATTGTCTCTTAACCCCCCTAACCCCTAACCCCCCTAAATGCTTGTAAAATCCACCAGAATTTGGTACCGCATGCATTTAGGGGTTAAAGCAGATTGTTTCTGACCATTAACTGAACATTGATTTGGCAGAAGATAGTTCCGCTGAAGGAATAACGTGTGTGGGCAAGGCAAGGACAGCTACCGTTTTCCCAAATGCATGCTATCGAGATAGTCCCGTGGGGCAAAAAGGTATTAGTATTTTGTGCACCTTTGTAGAACAGTAATTTTGTTTGTTGAGAGACCATTTGGTTTAGGTGAGGTGCTATCCCTTTTATAGTTCGTATTGATTTTACGATCTCTAATATTTCATTACATCCTGAGTGAAAGGTCTTTTCGACTTGCTGCACAATTTCTGTTAAATAGTTTCTCACGCAAACTATATCGTTTTTTGTATGGCCATTTTGCAGTACTTTTTTTTTTGCATCTTTTCTCTCTCGCGATGAAGCTTTCCGCTTGATTATTGATGATGGCTGGGTCCAGCATAGCAGCAGCTATGCAAAACTGTTTCTACATTCACAAGGGTCCCTGGCTTCACTCGCAATGGTATGCTTAGTACTCCCTCTCTCCCTCTAAAAAGCTCCAAGTCAGACACATTTCTTGTACCACTAAAAAGCTCCCTTTTGCTGATTTCAACTACTGAGAAAGCATTTGCCATGTTCAATGATCTCATGGGGGCAAGTTAAGCAATTAGAGAGCAGTCCTCTCATAGCAAGCTTGGCCTTGCCCAGACAAGGTACCATTGTTGCTACTAATCTTTAAATCTTCAATAATGAGGAGTTGGCAACATGCACAAATATAGTACTTTTTACATGAAATTTGGATGCCCAAATGCTGGCAACAAAGTTGGAGATTTTGCATACATTTGGTAGATGATATATTGATTCTAGAATGCATGTATCACTAGCACAAAAGACTACAAACATAGTTAATCCTTCACAAGGAAGCTTTTTGGACGTTTTTAGAGGGACAGAGGGAGTAACAACAACTTGGTTTGGATAAACTGGTGTGCACTTCCTCTTTCATCCCTCTTTGCATGGCAAATAATAGCAACTTGTTTGACAAGATCTCCTCAAATAGAGATTATTATAGCATTGTAATTGTTGATTCGCAGTACTGAAGATGGTCTTGCTCTTGGGGAACAGAGTCCACAATCTAGGACGACATCTGCAGTAGACAATGGAGTCGGTAATCAAAGTGCTTTGTCAAGTCCTTTGCTGCTGATGACGCAGCAACCCTTAAACGACCGTAGGGCATAGTATATACGCTGACTTATAATTGTCATTTGCTACCGATAAGAAAGTTTAATTTGGGGTCTCAAGTACCTCAGTAGAACCACATTGATCTATTCTTCAACTTCTTTGTTGGTCTCAAATGTAATAGAGGTGTGGACCCATTCCAAATACAAGAAAAACATCCCATATTGTACTGGTCGCAAAGTGCCTTTTGGTCGTTTAAGGGTTAGGCAGTGGGGAACTATACTTAGAGCAGGTATATTTGAGGTGCCTTTGTTTGCTAGACAGTTCTACTTCTCGACATGTATAGCACTTTTGTAGATAATTTTACTACTTGTTAATTCGTGGACCAGTTTTTTTGTAGACTTTTGTGATGGCTTGCTAGTTCCATGTTCATGATTGTTAACAGTTCACTTGTAAATATGAATGTCTTAGATTTATTTCTGACTTGTAATTATGGATGTCATTGATCTGGTTTTTACTTATTCTATGCAATCGTGTGAATGTACTTGTATTGCAACATGTTGTGGAAATTGTTGTGTGGTACTATGTTTTTCAGTTTCCGTCCTTTTTTGTCAAGCACGATTACAGTTTTTGATTGTTTTTCTTTTTTGGATGGATCTTTCAGCTCATACACCACGTGTTGTTGGAGAATGTAGGAGCGAGGAATGCTTTTCCTGTTGTCGATTGCATTGCTTGTCGCCCCAATCGATCGGTTAACCTTGTAAAACACCTCCAAAGATACTCAAATCTGCGCATGGAAATCGCCAAGTAATTAGAAGCACAACAACTAATAGTGCATTGCTTAACTAATTCATGCAAAGAAGCCATTCCCGTGAAGGCTTAAACCAGAAAGTAGCCATCCATACCTGCTCAGTGGTGACGAGAACACCTAATTGATAACGTCTCCGTCCGAAGTATAACTTGTGTACAATGTGACGTGAATGCATAACATCTTAGATTGGCTATGGCGATCCAATCCAGAGTCTCCAACGCTTATCCTTGATAGCTTGCTTGCTTGCTCGCTCGATTCCCTACGTTGTATACGCCCTCTATCCCTCTAAAAATGTCCTAAAAGCTTCCTTCCGAATGATTAACTTTGTTTTTAGTGTTTGAGCTAGTGACACATGCATTCTAGAATCAGTATACCATCTGCTAAATATATGTAAAATCTTCAGCTTTGATGTCGCCGTTTAGGCACCCAAATTCCATGCAAAAAGTATCATGTTTGTGCATGTTGCCCGCTCCATAGTACTGATGATTTAAAGGATAAGAGCAACAATGGTATCTTATGTAGGCAAGGCCAAGCTTGCTCTCTCAGCGCTTGAAATCAGCAAAAGGGAGCTTTTCAGTGTTATAAGAAACGTGTCTAAGAAATGTGTCTGATTTGGAGCTTTTTAGAGGGACAGGGAGTAAATAATTTGTGGAGCCTCGACACCAGTTGACAAAGCTTGCTGCACACTAATATGCTATGGTACTGCAGATCAGTGCTCACAGAATGTGCCTTCATTCTGCAACACTTCTTCCAAAAATGTGAACAAATCTGTGTTAAATTTTAATTGTTTGCAAATTTCGCAGTGTTCCTAGCCTTTTGACCTACTTACGAAAATCACGTTCGGATCAGGAATCCAGATGTGCAAGTAAGTTACACAACTTATCTACAAAAATTGCTGGCGTATCTTGCCATCAAAGCCGTCTCGTTGTGCAAATAACCCTAAACGTACGATGAATTTTGCCGCGTTGTTCTGAGAAGAAATACCAGCACAAGAAGACGATTAGACGTTCAAATTATAAGCAATGAATGAATGTAAAGCAGTTTCCATGGACGGAATCAGAAGCTTGAGTTTTCATCCATCTATATGTTCGTAGATTTACCTTGTAAGTACTATTAACCTCTACGAGAGTAGGTGTCCACTGGGTGGACAATGAGTGGATTTGGATGCTTATTGTTGCCTCACATGGTAGTTCATCCTAAGTTTTTGTGACTCCCATCGTACACACGATTCCACACAAGGGTATATATTTGCAACTTATACCACCTTTCATTTCGATAAACAAAAAAAGAATAGACCCTTTAACATATCCTGTCTCAATTTGTGCTTTGACATCCAAGATTCTCATGGCAACAAGTATGCTTAGCTCACCTTCAATACTACATTTTTTGGCTCTTAGTAGCACAAAAGGATACTTTGCAATAAAAAAAGGTACACTGAATATTGCGTTCGTTTAGGTTGCCCCGCACTAATCTCTCGATATTTTAAACTCAATAAATATGCTTTGCTGCTACAATAATTTTTGTCAAAAATTACTTGCAACAAACAAATTTTAAAAGACTCAGCAACAACAATGAAGCTGCATAATAACAAACTAGCGACATCCAAGTCATATATCATGTGAAATCCAAGTATCTATAGAGTTGCATGCACTTCCAAGTGCACAAATGAAGAGTCATGAAGTTATAACTTACCGAAGTAAGGCAATCTAATTGTTAAGGCAACCTAAATGCAATACTTAGTGTACCTTAACAAAGTTTGAGTAAGTACCTTACTCACAAAACCAACCAATGCTATAAAGACACAACCTCCTATAACTTAGCTATTTATTGGTTGTCCAAATAGTAAATATTGATTCAAGTTCATGTTTAGAATAGATCGAGTTCCCAAATATTTGGTCTCATGTATAATTAAGTCAATGGATTTGGAAACTTTGTGGCTTGTCATACATACTATCATGTGTGCGATGGGAGTCACAAAAACTTAGGATGAACTTCCATCTTGGGCAACAATAAGCATTCAAATTCACTCATTGTCCACCCAGTGGACACCTACTCTTGTAGAGGTTTACAGAACTTACAAGGTATAAATCTACGAACATATAGATAGATGAAAACTCAAGCTTCTGACGGATTCCATGGAAACTACTTAACATGCATTCATTGCACATAATCTGAACGTCTAATCGTCTTCTTGTGCTGGAATTTCTTCCCATAACAAGTTAACAACGCGGCAAAATTCATAGTACGTTTAGGGTTATTTGTATAACGAAACTGCTTCGATGGCAAGGTACGCCAGCATTTTTTGCAGATAAAATTGTGTACTTGCACACCTGGATGAGTGATTTTAAACGTGATTTTCGCAAATAGGTCAAAAGGCTAGAAAAACACAGCGAAATTTGCAAACAATTCAAACTTAACACAGATTTGTTCACATTTTTGGAAGAAGTGTTGCAGAATGAAGGCACATTCTGTGAGCACTGATCTGCAGTACAATAGCGTAAGAGTGTGCAGCAGGCTTTGTCGACTGGTCTCGAGGCTCTACAAATATATATACAACATAGGGAATCGAGCAAGCCAGCTATCAAGGATAACCTTTTGGAGACTCTGGATTGGATCGCCATAGCCAATCTGAAAATGTTATGCATTCACGTGGCGTTGTCCACATGTTATACTTCGGGGAGAGACGTTGTTGATCAATTCGGTGTTCTCGTCACCACTGAGCAGGTATGGCTACTTTCTGATATAAGCCTTCATGGTATTGGCTTCTCTGCATGAACTGATTAAGCAATGCACTATTGGTTGTTGTGCTTCTGATTCCCGTGGCGATTTTAATGCGCAGATTGAGTACTTTTTGAGGTGTTTTACAAGCACTTTTTGACTGATCGATAGGAGTGACAAGCAATGCAATTGAAAACAGGAAAAGCCTTCGTTGTTCCTGGATGAGAAACTCAAAGCAGAGTTCCCCAGGGTTAAGAAACCTGCATCCGGAATGACTCTATCATCGTTTATGGGGGATATGAAGGATATGCTGAGCGAGACCACACCAGCTACGCATGATCTTTCAGGTTTGAGAATCAACCACCCTGGCGCTTGAAAGATTCGGCAGAGCGCAAATTGAGGGGATCAAGTGTCAATGAATCATCCCGTATAGATTGGAACCACTTTGCAGCATGTCTGAGCTTCTCAATCTTCCCATTAGACATCGACGGAAGTCATTCCTTCAGCCAAGTCGAAGCAAACGAAGAAACCTTTTGATAAAGTCACCAATCTGCCACATTTTTTACATGAACGCCACCCCTAACTCAGAAGATTAAGAGGTTCACATTTTTTCTAATGGCAGGATTTCTATGTCAGTATCCAAATTGTCCACGCAGAAAGTATTGATTATGTTACCATATTTCATGTAGTACATCACTTCTAGCAAAACGTGTTGCCGCATGCTTTCAGCTTTTAACGAGTGGGGGGTTGCATTCAGCAGGTCCACCTTCAGACAATCACATGCTGCGGCGAGTGAATGGCAAGACTATAAATCTTTCTGTGAACGTCATCAACAAAAGATTCAACTGTGTATTCCAGACTTTGTATTAACGTACCAGAAAATTTGTCTACTTCAATATCAGTGCATTGAGGCTATTTGCAACAGGGGCATTGAATTTTTGTCAACAGCGAGGTGGTAGAACGTCGCTGTTTACTTGGACACACTAGCGATTGGTACCTACAACATGCTCTCGAGGTATTTAGCAATGTGCAAAACTTTCTTATGCTACGAGATGAGGGACAAAGGTTTTGTGTACAACAGTTCAACATGCCATATCACAAAGTTGCTGAAAATTGGATACAACTCTTCGCTGAAAGATGATTCAGGGCAACCTCACATCAATGAACCAAACAGCAATATTAATAGTTCAGAATATCTTCATAGCTACTTTCTTACCATCGAGTGACATGCACATCTGGCAAGAACAATTACAAAGTTCGCTAAAGGTATCTAGTTTCCACCTGGAAGCTTGCTCTTAAGGTCTCCCAAGGCAGATTTAGCATCAGCAGCAATATCAGGAGTTCCACTCTTGAATGGATTCCCACTCCCAATGGTGGCCTTCAAAGGATCGACACTCGGTACTGCTCCTTGCACTGAGCTCTTCGCCTTCTCAGCAACACCACCAACATCGGGAGCTCCCTGGAAGAGCTCACCCACATTCACGCTCGACCCACTCAGATTGCCTTCTCCCAAGGGAGTACCTGATGAAGATGACGATCTCGCTGACGAGTTGTCACCAACATTGTTACCCGCTCCCTCCCCAAGAGGTGTTCCAGCTAACCCCCTCACATCAGAGTTGTTCCCCACCTGGTTGCCAGTTCCTTCTTTTGACAGAACGTCTGAGGAACCGCCCTTCTCCAAACTGGGAAATCCACCAACAAGTCCACCAACAGACTTCTTCGCTTCGGCAGCAACATCAGGAGCTCCTCCACCCTTAAAGGGGTTCAAATCTCCAATGTTATTCAAAGGGTTGGCACCTTGCACTGAACTTTTGGCCTTCTGAGCGGTAGCGCCAACATCGGGAACTGAAGGAGTCCCTGCACCCTTAAAAGGGTTCAAATCTCCAATATTCTTCAAGGGGTCAGCACCTGGAGTAGCCCCTTGGATCGATGCTTTTGCTTTCTGAGCGGTAGCACCAACATCTGGAACTGAAGGAGCTCCTGCACCCTTAAGGGGATTCAAGTCTCCAATGTTCTTCAAAGGATCAGCCCCTTGCACTGAAGATTTTGCCTTTTGAGCGGTAGCACCGACATCTGGAACTGAAGGAGTTCCTGCACCCTTAAATGGGTTCAAATCTCCAACGTTCTTCAAGGGGTCAGCCTTGGGAATGGCTCCTTGCACAGAATCTTTCGCGTTCTGAGCAGCACCACTGACATCTGGAGCTCCTCCACTCTTGAAGGGGTTCAGATTTCCAATACCCTTCAAAGGATCAGCATTGGGAGTAGCTCCTTGCACAGAGTCCTTCAAGTTCTGAGCAGCACTCCCTACATCGGGAGCTGAAAGGCCGTTCAAGCTCACGCCAGACCCGCTCTGGCTGCCTTCTCCGACTGAAGTGCCGGATGAAGATGACTCTCGGCTAGCGGAGTTGTTGCCAACCTTGTTACCCGTCCCTTCGTTTCCAAACAGGCTGGATGAGTTCCTTTCATTACCGAAGAGTCCAGCCAATGCGGGAGGCGCGGGTGCCGCAGCGTTCACTGCCAATGCCGCACCAGCAGCCACCATAGCCACCAACATCTGTGGCTTGGCTGCAACGCTTCGCTCCTACACACAACAATTCCAAATCGTATACATTACAAACAACATCACCACCATCTCCAACAACAAGTCACTGGGAAGCAAAAGACTCAGATGACAACAATGAAACGTACATACACATATAAATCTTACTTCGAAATCTTCACAAGTATGTGCATGTTTTTTACCTCATCGTTCACACTGGCTCTTGCCTCTCCAACTTTGCATGAAGCCTTGGTTGCAGGTCGCACAGCTACTCTTTGCACTGTCGAGGATCCGAAAGCTGCACTGGATGAGAGGCGGTTGGTTGGAGCTGCTGCTGCTACAGCTGACCCAGCGAGATGCAATGCAGAGGATGCCGCCATTGTCAAAAAACTAATACGAAACAACGAGTTTGATTATTAACAAGCTGTGACTACTTCTGGTATATCAAATGTACTGGACTCACATTGCCGACTGGGGAAGATGGCCTGCATATATACGGAAGGGAAGGTTTTGGGCGAAACGTTCTTCTTCTCGAAGGCTAATGAAGAAGCATGCAGTCCACTTGTCGTGTTGGTGTGACGATAAGGGAAGAACATCTGTCAGACTATCACGACGCTGGCCCACCAGGGAGGTAGTAATACGTAGATGCGGTATCCCAACTCGAACATGCGCTTACCTCTGGTCCCTACTGTGGATGAGGGCTTGGCAGGAATGGTCAGTCGATGTACAGGTAGACACAGAAAAGCGAAGCAAGCGACGCACCCAACGTTTCCGAACGACACTTGTTCCAGTTTAACCCCTAAAGGACCAAGCAAAGTTTTCACCAAAACTCTTCAAAATTGCTATTTTTAGAGCATCAACCAAATTTGAAAACAA
This sequence comes from Ulota crispa, assembly GCA_963920765.1. Classification (NCBI taxonomy): domain Eukaryota; kingdom Viridiplantae; phylum Streptophyta; class Bryopsida; order Orthotrichales; family Orthotrichaceae; genus Ulota; species Ulota crispa. Next base: position 13,174,469 of record OY987248.1, on the reverse strand, counting down.
AAACATTTTTATGCATATGTGACCGTAGGATCTTGTAGAAGAATGGTTCTAGAAGACGTGGAAAAAATTTCAGAGTTTTCTACCACGTGGATTGGAAGTTAGAATGGTTTGCATATTCAAAAAAGTCTTGTGAAAAATCAGGCAGCTACCCTTCAGAAGGTGAAATTCCTAAAGAAAAAAGGCCATGTGGGTGGTGCTTCTCTAAATTCCTTATTCCACCTAAGTAAAGTACATGTCAAAAAAGTTTCAAATCATTTGGAGTTATATAACATATGGAAAAAAATTAGTAAGTAAAAAGAAGTAGAGAATGATTCAAAACACTAAATTGTTAAGAATTTAAATATGGAAATGAAAAATGCCAATCCCAATGGTCATGATGTTGTAAGAAACAATCTACATCCTTTGGTTTTGTTTTTTTCTAAAATGTTGGAAATTGAGTAAAATAAAGGACTTCAAAGTTTATTTTAGAGTAGAGAATCCATAACTACCTGCAAACAAAAAGTCCTCATAACTTTCATCTCGTTGATCAAAATGGAATGATTTAAAGCTTCCTACGTCACATAAATCTCCTAAGCCAATTTCAAATTTTTGTTTTTGAAAATTTTGATTTTTAAAAATCTGCCCAAGCTGCCTATAGAACGTAAAAAGCAACTTATTAGGCCGTAACTTTTTACTCATAATTCTAAATGTCATGAAATTTAGTGCATATGAAAGATAAACCTCATCCCCACATTCTGTTAAAATTTCAGCCTAAAATATGAAAATCTCCAATCACAAGTACCTGCCTGAAATCGCTATGTTTCTAAAAAAGGGGTCTGGTCCTTTAGGGGTTTAAAAAATATTATATTCTACACCAAACAGTGCATTTAGGTTGTCCCATACTAGTTTCTTGACATTTCACACTACTTAAATATTCAGTAAGACTACAATAACTTTTGTCAATAATTACTGTGGTACAAATATAGGAAGTGAGGTAAGGTTGGGTGCAGCAACAAGTGTCAAAACAAGGAAGCTGAAACTTTAAATAGAATTAGGGTTTACTATAGCATAAAGAGAGTTACATGCCCCTCTAAGTGGCCAAGGTGAGTCATGAGATAACTTTGCCAAGGTGCGACAACCTAATTGTTAAGGCAATCTAAATGCACTATTTGGTGGAGCTATAGCCTACACGTGGTTGATGCAATGCAATTCTTGTTCTAGACTAATGAAAATAGCAGGATCTAGTTTGAATTACAAGTTCAGTAAGAGCAATATTTCTCTGATTGGTCGTAAGCTTATCTCTTTCCCATTCATGACCTTATCTCTTTGCCTGTGCCGCCATTGGTGACGATTTGGCCATGTCGGTCGGACGCGCAGAACCGCAGACGAATGAAGTTCCAACCCCGTGCAGCTTTACATCGGCAGATGCATGGGGTGCCATGCAGGATGCCATACTGCCCCCCCTCCCCTCTAGTGGCACTTTCATGAGCATGCAATCACGAAATGCGACGAAATTCATCCGAAAAACTGTTAATACTTAGAGTGTATCTGGACTAACACTAAGTCCAGATACACTCCAAATATCAAGTATTTTTTGGATATCGTTAAATCGCAAAGTACAGAATTGACGCAACCCACCGAATCCTATAAGGCATTTCACCCATGAGCGCCCCAATGCCCCCAATATTGCTTCTCACAATTCAAAAAGTTGCAAGTTTGATAGTTATAATGTTTTTATTGGTATGGTCAAATCATTTGTCCTTTTTTTTGTATTTCAAGGCTGGTCTCCCCTACCAATCTATATAGTTAGATTTTGTGGATCTTGTCCGTGATGACAATTTGGTTGGATTGAGTTTGGTTGGATTTAGATTTTGGAGGACATGGGTTAGGTGCTCAGGGGTTAACAAAGCTGAGGTTTGCAGCTTCATTGCATTGCAACTGCACCAGAATTCCGTCACAACCAAGCCCTTCCACTCAAAACATCTCCAACATTGCACTTCAATTTTTTGACACTTTGAGAGATTACATCTATTGTTGAAAAGCCCTTCAATTTTTTGTTCTTCATTCTTGCATTTCAAACATGACTCTTGCACTTCAAATGAGAGTTACAAATTATCATTTGACCATTCATAAGATAAAGTTCACTAAAATGAAGATAATTAGTGTATGGAAGGGCCATTGCTATGACACACTAAGACAAAAAATCATGTGAGTATTTTGAGGGTCCTAGAGCACTTATCATCCATGTTTGAAGTGTGTTGACCTTGAAAGCGCAACAAAAGGATGCTCTTAAAGATTGGGGAGAAGCGGCATTGTGAGATCTAAACTTGAAACTATTGGAAATCGGCTATTTTTTCAAAAAATTGCAATTATAATATATCACAATACAAACATAAGAAATACACAAGAAACATCTAGTGCATGCCCATAAAATACCAGCTAAAGATGAGGAATGCTGGAGGAAATGCTAGAGTTTTAGGTGGTAGAAGCTATCATTTCTCCCTAAAGTTGCTTCCACATAAATTTTGTTTCTAGATGGAATTGAAAATGGATGCCACAATCTGATGTTATATTAGAGTATAATCATCAATTTGGAAATTGCAATAAAGAACTTGAAAATTTTGGTTTCTTTGATTAACCCCTAAAGCCTTAAACTTAGTTTTTTTTGGGAACACAGCAATTTTGGGCAGCTCACTACAAACGGGTTTTTTTGTTTTTTTTGAAAATTTCACACATGATGTGTCCAGAGAGTAGCTTAACCCCTCAACGTTCTTGGAGTTTTGGAGTATCTTGAAATTTGCTTGAAAGTGAACAAAATGCCGGCATTTTGATCAATCTTATCAGTTTTCTTTGAAACATAACCGTACAAGTTCAAGGTAGACATGTTATAGATCACATATGAAAAGAAATCACAACAATATCACTTATGGATTGAAAGATTATAATGTTGATCATGAGGGTGTTAAAACGGTGAAAGTGATTTGAAGTTTTTCAATCCTCTTTTTGCATCTCAAACCTAAAATTGAGGGTACTAACTAAATATGAGTATGTAAAGTTTAACATGCATAACCCCAATCAATTTACAGCTTCTCAAAATCTATTCTACATTTTTTTTAAATGAATTTTTAAGGTGATTTTTTCTCCAAGTTAAAGTGTACTTGAGGCTCATTTCCAAGAGCCTTCACCATTAGAAAGTGAAGATTTGCAATGAACACCCTTGCACAAAATTTTGAATAGACAAATCATGTTAATTTGTTTTCAAGATCAAATTCTTGATGCTAAAATTAGACTTCAATAAGAATTTAATTATAACAATAACCACTAAAAAATCTTGAAGAAACTTTGGGCATCCTAGAATAAAATTTACCGGGGCGCAATTTGAGCCCCTTGGGCGTTGAGGGCTTAAAGTCTCAACAATTTTCATAGCTTTTGACTACATGGTTCAAAAGTTATTGCATGACATGTAGTTTTCTTTGCTCGTCGGACAAACAAAAAAAACTCTTTAAAAATTACATGTTAAACTTCTTTTTTTTGAAATTAGTTCTTTAGATTTATATATACATGGAAAGCTTTGAACCATTCTTGTTTTATCAATGAGATGAAAGTTATGAGGAGACTTTGTTTGCGGGCAATTATGAATTATCTGTTCTAAAATAAATTTTGAAACCCTTTATTTTACTCAATTTTTAATATTTTGAAAAAAAAAAAAAAAAAAAAAAAAAAAACTCAAGGATGAAAATTGTTTATAACAACATTTCAACCATTGGAGTTGGAATTTTTCATGTTCATAATTAAGTACTTAACAATTTAGCAAGCAATTTAGTGGTTTGAATCGTTCTCTACATTTTACTTACTATGTTTTTCCCCATGTGTTGTACAATTCCAAATGATTTGAAATTTTTCAAGTGTGTATTCAACTTGCTTTGAAGAACAAGTCCAAAGAATTACAACCATTTTGAAGTTTTTTTCATATGAATTTGACCTTGTGAAGTGGAGCTGCCTATATTTTTGCAAGGACAAAAAATGGCTTTTTGTCAATTCAAACTTAGATATCTAAGAATCTACATGGTGGAAATTTTTATTTTTTTTGCACATCTTTTGATACTATTTTAGTACAAGATCTCGCGACTATGTGTGTCAAAAAAAATCTAAAATTTGATACTTGTACTAGAAATGGCAAGTTTGAAGCAATTTTGGTGAAGAACTTAGCTTCAAACTTTAGGGATTAAACAATTGAATTCCAAACTTAAAGACCTCTAAAACAAGTGCAATTTTAGCTTTTGGATAAAAAAGTGTGCATTCTATGTTTTGGCTGAAAGTCACATTCTCTTTGCCCTTCCTAGCTAGCTATTTTGTTTGTATGAAAAAGCGCACGTTCAAGGTTTGAGTCCCCAGTCAAATTAACATTTGTTCCTTTTGAATAAAATATAAGTTAATAGGAGCTAATGTTAACATCTCAAGGTCCTTGATTGGGTCCTTAAGGAAATTTATAATGGAATATCATATTTGGTGATGTCATCACTATCATCCAAATTTATCTTGAATTTGTACATTGCTATCATTATAAGCAAAGTTTTATTCAAGTTGTCATCAATTCCAACAAAAAGAAAAAATCCAATTCTTGTTGTTAGCATCTAAATAATGACTCGTTTAGTTATAAGCTCTACATAGGTCCATTTGATTGTTATTTTTAAATATCAAGTACATACTTGTAAGTTTGTAAGCGTAAACACAATGCCATCTTTTATTTTATTTTTTTGATATTTCGTTAACTGTAATGGTTGAGATGAAGATTTAGTGAAATGTCCTTCAAAGAAACAAGGGCTGGTGCTTGAGTATCTCCTATCACCATAGGTATATGTATATGACTAAGGAGTTTTTGGAGTAAATACAACTTTACCAAATTGTACTTTTCTTTTACAGATATCAAGGGCCTTAACCTTTTAGAGACCATCGAACCATATTTTGGTTTGGGAGAGTAGTTTTTGGCCTATACAGTAAAATCACTCAATAATTTGAAAAATGATTTTGAAGAATGCTTGTGATCACAAGAATTTTGCATCCAACCCAAAAAACAACAATAGAATCAAATTTGGGAGTTGGTAAATAATGGTGTTTTTATATCATATCCATATTTGGTCAAAAATGGATCAAAGCAACAACACAATACATCAAACATCCAAGAAGAATGCCACATTTCAATTGTGCAATCTTAAAAAACTTCAAATTACTCAAGAAATACGCTTGTATTGTTTCTCTATATGGTAGTAATACAATTGTACTATTTGAGAATCCATTGAAATGATGCTATCAATTTATTTTTAAAAAAATTCCATCTTACATTTAAGGCCTATTCTTGATTGCTTTCACCAATCGGATTTTCCGTAACAATTATCAAATTTCTTGTAGAACTGTTTTAGGGTAGCAAAGAAAATGAGATTTTTGACCCTTTTTGTCCACTTAGCTACGCCTTGTGATTGCTGTTTTTGTCTATTTTGAGTGAAACTAGTCTTGCTAGAAAGGTGCAAAACCCTGCTTTCCAGAAATGTAAGGCTTTTCTCAATCAAAGTTTGCATGAAGAGCTAACATTCTAAACCACACAAGCATGAAAAACTAGAGATTTTCCATATACAGCTCACTCAATCATTATAATATTTCACCTTCAATGGTAAATTTAACTGAAATTTTGATGCATTGTAACAAACAAGGTGCCCTTCACACTTGTACGGTTGGATTATTCAAATTGGGTCCATACATGTTTCAAATGCACATCTAATCTTATTGCCCTGATTTCTGGTGGATTTTGGGAAAATGTGTGTGGTCTTTAAAGGGTTAACAAATAATGACATGTTTTTGCTTTTGCATAGGTAGAGTCTTTTATTGGTTGAAGGTTAATAAGCTAAGTTACGAAGATGAAACAAACTAGTGACTAGGCTCCTAAAATTTGCCACAACTTTTTTTACTATGTTAATGAAGTTTTCTTATGCAAGTGGGGCATCTTAACCCCTAAAGGTCCAAGCTTTTTTCTTGTGAAAGTTACTGAAAACTGCCACTTTTGGGGGAATGAGTAGAAAGGTAGGATTTTTTTTTTTGGAAATTCAACCGTAAGATTTTGCCCTAGACTATGGGAGGTACTTATGGAAAAAAAATCAGCTCATTCAAGATGTACATAAGTGAGATATTGACATTTAAAGTGAAAATAATTTTTTTTTTCCGTGCTGCCCAAAAATTTCAAAAGCCTTTGACCATTCCTATATTAAAAAAATTGCTCTACGCAAAGTTGAGGTTTTTTTTTCCCATGTAGAAGACCAAGCTAGGTGAGAGTGGGAGAATTTTCAAATGAATTGGAGATGTGGATCATACTTTGTAACATCTTGTAATGCTGTAAGGCCATGAAATATACACTAGGCAAAATTGGAGGATTTCTGTAAAATTGAGAAATCTGAATCACTTTGATCCAAATGTTGAAAACCAAGGAATCTTAGTCTATTACGACTTGGAAAAAAAATGAGCCAAAAAAGAAAATACAAAAAAATCTCAAAAATGTAAAGCACCAAATTCTACAAGGGACAAAAGGAATGGAGGTTTGGGAGTCCCATACCTACCTGCAAACTAAAACTTCTCATAACTTTCATCTCATTAATAAAAAAATGAATGAATCAAAGCTTCCCACATATATAAAAATTTAGAGAACAAATTCCAGATCTTTATTTTAGAAAAATGCAATTTTTTTTGGTTGTCCCTTTCTCCCCTGCCTTTTAGTTATTCATGCATAACTTCTTCAATAAATGTCAAACAAAAGAAAAAATTAAATATCTACGCATATCTTTGAATTCCCCATCTTCCATAAAAATTTAAAAAAATCACATAAAGTAATTTACCTATAGGTACATGCCCAAAACCCCACTTGACCCCAAAGGACTACTTGGGCCTTTAGGGGTTAAAGTAAACTACAATGCAATTTTGAAACACCGTTAATTCTTTGGTTCTTTACTTGGGCCATATTCTAATACACTTTCCTTTTCTATTTAAAGCTTTGAAGGTTGCAACTACCACAATTAAAGGTGTTTGTTACTAAATGGTTTTTTTCGAGTCGTCATGATTGTTGTGTTGATGAGTTTAAGTTCTTCGTCACATGCAGAAGTACTTCTTTTCAATTTGGATGAAGTTTCAAACGGGGTTTCAAAACAATATTTGAATATCACATGCAAAAGTTATAAAAGTAAAACCTCATCGATAGATTCTCTAAATTAGAAATACTTTATATCACAACTAAATGTTTTGCAACAAACACATAGCATCTTCAACTAATAGAAAACAATTATTATGTAAATTACAAGCCATTAGAAGAATTAGAAGAATTTCCTATATTATGGTAGAAAGGAATAGTATTTGCTTTTAGTTGGTGACAAGGTGTGGTTTTTTAAGCACTCCGTTAAAACTAGTGGGCCATTTTATAAATTGAACTTTTGAAATTTAGAAAAAAATCCATTTAAAAAAAAGTTAAATTGTTGCTTACTAATTGTAACAACAATATATGCATCTATTGCAGTAGTTTTGACCCTCCACTATTTTCTTTTGTGACCATTACTCAAATTAAATACACCTAGAAATCATACCCACAATTTCCTTGGATTGAAATCAATATCCAGGAAGAATATATAAAGTGTAAATACTTGCGTTGCAATGAAAGTGGAAAAAAATATTTTGTGCATTCACATGACAACATCAAGGAACAAATCATGCAATCATTGATAATTGTAATTAACGGCCTCTTAATGTAACTGGATTTCATTAATAAGACATTAATAAAATGAAAATTGCTCAACAATAAGACTTCATTGCAATTTCTAGTTGAAGCCTTTGAATTGATGTACAAGAATTGAATTTAAAGAAAAAACATTTAAAAAAAAACTTTAAGAGAATAAAACCATTGGTCCAAGTTATAATGTTGTATAGCATCTGATAATGAATTTTCATACAATTAGTATATTTATGTTCCAATGTTTTTCACTTGGAATGTTAATTTAGAGTTTTAAAGTCCAAAAATTTAACTAGAACTTTTGCTGGAGTTTTGTTTGTTTATTATTGTCTCCAAATGAAGCCTTTTGACTTCCAATCTTTATCACGTCCAATCTTTATCAGGTCAGGTTTCAGAAAAATCTAGGTATTCTCAATGACAAATATGACATTGCATATACTAATTGATATAAAAGTATCAAACTTGAAGGTTGCTAGCATAAAACTTAGAAATTAGGTAAGAGGCACTACAAGGATATAATTTATAAACTAAACTTTGTGTAAATATATAATTGGATAGTTGATATACATTTGGAGTTGAAACAAATATCATATGATCTTTTTAGTTCACCAAAAATAGAAAATTGAATAATTTAGGGTGAACTTGTATGTCAAAAAATTACACACTATATAGTGGCCTACCAAAAAGATTGCCGCCTTGTTTTTTATTAATCACCCTCCTTTGGTTACATAGAGTAGCTTTAGGGTTAAAAATACATGCACCAAACTACACTATGGCCACAATACTTCCCAATAAGCAGCTTGTTAAAGTAAAAAAACAATATATATATGTTGTTTATTTTGTTGCCAAAGATGACATTGAAAAGGGTGAGAAAAACGTAAAGGCAACAATCTTCTTGGTAGGGTACTATACATGGAATCCAAACTAAACAATTTTATTCTTTACAAGGGTGTTTTATCTTTGTAAAGAATAATCCATTTATGGCTTTAAAATAATATTTAATCCCTAAAGTGTTTTGACCATGTTTCACCAAAAAACACTTAGAATGAGTTGTTTTGATAACAGAAGTCAAATCATTATAAAGTATGATTTCTTGGTGTACTCCACCGTAGGTATTATTGTAGTGGTAATGTGTTTTGTTACCCTATAGCAAAAAACAAAAAACAAACAAACAAACAAACAAACAAACAAACAAACAAACAAACAAACAAACAAACAAACAAACAAACAAACAAACAAACAAACAAAAACAAACAAAACAAACAAAAACAAACAAAACAAACAAAAACAAACAAAAACAAACAAAACAAACAAAAACAAACAAAAACAAACAAAAACAAACAAAAACAAACAAAAACAAACAAAAACAAACAAAAACAAACAAAAACAAACAAAAACAAACAAAAACAAACAAAAACAAACAAAAACAAACAAAAACAAACAAAAACAAACAAAAACAAACAAAAACAAACAAAAACAAACAAAAACAAACAAAAACAAACAAAAACAAAATTGCACAAATTGTGAGATTCTTAGGTTTGAAGTGGAAAATAGTATTTTTTGAAAACATTCAAAGAAAAATCATATAACGCCCTTTTCAACAATGTTTGGCTTCCATATACCAAAAACTCTTCAAAATATAAACAAAGGAGTTTTAACCTTGAACTAACTTTAAAAGAAGGAAAACAAAAAATTGAGCAATATTGTGGCTTACAAACTTGATTAATACAAGGCAAGATCTTAAGGTAAAGTGAATGACAATAAGCAAAATTTGTTGCATTCATGGAATGAGGTTGTATTAGGGTCAGAGAAAAAAAATTATCAAAGAGGTCATGATCTTGTACAACACATGATAGAGTTGGAATGGCAAGTAGGGTTATGATCTTGTGAAGCAATTGAAGTGCCATGATACAGTGCAAGCAACTAGAAAGCTAAAACCATGTGTAGCAACTAGAAGGGCATTAACTCATGCAAAAAATAGGAATCTAAGAATTGATGCATCAAAATGACAAGACATGTAATTGTCTAAACGTGCAAAATTATGAATAAATATAGAAAAATTAAGATAAAATGAATTTTTTATTTATCAATGTTACATATGAAATTGCGTTGCTAGTTCAATTTAATAGCACATATGAGCCTTTTTACAACTTGAGTTTCAAACATAAAATGTACTACTTCAATTGTTCTTTAAAAATTATGTAATTACAAAATGAAAATGAGTATTTGATAATGTCTTGAAAGAATTTTGAGTATTTAATTGTTGTAATTTTATTAAATAATTTATAAGCACAATGTAAATATATTACAAACAAAATCGATATTGCATTAAAAAACAATTTCTATTTATAATGGATCATATTTCAAAAAAATTTTAATATAATAATTTTTGCAAACAATTTATTTGTGGTGTTGATATATTAAAGATTGAAAAAATTCACCTACAATTTAATTTCAAAACCAAAGTAGTAGAACAGCAATATTTATGAAAAGCTCTTTAAAAAAACATGTTTTACCATAAATAAAACGGCATTAATAACTACAAGAGCTTATTTAGTGGTATCACAAGACATTGCTTTATCTATGAAGCAACATCATAATACTGATTTTAGCAACATTACTAGTTTCAAAATCATTAAAGCAATCAAATTTACAATTTGATGTCAACATTTTAAAAAATGAGTTTTGTTAATTTTTTACAATAAAATGTTTGATTTTTAAAAACACTTATTTTATTTAGCAAAAAACTTTAAGTCAATTGTTTTTTTTATAAATGAAACTTTAACGCACAAAAAAATCTAAAAATGTTTTATTTGTACAAAAGCATACAAATGTAGATTAAAAATAAATAAAAATATACAAAGGTAAATTAAACATAAACAAAAAAATAAGCATTAAATAATAAAGCATTAAAAAAAAGTTGAAGATTACTTATCAACCAATTTGATTTCTTATCTTTTGAAGATGTATCTATAACCTAAAATTGTGGAATTAGTGTTTTAATCTATTTCCAATTATTTGATTTAGTTTCTTATTTTTTTCATTACTTCCTTGTGAATTATTGTAACTCTTTGAATTGATTGTCATATAATTTGTGTACATTGCGACAAAATCTTGCGTCATAATGTCTAAGCAATCCTTTGGATTGGCACTCATTAATGGACATGTCCCAATAGTCAAGTGTGTTTCTTCTTGTTTTATTAAAATAATCAATGGTATGTTTATAATTTGATATTATATGACTTCAATTTGTTTTGCAATCAAAATCATAAGTAATATACAATGAAAAGTTTGTACACATTACTTACTGCAAAAAAAATCAATAACTAACATGTTAAATTTAATAAAAATAAACACTATGGTTTTTTGCAACATTTAATTTGTGCTTTAATTTTTTTGACATATTTGAAATTATTTTTTATGGTAAAAAAGTAAACATTAGATAGAAATCAAATCAAGCAAAAGCCAAAATTTCTTGCAAATGCAATCAAGACAATTAAAATTTTTTATTTATGCACAAATATTCCACACCCTTCTTTAGCTATGAAGACACTTGGTTGAAGTTGTCAGAGTTTATGAAAGGGAGGCTTAGTTCAGTGATTATGAAAAGCTAGTTATTAATACAAATTCAACTTGTTGAAACAACAAAAAAAATTGATTGAAACTTGAGAATATTGGATAAAAATCAATCGAGTTTTTCCAAAAAAAAAATGTAATATGCTATACTTCAATATGAGAAATTTATTGATTTATTTATTTGAAATAATAGATTTTATCTAGTTAATTACAAATTTCTCTCCAAACATTGATAGAAACTCAATTGGCCCCTAAAAGACTATTGTCCCTACAGGGGACAAATGGGATTTTGGGCAAGTACTTACAACGTCAATTCTTGTTCATATTTTTTGAATTTTTTTTGAAGATAGGAAAACACATGAGCTTTTGGGGAATCTAATTTTTATTCCAATCAATGCTAGGAAGCAAAAGTTATGCCCAAACAAGCACAAACTTGGAGAGTCTGGGCAGCAAAAATAAATCTACAAAAACTTGATTTTTTTTTCTCATAGATCATATCTTTGTCTACATCCAAAGCTTTGATTCATTCTATTTGGACTAGTTATGAGAAAGTTATGGACAATCTTGTTTTTTGGGCAATTCAAGCATATTTTGGAAAAAATAACTTATACACTTCATTTTGAATGCAAATTTAACATTTATTCAAAAAACTATTGGAAAGGCTGAAGTTTGCTTTCTAGAACAATCTTATTTTTGGGATTATTGCGATTCAATTCCATTGCAGGGTTATTAACAATTTAAGTTTTTGTTCAATTTCATACCTTCTTCTACCTAATGTTTTTTTTAAGAATGAAAATTAAGAATGTTTTGTTTTATTTTTTGTTCCAAAATTGCCAACTCAGCTTCTCCCCACAATAAAATAGAGTTCCAAACTCTGTGGTGCAAAAATTTTAAATCAAAAAAGTTCATAGTTAAATAATCTAGTCATGCAAGGTGCAAAAAAACCTTGTTTTTTACACTTTGAATGCAGAAAGCTTCCAATTTATTTGGTCAAAGTTCTTGAGTTTTGTATGACACATTCTCATACTAGTCTTGTACAAGATCCTACGGTCAGATATGCAAAAAGACCAATTTTCAAAAACATTTACTCTTTGCCATAGAAGTGGCAGTTTTGCGTGTCTTTTGACAAAATAAAGACCATGGTCCTTTAGGGGTTAAGACAATTCTTAGAGTTCTATAATGCCTTGCTCTAAATGCAAAGAGTAATTTGAGAAATGCAAAAAATAGAGAATTCTAACATATAACGAAGAATGTAAGCAAGAAAAGTGCTAAAATGGAAATGCAGGTTATCTATATATTTGTTACCATCTATATTTTGTAACTCATTTTTTTCTTGTAGTTTCATATTAGCATGCATTCATGAGTAGATTAATCTATTTACATGAGTATTGTTGGAAGTTTTTGTGGACATTGACTAACCAAAAAGACCACATGAATTCCTAAAGCAGGTTAAATTCTAAAAGCATGTTAATATGAGTAATGGTGAAATTTTATTTGGCCAAGTAAATCCATCCATGAATATATATATAAAGTTTGCAATGCAGAAGAATAATATCAAAATCCAAGTAATTTCTTTTAGCACTATAATCCTATAGAAATTACCACAATTATTTGCAAATTTGAATAATTACCATATTAAAAGCAACCTTCTCAACATCACAAACAATTACCTTGAACTTGGAAACATAATTAGGAACACAATACGATAGTTTGATGATAGTAGTGACAAGCATATTCCAGGTGGTTGAAACCTATTGTATCAAAAGTCCCATAAAAATGAAGGCTTATACAATTGTACATTTTTGTAGATGCATATTTTAAAAGACAAGATAATTTGTAGAATTTGTAATTGGTTGAAAAATGTTAAGCCACAATTTTGCATAAGGAAGAACTCAAATGTGCAATTTTTAATAATTGGAAAATAATTTACAAATCTTTTAAAGACATTATAATTTGAGAATTTGAGCATGGGCTTTGACATTAGAAGCCTTTGTTTTTACATATGCGATTTCTGAAATTGCATGGAATATATAGAAGCCAAGATATCAAATAGTTTTGCTATGTTTGAATGGATGGTAAAGAAATGTTAAAAAAATCTCAATATCCCACACCAAAGGGATTTTCTCAATAACCTCAAAAAACCTTGTGTAAGGGAAATCATTATGAGTAAATGCCTTTGTAAAACCCATACATTTCAATTTGCTAAGTCATGGCGCTTTTGCAATGTGTTTTTTGACAATTTGATAAATGATTAGTCGTGGAATTATGTGCCACAAGAATGAGTGTGTTTTTAGTTGTCAAAAAGTGCAAAATAAAAATAGGTGCTAGCTTTGGCCATAATTGCATTGTAGTTACAAGAAAAACAAATTTTTCTCAAAATGATATTGTATGAGAGAGCATAAGTTTCTTCATGAAAAATTACATTTTTTTCCAACAAGAATCAAAAAGTTTTTACAAATCTAATGCAATGCAAAGACTACAAGCATGGATGCAATTGGGTCTTCTTGCATGAGAAGTTTAAAAATATGATAAAAAAATCAATTGAATATTTTTTGAAACCATTGTGAGGAATCCATTTTTTTTGTTACAAAAAAGATTGGAAAGTGAACCAAATTTTGCAAAGGAACATGACTAGGTTTGAAATCTTGGTAAGTCAAGTGATAAGATGGATAACTGGTAGAGAGGTATAATTCATAGATTAAGGATTATATTTAACCCCTAAAGTCTTGAACAATGTTTTTTTTAGGTAACAAAGCAATTTTTGGGCAGGCAAGTACTTGTAAAATAATAAATAAAATTTCACAAATCTTTTAACGAACTGTTCAATGTGTGGATTTTCAATGCAACAATTCTTATGTCATTTTGATTTGTAGAAAAAAAGTTATGATGGAGTATGTAGCTTTGTTTGCTCAAGGGGCAACTTGAGCTATGTTTTTTTTTATTACAAATAAAATTCCAAGATTTTGCCCAAAAGTTGAAGAACAAAGATATTTCCTTCTCAAATCTGACCCAACCTCATTCCATGAAGGCAATTGTTTTTGCTTAGTGCCCTTTACTTTGGCTTTGTTAGAAGTGGCCCTAAGTTGATCAAGCTTGTCAAAGTCACAATTTTTGGTTGATTTCATTTTTTTTCCTCCTCTAAAGCTAGCTAAAATCTAAACCTCCCCCATTCACATTCTCAAAAGATCATTGTATGTGAATGCTAAAATTGTTGAAAAACCAACTTTGTATGAGAACTTTCTTGAAGCTAGTTTTGTATTTTTTTTTGTACGTGTTCCCTAGTTCAAAAGACATGAATTTTTTTATGCATATGACCAGCTCTATTGTGAAAATAAATTTGAAAAATTATAATAAAAAAAGTGAAATCCAATGGTGCAAAAACCTCCTCAAACTAGAGTTGCCTAGAATTTGAATGTCCCTAAGAAAATTAGTTTCTCACTTTAAACCTTATAATCTTACAATTTGTGCGGTAAAGATCTTTCATCTTTTTATTACAACATATTATAGTAGTGTACTAATATAGTAGTGTACTACTAGATCCCACAATAAATTGTACCAAGATTTCATTTTCAATTGTTTTTGCCTTTACTATCAAATTGACCCATTTTGAGTGTTTTTTTGGTGAAACATAGTCATAGTACTTTAGAGGTTAATCTATAAAACTTGAAATTTTGCTAAGTCTTAAAGGTTGTTGCAACCACAAAATGGTTTGCAAATGATCAACTAAGCCTAGTTTAAATTGAAAATGGATGCTATTCATCTAAATTCTTTATAAGCAGCATTATTTAAGCGTGTGTGTGCAGGTCTTGGTGATATAAGCTCTTCAATGAGGGTTTATTTTTTATTCCTACACAAAAAGATGCTAAATAGACAAATGCCAAAAGTTGCTTTTAAATGTACTTGACAACATCAAATTCCTTGCTCTAAATTTGAGTTTTATTAGAAATTAGTACTTTTTGAAACCAAACCCAACTAATGAAATGAAATTTACTCAATTTAATTATTACTCAAATTTATTAATTTAAAATGTTCTAAAGTTTGAATATTATGTAACAAGTTGAACCTTGGGCCGTTTGTTGAGGACAACTAATTTTTTAATTACAATATGATATAACTATGGTTTATGTCATATGTTTCATACTATAATAGACCCCTACGATGGTGTTTGTTTTATATTAGACATGAATTTTTTTCACATTTTTAGAAAATAAGAATAAAACATCTAATTCAAATATACTTGCAAAATGGGCCTATACATGTTGAAGGATTTAGAGGTACAATAGTGCCTGGCTAAGATGAATCCCTCAAAGAATAATTCTTGTTGTCCCTGTCCCATTCACTTACTGTCCCTATTGTGTATTGGAGAAGCTTGGCTATAATTGATTTTTTCCTAAGATGAATCGTATTTCTGTACAAAACCCTTAATCTTAGCTAAGCACTATTGTATTACCACATGGTCAAAGGCTCCAAAATATTAAGGTTAGTAGGAACTTTTTTCCATGGAACAAAAGAAATTAAGGTAAACAGACCCATACCCAAGCATTCAAGGGTTGGGGTTCTGCAAGGTCTCGGAAAATTCATGATTTTTTTTTTAGGGTTAGCATTTCAATAAGCTATCATTGAATGTCAATTTTGTGGAAAAAAGTATTGTGGAATATCTTTTATTATAGGGCAAAGTTACAATTCATAGGCCCCTAAAAGCAATTGTAGACTAACATTGAAATTGCTTGAATGTGTTCCTATAACGGCACTTGACGGTCCCAATCCCAACCCTCCCAAACCAGCTTAGCAACTGACATGTGGTAGGACTCACATGTGTAAGGAGCACACAGCTCCACTTTAAATTCAATAGTGTATGGTGAAACCCTCAAATCTAGGATATGAAATTGGGAGCCGCTCAGGAATGGGTGTGTCTATGTTAATTTGAGTGCACCAAGGCACTAGAGTGTCACTATGCTTTGCAAACCCAACTTGTTGCCATTTAAGTCTTTGTACACTATGGTAGAGAGGACACTATTTTCTTCATGTACTTTGTTGGAGAGTGTTTTCATTGGGAGATGTATAATAGATCTTTGAAGCGATCAATTTTTCTACAAGAGCCAAGCTCCCTTGTAAGGGATTTTTTTATTACTTGCCAACCAAAGTATGAATAGATGATTTGCTTTCGATATAAGGGAGTTGGTGTTGGAGATTGGATTGAGTCCTAACGATTTTAGTATCTTTACTTTGTAGTTGATGAGACTGCTACATAATCAAACTAGGGCTGATTGTTCAAGTGATTTGATCAAAAGAGCGAGGGAATGGATCAATTTGGGGATCTATTACTGCAAAAAGAAGTCAAGGTGGTATGTTGGAATGGCTACCTCAAATAGTTTTTAGGGTTTAGGGTTTGCACTACCAGAAACGCAATGACGGAATTAACAAAAACCAAGAGAATGTTATCAATGACGCTATCAATTCAGCCACCTTGTTTTGGTCACAGTATTGGTAGAAGTTCGTCAATTTTGTGGTCAATTTGGTCGGCCTTCCACGTCACCCTCAGCTTTGTAACTGTGTCAAAAGAAGTTGGAAAATTCCAGACATGTTGGATTCCAGTTTCATCTACTTCGTAATTTTTGAGCCATATAAACAGCCTAACTTTATTCAATCATTACTAGAATAGCATTCGCTCAAAAACGCCGGGATTTCATGTACATTTTTTGGTTTCTTCTAATTTGAGATACACTAATATTAGAACATCTCTTGCGATTCTCTTTGACTGCCACATCACATTCTTTTCTTGTTAGGTCATGTGGCTATACAGAAATTAACACGTGAAAATAGATGTATGGTGCCATACATCAGTAGCACATTTGATTTCAGTGAATATGCACCGTCATATTTTTAGTATTATTGACCGTCTACTAGTATTTTTTCTCGCTTTATTTAAAAACTACTACGGTATATGGTTTTATTCTTCATACATATGGAAGTTTTAATATTAAATAACATTATTTTATTAATAGTACATATTGTACTATCTTAAACACAAACATAAGCTTTGAACCCTGAATTGTTGAGGCAAGGCTTCAATACATACGGTTCACATATTTTCATTGGTCGCACTCTATATACGCTGAGTATGGGAAAACCATGGTTTTCACAAAAACATTTAAAATCCAATACGCTGTTGGGTTGAGAGGAGCGCGCCTTGGAAACACGCAGGGTGTCTTGCTGCAATCGTGCGTTGCCGATTAAAATCGTCTTTAATCTTTATTTTCTCTTCAAATCTTCAGTCTTCAGTCTTCCGTTAACATATCCTATGGCTCGCTTTAAGGATATAAGGGTCAAGATAGGGATAAGAGCCCACTGGATACGGGACGGGTAGATCGAGACAGCAGACACAAGCTGCCGTCCATATGACGGGATCCTAAAATCGAATTCACGATCTGCTGGCCAAAACTCCGGATCGTGAGAACAGAGCAAGTCTCGACCATGTGGGTGATCAATCCCACTTCATCACCACGACAATAAATGGGGTTAAGTTTGGTTTAACCCAAACTGCCCGTAACAAGGTTTACAAAACAGAATGGAAATAAATTGACAAACGAGCTTCCAAAACCGGCTAGAAATAACAAAACCACATCCCACACATACATAAAAAATAAACCCAAAACATTCCTCTTGAAATCTTCATATCTTCAGATCTTCAAGTTTTCATGTCTTCATGTTTTAATAAAAACAATGGGGAAAATCACAAATAACAAATTCTAGAAAAGCTGCGACCTTTTATTTAGTGCCACAGATGGCTCAAGGATCCAAATGCTAAGTGCAATAGCAATTTGAAAAGCTCTTTTAACCTTTTAACATTTGTTCAAATTTCAACTCAATTTAAGCTACTGTCCAAAAGTTATGCGGGTTCAAAGTAGAGGCTCTTCTTCCTCCTTACAAACTAAACACTGCCTCTATAAACCTCTATAACTTTTGTTCTATACGTCACCCATAGAAACATGATATCAATTTAGAAAGATGATATCATTGGCTATAATTCATAAAATTTTCATTTCAAAATAAAACTTTATCCGAAAGCTCTAGTCAATCAAAGTGTGGGTCTCAATTCTTTAGAGAGCACCCAAACCTCTAACTTCTATCCACTATAACTTCTTCAATAAAACTCCAAATGAAATGGTTAAAGACAATTCAAAAAGCTATGACAACAAACTATTATTTCTAAAAATTTGAGAAGAAAATCTCATACTGTCCAAAAGTTGTAACTCTTCAAAGTCTTGCCCTTCTCTTAACAAAAAGGCAGCCACCTCCAAACCTTCACACTTCCATAACTTTCTCGTCCAAGCTTCAAATCTCAAGTTTAAGGACCTTCTAGAAAGCCAATATTAAGATAAACACTTTTTTCAAATCTTGCTACAAAATGATATACAAATCATAAGTTATGGCTTGTCAAAGTCTCAGCCTTTCTTCATAGTTTGGCTTTTTGACTCCAAAATTCAAACACTCATAACTTTTGCATCACAACTCCAAATAAAACTTGCAAACTTATTTTGAAAAGGTAATCACACAAGGAACAATTTCCTCAAATTTCAATTCAAAATCATGTATACACAAAAATAAATCTCACATCAAAGTTTTGGGATTTTTCCCCTTCTTCCCACCAACACTCATATACTAACTTCCAACAACTAAAGAATCTTTTTTTTCATAATTTCGACTCTATCTAAGGTAGGGAGGTGGGGCACATCAGCCCATGCTCCTCCCTATCCTAACCCCACCATAGATGTCAAATCTTTTTTCTTTTCACACATTTCTCATTCACTTCTAAATCCTTAGTATTTTTATTCAAACAAAGGTAAAATATATGAGCCTTCCAAAATATCTAAATAAACATATGAAAATGATTAAGTTACAAAATAAACACCATCGTAAAGTGGCCACGTGCCTTTGCGAGCATATAATAGCGTCAAACGTTTATCTTCAGTCATCAAGTCGTGAACTTGGTTGGTTGGAGAAGCGGTCGTTTCTGGCCACCCGCTGGTCCGGGTTCGAATCCCATCGAACTCGTCGAGCGGTGATAGCGGCTCACGGCTTGGCAGCTAGTGAGGCAGGAAATTGGCCCAGCCAACCCGCTACCTACCCCCCTGAGCTGTGCATGTGACAAGACAGTGCAGCGCATTGAAATCTATAGCCGCTGCGCTGTCACCAAACCGTGGTCCTCACCACGACCACTCATTTTGCCTCAACTATTGATTTATTGAAATCAATACAAACATAAATAAATAACAAGTATCCATATGATGAAGATATCTCCATTAGGACAACGCACTCATTGTATCTCTTCTATAAGATCAACTGATTATTTTGTAATACGAAGTCCAACTTCCTGTTATAAATTTTGTATTTACATGTTATAGTCGCTTTGGCAATTTCTTTCTATGTTATTCTATTCAAATTCCCAGACCACGCAATCGACTCCCACGGATTTGAACAAAATGCCAACATCAATGTCATAATAGTTTGTACACATTCAAGGAAACTTTGAAAATGAATATATCAGTACTTATTGTTTGTAAGATATAATTATAAGTAATTTAGACATGATTAAGTTTATAGCACATAGTATTCATCAAGATTGTACTAGAAGCTCCACATACTTGACTTTGGGTCCTTGTCATGATATGGATAAAACATGCATTCCCAATAGTAATGAATCTGGAACTTCCAAAAATCAGAACATTCTGTAATACATAATAAATAACAGCACTACAATTAAACAAATAACAACACTAATACAAAGGAGATTTTGTTTTCTATACTTTTGATTATGTCGACAGTATAAACTCACGGTTTCCTGCATCTCTTAGACCTGCTTTTCTTAGAAACACCAATTCCAAAACATTGCAAAATTAATAAGACAATGTACTTACTATAAAGAAGGCCACCACACATAAACAAAACATACACACACAATATGTATGACAAACACTTCACAAAACCTGCACTCTCAACATTGCAACAAAACCTTTTATTCTTTGCAAGTTTGCAGTAGACTTTGCATTCCCTCCACAAATTTCAAATATCTTTGGATAGTTCTTGCGCTTGTACACCTCATGCCATTTGGAATTAATCTCGGCTCCCCTTTGTCACATGTACAATGACAATGTAGCAACATGCCGCGCTTTTGCTTCTATGTTTCTCAATGACTTCCGCCTTCATCGATGCCATTGCTAACGTTTGGAATCTCTAGTATACCATTGCCGTTGGACTTGTTTTTTTGAAAAGCCTCCATTGCAGCCAATTGGTGCATCTTGTCTAAAACATAGGGATGTCCTATCACTTCTTCGATTGTATAGATTTGCTTCACGGGGGTTGTTGTACTCTGCATTAGTAATCCTGTAGCAACCACATGACCGATATGAGGTTGCTCTTGTGATCCAAAGAGTCTAGCAATTGTACCTGTGCTTTGGCCTCCTTCCACGTAACTGTCTATTGTTGCTTCGGATCTCTAGACCACTACTGGAGAAAATGCCACCGGATCTTTTCTTGCATGCATTACTATGTCAAAAACTCTCTTCTTTTTTGAACGCTCTCCATAATCTTTGTCTTGCCTCATTTTGGCTTCAATATCTTTGGGTTCAGAAGACCTCCTGAGTTCATCGATTAGTTAGTGTTGCACACCAACCTCCTCAAAGGAACCGCATCTCCTAAAGTTGATGCGGCTAGCATTTGCTTTGCGACAATCATGAGATTTTTTGATTTTTTTGGGGTCCTCCAATTCCAAAGCTAGCAAGTTCCACAAATGATCACTGACTTCAAGTGGTCTTGGTTTTTTGTCTTCCATCATCTGCCAATAGTTCGCACGCCTTAGACTAATTGCTCTTGCCACAACGTCCTTAATGCATTCAAACCTCATGGGAAAGTCATACTCCCACGTCTGCAAATTTATGTTTGCAATTCATTGTAAACATTCTTGAAGGTGCTAATTTTTTATGTTTTGGATGGCACGGTCCATTGATAAAAAAAGTAACTTAATCTCTTTTTGCAAGTCATACACACTAGGGCCGTAAGGTATTTCTGTGTATTTGTCAATTGTGAGTTTGTTCCAAGTTTTTCCCTTTCGGGGACGTCTGTCACCTTCTTTCTCTTTGAGAGAGACAGCTTTCCTCCTCTGCCTATATTTGTCCGCTTTGGTGTTGGCATGCATGACCTCTTTTGGTCCTTTGTTTCTAGGCTGCACTGCTTGTTCCAACTACTGCTGTACCCCGTCATTGACATGTATTGGTTCATGTTTGTCAATATTGGTAGATGTCTCAATCACTTTGCTTGCATCGCACATAGATTGACGTTGTTCAGTCAAGAATTGTAGAGTTGTTGGAAATGGCATTTGCAGGTCTACTCGCTCATCACGCTGCATTTGAAAGTTCATCATAATGTCTAGTTAGTAGGTTGAAATGGTTTAGTGCAATGTACAAAAATTGTTATGTGGGCAACCATGTCTTCAACCATTCTTCAAGCTTATTATGCTTAGAGAATCATCCATTTTGGAGATTGCAAAATTTCATATGTGCCTTCATTACTGTTACTCTAAGACTTTTCACTACCATCTACACTACTGATGTCCCACTTAATAGCAGTACAACCAAATAATCACCATGTTTGGACAAATTCATGTATACATCAGATTTCCTAGCAATTTATAACAATTTCACATACACAAATACATTTCCTTGCATGAGTAGGTGGTGCTACAAGTTGCCCTACCGGTACAATTACAAGTCATTCAGAATATCTACATTGATATGGCATGCATTTTGACTTGACGTTCTGACGGAGTTCATCTCAGAAATTGCTATAAAACATATCTCATCACCAACTTCTACAGACGGGCGTCCTAACAAAGCAGAAGCAGGTGCAATGGGATGACTAATTCCTTGTCTTTGCACTCTCCATGAATACACAACCTCAATACGTTAGGTGCTCCTTTTTAGCTTGGAAAAAAAACATGAGGTCAATGCAATGATGCAGCTGCACTAAATTATTTACAGTTTCCAAAAATGTACACACATTATGAATGAAAAATAAAATCAAACGTCATTGCGCTATAAAGGTTCATGTGTCAATTAACATGCAGAGCTTCTACAGGATTTTTTTGATTTTATTAGAAGCTATTTGCCATGCACTACTAATAAATTCATGTTATTATATTGTAATTTTATGAAGCTGAACAATGATGTCTGCTTTTGATGCCTTTTACTTCAATACTATAATCCATCTGTCCACTGCAACAAACCGTAGATTCTTTGAACTTATAACTTCAATTTGTATTGACATAAACTGTACAAGTACAACCACATTCCATCCTTGATTATCCTATAAGAACATGCGATAGTATTGAAAGTGACACCTGTATATCAGAAGTCTTGCACTATGAAGTTATGGTTTACTCTATCAATTACAAATTACTATGAATTTCCATATATGAAGTGATAATATGCAGGGCAATTTTGGTAGTACTTACTTCTTGTTGTAGTAGGATTTTGATTTGCCGGATTGCTCATTGATTCTATGAAACCGGTCATATGCATAATCAATAGATCACGCCGATGCAGAACTGCTGGTTTCCTGTATTGTTTCTAAAATCTACAAATCCCAGTGCTTGGGCGCTTCGAGTCTTCCTACTTGAGTCAAACACTTTTGTTGCAATCACGGATGGACAGTGGCCTACCTAGTGACTGTTCATTAACAGCAACCTCTCTTTGCTTCTAGGTACTTGACCATTTGAGACTTTGATAGAATCAATATTTGTAGAAGGGCGTGATTCGTTGTTAGCCATTTTATTTCTGGTTCTAGACTTTCTTCTTAAAGCCCTCAATTGTTTGGATGCACTACTGTCCTTGGACTTCCCAGTAACATTCCACTCCCAAAATTTCTCTTGGTATCTACCTAGAGTAGACCTTGTCGCCATATTCTGCATGCTACAAGATCCCATACCTTTCAAGTACTTTACATTTACCTTTGTAACAAAAAGATAATGACCTAACAAATTTAACAATAAATGGGTCCTTACTTATATAATTTTACTCCATCAACAATAGCAGTACATAAAGACTCTTATTTTAGAAATAAGCACTTCTCAGAGAGTATGTCGATTATTATGCTTTTTGATATCATTATCTTAATGTGTTGCATTTGAACATCTTTTAAAACAATCATATTGTAAATTATAAATCCAAAGTAATTTTTATGCTTATACATAATTTTTATAATCCTGAGGTATGTCTACAACAATAGTACTTTCAGTATACTTTAAAAGCATGCAAGAGTACTTGCATATTGCAATGGATATTTGCAAGTTCTTTGTACTATGATTACTAGGTTGCACAATAACGTTTACTGACACTTCTGGCACAAACCGTTGCAATACAAGTTGTTATGCTATTGCCTGACACCTGTTTAAGACACTATAGACGTACTTGGAATGACTAAATTTTTTTTAGAAGAGGAACTCCTCAATAAGAGGTTAAACTTTAGCAAACTTCATGACATACATACAAGTTACCATTTATAAATTTAGAATTCATTATACATGTTACTAAATTATATGGTGCAATTTCACATGACATCCATAATTGTTTTGACTTTGTTTATGTCATTGTCATATGTAGCAAACATACTATCCGTGGCCACTAACGTCCAAAGAAAAAGGCTTTGACTTATAATTGACTGTACATACGACACTCCATGTATTACATGTGCTTTACTGTATAATACTATTACCCATTTGGATGGATACTTTTGTTTCGACATAATATCATTCATGCAAATTTACAATGCAACATAGAGTAAATACCACTTCAATGGGCAGTGAGGCCATGTTATTTGTCAGTAACTTAGTTTTTTTAATAAACAAATTTTTCTTTGAATGTATTGTTCCCTACAGTACCCTTGTATTTTTGACATTGAAATTTCTAAAAATTCATAAAGTTCTCAAGAACATTTGTAATTCTAATAGACCGTGAATGTACATTGGTAATTAAGTTAACTTTGATTGTCATTTAGTTTAAACAAAACTAAGCAGTAAAGATATATATATTATAGTTATAATACATTGTTATCTAGGGTTTCTTGTTAGTTTCACTAAAACAATGAATATAAAATATGAATTTTTGGTTCTGTTGTTCAGAACTCTCTATTATTTATTGTATATTTTGCATATTCTATTATACTACATCATACATACTTCAATGGCATTTTGTGCAATAAAAACCAAACCTTTTTGTAAGATATGACATATGAAGAACATTACGCTACCCTTGTCAGAGCAGCCTACTGAAAATATTTGGAAAGACAACATTTGATGTCGGAGCAAATTTTTGGATCTATTCCGGGTTATCTAAATTCCATTGTGTGCCATAAGTGCTCTTGATGTGTACCTCAGAATATAGTACATGATGTTGTAGTTTACTCAAAGGTGCTTTATTTAGCAATTGAAACAATTCAGTTGAAGGGGGCTGTATATTTGCCGTCACTCAACATACCTGTGCTGACAACCTTGTTGAAGTCCATGTTACTCCTTTTGTCAAGTCTGGGCTATTGATTTCTATAGAACATGTATACTTACAATTAAAATTAGCTAAGGATTGTTTGTGCAACAATAGTATTTAAATCAATTTGAGAGTGAAATTGATATACTTGTTTTCAATTTTACATAAAACCTTGCACTTATCTTGATCACATTCTCAGTGACAATATGCTTATTTTCTATGGAAGGATGGTGACCTAATATCTCTGGTTTCAAACTCTCCAGATGTTCCAAACTACGCCTGTACACTCTTTGTTGCGTACATGCATACTAGCTTATAGTGACTCTGACCAAATGTCACCAACATTGTTGACTTGAGATAGATGGTGTCCTCCTAGTATCACAGTCTGATACTAAGGAAATAAATCCTACTTTTAGGCCATGCAGTTAATGTCAACAACCACATGGCGCCCACTATCAACTATAGTGCTTTTTTACTTAGAAGGATTACCTAAAATAAACAGTGCTTCCAAGAAAAATTGACAACCACGCATTAAGCATGACAAAGATAATTAATTTACTTATGGACTCATTCAACTTTCTACCTTTTTTTACAAGATCTGCTTTGCAATTCGTCTTTTGGTAACCTACTATTGGAAGGCCATCCTCTATAGGGTTTAGCAACAACTGAAAGCTATGCTTAAACTGGAACTTCTGTTTAAGAGTTTCAAAAATAGCAAACATTGAACCATAACTCTCCTCCAAAAAGATCGGTAACTTAATGGCATTGACATCTACCCCTATAAATGCTCATATGAAGGAATTCAATTGGTAGTTGCCGGTAACCAAAATTAGAAAAGGAAGTTGGAGGTCCCACTTGGAAGTGTTGCGCAGAGAGGCTCCATTTTTCATTGAATTGTTGAGCTCTTCCATTTTGCAAGGTCCGCTTAGTTCTTTGCACTCTCAGAATGTGACAACGATGACACTGTAGCACTCTTATTGAACCACAGTTTCTTCAACGTCATGGTTCTTTTTTTTGTCAAAAGCCATAGCTGATTTCAGGAAAGCTCTGTGGTAATGCAAAGTACATGCACATCGTGGATGCTCTAAACTACAAGGCAGACAATAACATTACTTGATTATCAATTACGTAGGTGTTGTACCCATCATTGCAAAATTTATGACAGAATTATGTGTTTTGATTGAAGTGACATTCCATGATTTACTAGCAGTTAAATCCACCACCGTATTGACTGAAAACATTGAGATGACGTCTAGTTCATCATGAAGTAATCCTGCATGAGGTCAAAGCACTGCAATTGTCTATCAAATGTAATAATCATTGTTTTAGGGTTTTCCAACGCCTTCATTCAGTTGTGCACTTGATCTTGTAGTCACTGCATACTATTCCGGACTACTACAGCTTTTTCTGCGTCCTGTTGTTTATGTTTTCACTTGGTACGATTGCTTAGCTTGCAGAATAACGGACCTCTCTCTCTCTCTCTAGAAAAATCTGTTATAATTTAGGGCACTGAAAATAGGTTTTTCCTGTAAGCAATAGCTGTGAAACCGTCTTATATACCCACATTATCTGGAACTCCTGAAGTGCAAATTAGGATTTGAAGGTTTGAGAATGTATGCAAAAATATATGCAAACAGCATTGTCTAACAACAATGCTTTATATGTTATATGAGTGCAGATTTTGTGATTAAACGATGTGAATTATTGTTTAAGTTTTGAAGTTGCTCCAATCAAAACCCAATTGCAACTATTGCCGCAAAAAGTACCTGCCATAGCATCGACACCTTCACAATAAGCTTCCTTTCCAACAATCACCCCTATTCCACTAACCAATTCAATTATGCATTGAATGAAGTTGCTAGAAATCCATACTTAGTCTCTATTTCAATTAAGTTGTCCTCAAAGCTTTTTGGGGTTCATTTTCAAGATACTTAATTAGATTGCTGACACAAATAAGCATGCTACATTAACATTAATACAAACATAGTTGATATGTTTTCATTTACAAGAATGTGTAAGTCAAGTGTAGCAAAATTAAAAGAATTGGGATTTGCTCTTTGGTAAACTACATTCACATGAATATTATATCATCTGTCTGACTATAGTAGAATAGGTATTTGATTATCTCTATAGTTGGGCTGTAAAGACAATGAGGCCCTTTGCAATGGGCAATGCGTACTACATAGAGAGGAGTATGGCAATGGAACAAGGGCTTTTCTCATACCTTTGTGGCTATGAGAAATGCCACAGTTTGAAAAGACAAAGTAGACAAGTTATATAGGAGCACCATCGATGCTATGGCCGGGATGTCTTCTTGATTGAACCTCTTATTATAAGTATTTCTCTTCCCTAGAAAAACATCTTCAGTGAACATGAACAACAATTTCTCAATCTTCATGTACAATCTACTTATCTTATCATTCAATTCTTTCTTATTACTGTACAAAAACTACTGTACAATAATATGGTAGTTGACACGGGACTTACAGTATTACAGACAAATTGTGTACACATTCTTAGAGTGTCCACAAAGGGATTTTGCAAAATAAAAATAACATTAACTCTGTCACTGTGATCTGTACATATCATGTCATAGAGCTGTAACTTAAATTTTTTAGTGAAAATGTCCAACACCCATGTTCTCTAGTTTACAGAAAGGGTGAAGATACTGCTGCGTTTTTTTTTATTTTTGGGCTGGATGAGCAATTCTTATGTTTGGTTATTTTTTTGGAAGAAATTTTAACTACTGTAAACACTATCTTGAATATTGTATGGGTACATGTCTAACCTGGTTTAAATATGGCTTGATGTTAAATATAATGAATAGTGACGAGTGCTTCTAAAAGCACATGTCATTAAATGTGGAATTTTTTACACTTTCAAGATGCTGTCATAACTTTTTTAAATTTAAAATAAAATGTTCAATTCCAATCACGTTTGGAAATATTTTCTAACAATTCTAAGACCTTTCAATAATAGTAGCTAATTCAATTTCCTACTTTGTAATCCATATGCAATTGTTTTGTACTTTTGTTTTTTTTTTAAAACCATGTGGTTCCCAGAATCTTGTTTGAGAAAGACATAGATTTATAATAATGATGTCAAACGTTTCATTCACATATTGAATTGAACTATATTATAATTTATCCTTATGAATTGTTGAAATGTGCAGACACCCGTGGACAATGTTCCAAAGTATGCAGATTCTGTTCAAGTTGAAAGCGACAATGAGGATGAGGAAGAGGAAGGTCGACATCCTCATGACTATGGTGAGGTTGAAGGTATGCAGTCAAACACAGCAGTGGATTTCCAACAAATGGCTGAAAATTGCTTCTCAAAAGTTGACAAACTTCATAAACAAGGATATAGAAGTTTAGGACACTGTCTTGAACTTTGAGGTTTTGAACTCATCAAATGAAGATGAGGAGAATGCAACACTTCTAGAGTCACTATATGAGAAGTCTATAGAAGCATTGTATCCGAGTTCATCCACAAATTACCTCAGGTTCTCCATAATCCTCATGTCACTATGTACTTTATTTTCAGTGAGCCATAGTTTTCTCAATGAACTCTTGACCTTCTTGAAAGAAGATGTGTTGCCCTCTGAAAACAAATGCCTTTGCATTTCTTACGAACTCAAGACTTTATTAATGAGACTAGGAATATCTCACAAGACAATCCATTGTTGCTCCTATGGGAGGACTTTATACTGGAAGGATAATGCGAACTTAAGAGTGTGCCCCACGTGCAACAAATTTAGGTTTTTACAAGGCTCAGAAACCATTCCTATTTGAGTATTATGGTATTTCTCTGTGATAAAAAGTCTTCAAAGATTATATCAATGTCTTGAAATTGCTAAACTACTTAGATAGCAAAGCAATAATCACTCCAACGATGGGAAAATGCAATTAATCATAAATAGTGAGCAATGGAAGTATGTTGATGACAAATATCCAAAGTTCAGCAGTGAAGGCAGAAATGTCAAAATGGGATTGGTAATTGATGGAGTGAACCCCTATGGCATTCAATCGTCAAAACATTCAGTTTGGCCTTTGCTTATGGTTTTTTATAACTTGCCCCCTTATGTGGTGACAAAAAAGTTTTTCTTGTCATTGACTATGATAATACCTGACCTTAGTTCTCCATCAAAGTCATCCATCAATGTCTTTCTAAAGCCACTTGTCCTTGAGTTACAGAGGCTCTGGATTGGAGTGCCAGCAGTGGATATGTCAATACCAATGGGAGAGACTCAGAATTTCAAATTACGGGGCATTCTATTGTGGACAATAAATGATTTTCCGGCCTATACATTAATATTTGGGCAAGTAGGGAAGGGGTACACAAGTTGTCCTATTTGTGGTGATGGGACCTTTGCGGAGCATTCCAGTGAGATTGATAAGATTGTATACTTAGGACATAGGAGGTGGTTGTCACCCACACACAGGTGGAGGTTCATGTAATTGGCATTTAATGGATGTGCTGAGCATGGAACAGCGCCTGTTTGACAGAGTGGAAAAGTAATTGCTGAAAGTAATTGCTGAAAAAGGTGCATGGTGAGAAGCTTTTCTAAGAATGGGTGGGCATGCAAATGCTGATTATGACCCTATTAAATTCTCGGGAGTGAAAAGAGTGAGCATCTTTTTCAATCTGCCATACTGGTTGGTAAGTCTTCTGACCCACTCTCTTGATCAAAGTGCTTGATTAACAATTTTTAACTTCATATGTCAAAAATTGTATTATATATCAGTTGTGGTGATATGCATATATTTAGTTGAATTGAAATTTACTTGGACTAGTCAGTACTTTTGATCAAGTACCATTTGCTATTTTATTACATAGAATATACAAAGGCAATCTTCATTTAATTCATGATTGATGTTGTATGACATTATTTATCCTTGTTTTATGTGAGGTATTGCAAAATTCAATGGGTACATTTTAGGTAATTATATTATATCTATATATTGTGGTTATGAAAATCAGTTTCACAAGATAGACACATAGTGAATATGTTATATTATTGGAATGTGTGTGTGTGCAAATGTCGAGTTGAAAATTACAGATTATATAGCATTTGAAAGAACAATGTAAGGAACAAACGACCATTTAATTACAGAGGTTTCCAGAAACCATTCAAATGCAAGGAGTATCTTGAATTCAGGTACTTCTTGTTTTGTAATCTTTAGTTTAACATACTTTGCAGGTTTGTTTGTTTTTTATTATGGAGGATGTTGTAACTTCTCCTAAACTATTACAAGTATAGAATGTCATTGTTTCTTTCATTTATTTATATCTATAACCTTGCCGGAGTGAATATTGCTTATTATTTAGTCTTAATGGGATAACTTGAAATTTATTGCAATTGTACACATGGATTTCAAAAAGGGAATACACTGCATT
This sequence comes from Ulota crispa, assembly GCA_963920765.1. Lineage (NCBI taxonomy): Eukaryota > Viridiplantae > Streptophyta > Bryopsida > Orthotrichales > Orthotrichaceae > Ulota > Ulota crispa. The sequence continues at coordinate 13,144,217 of OY987248.1, read as the reverse complement.
TGATAATTTAATGAAGTAAAAGTATCTTCTCAAGTTTTGATGTATACAAAACAATAATTTATTATCATAGTAATTACTGAGCCCCTATCAAACAAAGGAACTATTTATGACCAATACAGTACCGTGTATCTTTAGTGTATTCTCAGTGCATCCTCTCCTTTACTACATTTGAAAGGAATACTGAAGTTGGACTATAAGTCAATGCTTTTTTAGTGAGGTACCTAATGTCAAACATTCTATTTGTAGCAAGGGCTGGTTATACATTGTAGTACAGAATATGTATTACTATAGTTTGGTCTTATAAGGGTTAATATGTAGAGTTAACAACTACCAAACCACAGAATTCCAATTAACATACATAATTAGATACAAGGCAGTGCTTCTAGAAGGTTACCACAGGTGGGGGTTATCTGGATCGACATAGTTTGTATTTTATTTGGTAGCACATGTAATGGTTTGAAACACCAAAGTATTGTTTTTTACAATGACGTAGTTCTTATGCTGATGTGGACGTTTTGGTGATGCAGGGGTTGCCAGCACGGCATACTTTGGACCCAATGCATGTTGAAAGAAATGTTTGCAACAACATCATTCAAACACTCTTTGGGGAGACAGACAGAGTGAAATTATGAGAGGATTTATGCGCTCGTGGAAATAGGCCACACTTGCATTTGCGACTAACTCCATCCAAAAATACATATTTCATGCCAGACACGCCCTACATTCTATCCAAGGAGCATCAACTTGAATTTTTGAATATGCTGAAGGGGATAAAGTTTCCGTCAAATTATGTCATTCCATTTGGCAATTGGATTCAAGATGGTGAGTTGAGGGGGTTAAAATCTCACAATTACCACATTTTGATGCAGCAGATTCTACCAATGTGCCTAAGGAACATTGGAAATCCTGCAATTGTGGGGGCCATAATTTGTATTAGTAGATTGTTTAAGAGAATATGTTCCAAGGTTGTGGATTCCAGCATGAAGGAACAAATGACTATGGATGTGGCAGAGACCATCTGTTCATTAGAGAAGGAATTACCAGCGTCAATGTTCGTTATAATGATGCATCTTCCTATTCATCTTGTGGAAGAGGTGTTTTTATGTGGCCCTGTACATACTCGTTGGATGTACCCGTTTGAACGGTTTATGAAAACCTTGAAAAGCTATGTGAGAAACAAGGCCAGACCGGAGGGTAGTATGGTTCTAGAGTACTTATGGGATGAATCCATTGGATTCTTGAATGAGTACTTAGCGGATTATGCTGCAACAACAAAAAGAGCTTGGGACGAGAATGAGGAGCTTGAAATGACTGATGAACTACCCAGAGTTGGAAAGCAAAAACGACCAATGACTGCTAAGTTCATGAACCTTATCTAAACTTTTGTGTTGGACAACACGGAGCCTCTGGAGACGTACAGAGGGTAAACGTTGCATCCTTCATAATCCGTGATTGGTGTTTCTATAAATATAGCTGAAGTGGAATGTGATAATATTGAGGTTCAGGATTATCCTTTGTAGTAATAGTAGCCATAATAACTAATAAGGATTACTTAATTACTTTGGTATGGTATTCTAATGTCATAATCAATGTTTTGTGTTCAACGAGTTCTGTACAGTCCATGGTATTTAGGACCTATGTTTGAGTTTCAATTTTTTTAATATTCATTGCAGTTTCAATTATTGAAGGCCAGTGTTGTTCATAGAACCTGTTTAACATTTATAAAAGAGTAGTGTCAAAAGAAATGGTTCTTGTTGGAAAATTTGTTTATTTTAGTAACATGGCTATAGTTTGGATGAATGTCATTTACTAAAGCCAATTGTTGCTAGAGTCTCCACATTAATATTTCCTATTATTGGGTGGTAAGAATATACGGAATGTCAGTGGCACTCATTATTTGTACTTAATTGTCATACAGCAATATGGAAGGGGTGATGTATAGTCATTGATGATGTGAATAGAGATAGGGTGAAAGCACACTATGGTCACCCCCCTAAAGGTCTGAAAATTAGTACAAAATGTACATATTTGGTACAAAATTTACACATTTTGATAGTAAATGGAACTAAAACGTCAATTTTAACCAAAATGCAATGGTGGCCCATCTCAACCACAATGCTTTCTATCAGACAATCCAAAAAACAAACTTAAAAAAACAATTTAAGGTCAATAATTGGCCTTTGTACTAAAATCACACATGTGCTAGGATGTCTCCTTATGCAAACTCTAAAACACTCATTAAATGCCTAGTCTAAGTACCTAAACATAAGAGCATTGGATTTAGCTTTTGAATTGTGAAAATCAAACCCTAAACTAGGCAAAAAAAAGTACAACAATGCTAAAGTTGAATCTGTGACAGTATGAACATTTCAATGTTTGTACTTTGTACATTAAATTAATATATGAAAATCACTTTTTGTTATGCAATTATCAATGTATGCAAGATGTAAGACTCTATTTTATTTTATTTTTTATTTTAAAATAAGAAAGATTATAAGAAAAAAGACTCCAAACTTTTGCTCTATGCAGAACTTGTGCCGTGACTACAATATTGGACAACCGTAGTGTGCTTTCACGCCGATAGGTGTTTCTCTATTCCAGTACTAATAAAATGAACGTTGTCAAACCAGGAGGTATGAGGAGGCGGTAATTAAAAGAAACGCAGAAAGACGAGACTATCAAACACTGCAATGTTGTAGTCGACGTAATACCAGATTTGTCTTTCCAAGAGATTTGCATGTGTTGCCGTTATTTTCAAAGTGGGCAATGGACAAGGTAAACAAAGATGTAGCCGCTGGATTCCATGTAAGTGAAGTACAAGACACTATAAGAGGACCTCTTCCAATGGCAACTTTTTACAAATACTTGTATGCCTATGGGATATTTTATTGTCCAATTAGCGTTGAGAGATCCTTGAAAACTGCTAACAGTGGTGTCGCTGCAACTTTTAGGCAGGTTGGTCAACACAGCGCTCAAGCTACTCACCAAGTGACTGCTGAGATAGATTTTTTGGGTCACATTGAAGAAATCATAGAGTTAGATTATTGACAAGATTCTTTAGTGGTATTGGTATGTGACTTCATAAAAGCAAATTATACTGGAGAAAATGCAACAATAAAAAAGGATAGATGGGGTTTCACTCTAGCAAATTATGAAAGGAGACCTAGTCATATTTGTCTTGATAGCTTTGCTTTTCCAAGTCATTGTGAGCAAGTCTTTTATTCCGCTTCAAAGGATTGCTTAGGTTGACGATTGGTTCTCAAGAAGGAGGTCAGAGGAAAACGAATAGTGCCAAATGATGAAGACAAAACAGATGCTTCCTTATTTCATTTGACAGAGGATGAACAGTACATTGGACTACGGCTTGATAGAGAGGTAGATGAGACGCCAACAGTTGCTATACTAACTGGGCAAAATGTAATTTTCCGCAGCGGTTTAGTACAAACTCAACAAAGGACAAGAGTAGCAGGACAAGGACAAGGAGATGTACGTGAAGAAACATGAAGAGCACGAGGAAATGTACGTGGAGAAACAAGAAGAGGACAAGGAGACGTATGTGGAGAAACAAGAAGAGGTTCTCGATAGGATGATCGCACAAATGGTCTCCGGTGTGGGGCCAATGACAGAATGCAGCCTCTTCCACGCACTGGTAGGATTAGATGCCGCAATCAAAAAGATGTGATTGATGGACGCCATAGAAAGAAGGATCCAAAAGATGAAGAAAACTTCCAAACGGCATGTCCTGGTGTTAGTACAAGAAGACGGACAGACAGGGAAGTACAATATGTGAATGGTGATTATGACAGTTTTCCAAATAACACAAATGTGCCAAAGGATTTTGCTTTGCAAATTTTAGAGGAGTCGGACAGGTATTCAAGTTCAGCTACTGATAGTGTGCCCGAGGATAATAACATCATCAAATAATGCATAAGTTTGAGTTTTGGTTTGAGATCTCTTTCTTTTCCGACGTAATTGTCATTTTCCCGTTGATGTAAACTAAGCAATTATGTGATCGACAAAATTCTATCTGAATATGAGACATTGTTATGAACCAAAACTCATTATTTGCACCAATAATGAAGTTCACAGCCGTCATACATGTAAAGCTTGGTTGAAGTCTATTAACTAAACACAAAGTCTGACAGTAATTCTACAGTGATTTTAGAACTTGCATATTTAGGAGTAAAGAGGACGCTTCTCTACTTGTTGTAAAAAATTTGGGTACATGTTTAAGATGTTTTACTAATTGTGTTCCACTGATATGGCAGGGATGATGACAATGGTACGTCAGCAGCTATTTAGAACTACAAGTTGAACCCTTGAGCGACTGAGCAGGTCATTGCAACTAGTACAATATGGAGTAATTCTCTTGTATTTGGAGTGCATCCATACCTTTATTACATTTCAGATCAAGAAGGAATTTAGAATACAAGTTAGGTCAATGTTGTTCTATTTAGGTAGTGAAGATCCCTTTTTGTTGGTAGCAAATGCCAGCAACGTACATCATATGTATTATAGGAGCGTTGTCCTTTAAGGGTTCAGCTATAGTAGGTTGTTACAGGGTTCTATAAGATGTTGTCTATCAGGCATTGTTAATATTAGTAAGGTATTGAAGCAAGTAGGAATTGGGATGTCTTCTTTGTCATTGGTATGCATATGTAGTATTGACGTGTACATTGGTATAGTCACAATGAAGCCAATAAAGTTTAAATCAATAGAACGTTGTTATGATGAACATTTCTAAGTTTTGAAAAAAAATCTTCCTGCGTTGTTTGAAATTTTTGCATTTGTAGGTGTTCAACAGTAAGGAGTGTATGAATTTGTTTTTGGTATTTTGTGGTTCTTTTTAGAATGCTAGAGTGTTGCCAATAATCATTTCTTCAATATTGTGTAATTTTCCTCATAATATCTAATATCCAGAAGGAAAAACACCCAAAATTGTTATATTTAGTTACTTTATGGCACATGTCTAGTATTGTCAATGAAAGTGACTTCTATTTTAATATCGGCAAAGGCGCCTAAACAGGTATTCTTTGTTTAGTGAACGCGTGGGGTAAAACTACAAAAGTAACGGGCAATGAATGCTAAATCAGCTGGTATCTTATGGCAAAATCTTTTTTTAGGAATGGCCCATAGTTCAGGTAGATGGATTTCCTACCGCATCTTCAAAAAGTGTCTACCAAGTCATAGCCAAGAATGTAGCTACTGTAATTGACAACGTGAACAGTGCAAAATCCAATTCTAATTGATTGACCAGTGGATTTTGTCAATTATTTGTTAATTCAACACCAATTTCCTTGAAGTATTGATTCATCTTGTGGTGATGTGTGTTTTATGCTTAGTCATCTTGTGCTTCATGAGTTGTATTGCTCTGTTGGTCAATATTCAAATACGCCAAATTACATCTTGCAATTTGGATCACACAATTTAAAGGCATGTTGGTGATGTGCAATAGGAAGTTTGTGAACTGATGTAGGTGTTATCTAAAAACTAACAATATTGTTAGATTATGTTCTTATTAGTCCCATATGCCCCATCCCCCTTTCTTTTGGTGGAACTTATCTGATGTATTGCACTATGTGCATGTCTATCTTGAGTGATCATGTTAATTTTATGAGATTTTCAAAATTACTTTCTTTTTTTACCAAAATGACATAGAGGTGTTGGCATTGGTAGATTAAAATAAATGGAAACTACAAATGATGCCTAAAAACACAAATAATTTTTGAAAAAAAATTGCGGTTTTTGTTTGCCTTCCATATGAAGAAGATGTAAAGAAGAGGCTTTCACTGTCACGCTAATGCCCCATTTGCACTTGGCATTTGTAAAGAGCGCTATGAAAAAATAAAACTGATCCTTGTACCAAGGACTGGTGGGTCGGCAGAGCAGCTTTTCAAATTTAGGATCCCGTAATCTCAGTATATCTTGTAAGTGAGGGGCAATCACATTTTTGCTCCTACTTTGGTATTTCATTGCTCATGAAAGTGCCAGCAGGGCAAATTTCCTAATGGCGGGGAGAGGGTTTGCATATGCTTGTCATTTTGAAGTGGCATGCATCCTATAGTTAATTGTTGTTAAGTCTCGGTAAGCTTATTTCTCAAACATTCTCATCCTTCACAATTCAGGCAAGGTTTTTTTTTTGTTTTTTCAGGGTAGAGCGATTTGCACCCCATAACACACACATGTAAAGAAAAAATGGTTATAATTGGAATGAATGGATGATGTGTCCACATTCATCCAACAAGTTTGCTAATATAAGCTACTTTCATCCAAAAGATGGCAAATCTGATGTTTGCACAAGGAGGGAGTTTGCGATTTCATCCACTTTTCTACCCGAATTTCTTAATGTACCATTCGCATTGGCCAGTTTGAAGTAAGATTTTGGCAAAAATTTGCCAAAAAATTTAACGCTGGTTTGAAAACATTCACAATCCAATTTGTATTTAATTTTGTGATTGGGATTCTCTACAGGAGCAAAGAATACACATAGTGGAGAATTGATTGAAGTGAAATTATCAAAAATAGGCCTGATGATTGGCCGTATTTCAAAAACATGCCTCACAATTGAAAAATATCAAAAATAGGCCTCATGGCAAGGTCCATGAAAAGAGTATTTTTAGTTTATTTCCTTCAATTCCCAAACTGGTTCATCAAGGATGTTTTCCATTATTTTCTCTAATTCATACTATAAATGTAAAAAAGAGATTTTTAATCAAATTTTTAGCCAATGTTTACAAATTGCAAACGGCCTTTTCTCATTTCAATCAGCTAGCTTTGAACTAGCCATGGTTTCTCCCAAGACCTTGGGCCTCATCATATACCAAAAGTAGGCCTTGCAACTAAGGTGACCAAAATTTTGTGCATGTTTATTTATGGGAATTGATATGAGCACACCCGCGGTTTGATATATGCACACTAGGGGAGGGGTAAATTTTAAATGTTTTGCCATCAAAAAGCTAAATTTGGAAAATTTGAATTCAATTTTGGATTTAAAGACCTTGATTTAGTCTAAAACCACAATGGAGGTTCCAATTAACTCCACCCAATGGAAAAGCTTAGCTTTCTTTACAAACAAGGGTAATAGTAATAATTGCCTTCTAGCTAAGCTTTTCCATTGGGTGGAGTTAATTGGAACCTCCATTGTGGTTTTAGACTAAATCAAGGTCTTTAAATCCAAAATTGAATTCAAATTTTCCAAATTTAGCTTTTTGATGGCAAAACATTTAAAATTTACCCCTCCCCTAGTGTGCATATATCAAACCGCG